>CM053784.1:168195494-168585494 GCA_028749045.1 Cupressus sempervirens
TTTGTGTCCTTTGGTATGATTAGTAGATTTATTTATACTTCTATTTCTAAACATTATTACAAAAAATTTCCAAAATAAATTGAATATTTATTTTATCAAGAAATAGTATTGTATGTTATATGTTTTATATCATGTAAATATATTACTAGCCCTATACCCCCTTCTTTGTCCTAGATACATGTCTTTGTCTTTTTACCCTAACATTTTCATTTTCCATCTTCTACTTAATCTTAATTCTAAAGGCATTAAATAAAAGATCATGTACTGAATTTATTCAATAAAATATGGATACCTTACAATGCCAAATGCAAAATTCTTGCAAAGCATTTCCAAGTTCGTGTTATTAACTATCCAAAAATACCTTAAGGGAATAAATTCTAACAACTAATTAGTTTATTTTTTATTTAAGATATCCTAGCAACTAATGTATTAATGTAAAAACTCCAACATTTCCCCCTCATTACAATAATATGAACAAGAGTGGAGGTTACAAGGCTTTTAAACCCAACCCTCTAGATACTTTGATGAAACACCTTTACCAATCCTCCCCATGCACTCAAGAAACACTATATTGACTACACTAGTGGATATCTTAACAAATAAAATTAAAGTTGTCTATAAAAAATGAATGTTCCAAACTCCCTTATACAATAAGACACATCTCCTTTAAGTGTGTCTAATGCATCCTCTAGTACTACACATAAGAGACCTTTCTTTCAAAAGTACACATTGCCTATGTATGTGTATAATGCCTCCCTGTGTACTTAAAAAATGATCACCCCCAATATGCATTCTCATAAAATACCTTTCCTCTAAAATTCCATCTTGTTCAAGTGTGTTTAATGCCTCCTTAAATTCTTGACATACCAAATCCTTGAAGGGACAATCATGATACTAATCCCCCTCTTCTCTTTAGGGACACATCAACTCCACACTTTTCTTCTAGAACAAATTTTCTAAGTCTTTACTTTTTATGAACACAATAAGTTGCTTCTCATGCAATAAATCATCTTTGACTAAGAAGCTATCTCAAGATGAATGGTACCCTCTTTCCTCCATTTCCTTTAGCCTCTTGTTGATTCTTTGTTTTCCTCTAAATAATAAATCATTCATTAGTTATAATATTTCAAGGTAGATTCGCATCATTACATGAGTCATTTGCATGTATGAAAAATACAAAAAAGTGTGTTTCACCTTTAATTTCAGTAAAAGTGTTATTTTTATTCAACTTTCCATTGATGTTTGCTTTTTCTCATTCTTATTCTCTAAAAATAACAAAATTTAAATTATCTTCAAATTGATAGGTTAGATTTCTTTCTAGCAACCAAAACACATTCCTTAGTAATGTGATGACCCTTATTACCTCTGCTTCCTTCATCAATTAAAGAACAAATTACTCTTCACAAGATAGAATTCAATTTTTTAGAGTGAAAATAACATGATCAAAACTAGAAGGAATAATATTGAGTAGAATTGATTGGGTGTTATCATCATTAACTTCATATTTCACAATTGTAATTTCGTTAATAAGTGATTGGAAATTTTATATGTATTAAGCAATATTATCACCTTCATTCATCTTCAATGTGAATAATCACTTATTTACATATATATTTGTACTAAAAACCTAAAAACTAAATAATTTAAGTGATTTTTTATTTTTATTTTGGCCTTCTCCTAGATAATTTTTTTAAAAAAAAAATTAGACTATCTAATAATATTTATTGAATAACAAATAATTATGATATTTATTAAATAAGGCAACTAAATTTCTATTTTAGATGGTTTTGTACACCTTGTAAGTAGTGTTTGTTGTGCCTATATCCTCAAATTTAGCTTACTTAACTTCAACTTTTGAGTTTTGGAAGTTGTATTAGAAAAATTAATGATTAGGAAAACTTAATCATTTATAAATAGGAAAAAAGGGAAAATATAACTATCTTTCAATACCTTACTATAAATGTCCTTTCCTAAAATAATTCTCACCTTTAATGCACTTTGCACACATTTTGAACAAAATCCAATTAGTATGAAACCATCTTCTTAGCAAAGTGAACTATAAAAGTACATACCTATTGTAACCTATATGCATGTAATAAATGAGATTTTTCTTTTATATTTGAATGTTTTAAAATATAAATTTAAAAAAAAATTCTTAAAATTAACATGTTGAATTAATTTTTCTCTAAACATTCTAAGAAGGAAAGTATGAGAACACTAAACTAAAATTATAACATGCATGCCAATAATAATTGTCACTAAGAAAAAAAATTACAAATCCACATCCTTTTCAATTGTATATTTTCTTCTTTCTCTAAACTCTATGAATATATTTTTTAAATAAATTTTGATCTGATAGATCACTTTCCATTTAGCTTTTTCTCACATGATATAGGTCAATAAATAATCTAGACCCATTTTTGTGCACTCAGAGATTGCAATGATTGCAAGGTATCTATAAAATTGATTTATTGAAAAGACTTTAAAAGTTTTTCACCAGTTCAATACACACCACACCTTTATAGAAAGAATCAATATCTATTTAAGCATAATGGAGGATGATTTTTTGTTAAATGTTATGGGACACATATTTTTAAGATATCATTGTTAGAAATTCGGTCATAGACATGGATGCAAGGTGTGAAATCATAGACAATCTTTCAATAAAATGCAACAAGGTGGAAAACTCTTCTTAGAAAACTTTGTGAGCATCCTCCTTTCATTTTCTAAATGAAATCATGTACTCCTTTCATATTCACATGATTTAAACAAATCAATAGCTATGTATTTCATGTATCTTGTCACTCCTAAAAATTAGAGCATTATATTAGAGCCACTATGTTGCATGTAGAAGATATAAAGTGCTTAAATTGGTTGAATAATATTATCCACTCTCTTTCATATAACATGGATGAATCCTCTATGTAAAAAGAGTTATTCTTTTTAATCTACAACAGTGATGCACAAAATATGATGCGAATGGATAAATGGTTTCACATTATATTATAGAATGTGTTCTTACTAATTAGGTAGATGAATAACTTATTCTATTACCATACAATGAGTACACATGAAAAATTTTCACCTTTTGATATCCGTAATCTAACTAGTATAAGTATATGTATCATTTCTTTTTCCTAGCATAAAGATTGATTTGTAGAAATTTCTAAAGACCGTTTTGTTAAGTGTATTGTAAAACCAATTAGAGATCAAAAAAATGTTGAAGAGTGAAAATATTTATGGTATGAATAATTTTTTGGGAGCAAAGCTCCCACACAAAGCCCATCGTCTAAAAAATCCATGTCATTCGAACTTCTAAAAAAACCCTCCTTTTTCTCTGCATCCATATGAAAAAACTAAAGAGGACCCAATTTAGTCCCATATCATTGACATGCACATGTAGATCCTATTGGCATGAAGGAAATAACATATACACAACACACATCTGAACCAAGGCCATTTCAACGTAGTTCCCACTAAAGCTAATGGTAAGCATTATAACCTTATTTGCTAAATCTGGTAGCACATAGGTTACTATTGTTTTTCCTATTTTAATAAATAACTATTAATTATTATCTAATTCAATTACATCTAATTTCTTTATTGATATGCTAATTAAAAAAATTAAAAGCCTATAACAATCCAATGATATAACCCTTTTTAAATTTGAAACATGCATCATATTCTTCAGATGCTATGCAATAAAAAGATGTATTCATTAAAGTTTAGACCAAGTTATGATGGTTAGATATATACTTTTTTAATATTAAAAATAAGTTTTAGTAAATCACCCATAATTAATTAATTACTTGGGAAAATATCACAATAAAATGTGCATGCAACACATCTAAGCATGAGTTTTATAATTATACACAGAATGTTATAAAATAATATTATTATTTTATCAAGGTTAGGTCAGCCATACATATACTTATTTTTTATCATTTTCCTAAAACTTTCATGCTCCTATATTAAAATTTTAAATTTTCACCAATTAAATTAATATCTTTAAAAAACTAATTAGAATTTTAGAACTAAACTCAAATATTTGTAGATTCTATTGTTACATATATATTTTTATACGATGTATGTAAATTATTAAAACTTTTACATTAATTTTCCTAACACCGCTTATATGAAATTTGATTCCCACTAGATGGAAAACTTTGGCCCACCATGATCTTGAACATAGCCAACAAGAAGGGAGGACTACTCCTCTCAAATAAGTAAATCATTTCTTTGTCTCATGAGATTAGCAAGGATATCCACCAATAAATTTTTTTCTTTAACCACATGTAAAACATGAGATTGTAGATTTGGACTTGCCATTTAGGAGATGATATGTTACTTCTAGTTTCTATCCTCAATTGTGACATAATTTAACTCATTGTTATTGGCTATATAGATGTCATGGAAGGTTGACACAATCTCCACAAAATGAGAAGTTTGCACAACAAGATAAACTCCATACAGAAATTTAAATTTCCTATCATGATTCTACACACTAGTAGAATTTTTGTAAATAAATGACCATATAACTAAAAATTTTAGTCACAAGATTAAAAATCTTAGTCATGTGACTAAAAGTGATCCAATTCTAGTAATGTTTTACAATTTAGAAGTATAAGTGACTAAATAAATGATTAATTTGGTCATAAGGTAAAATTACAAGGTTAAACGAAGATACATGATTAAATAAATGACCAAACAAATGATTAAATAATTTATCACTAATAATTAGTCATCCTCACAAATGAATAAATGAATGATCAATGATTTTTTTATCATATTAATACATTCTTTAACTTTTTTACAGCTTTTAGTACTTATTAATGGAGTTTTTGTCCTATCAATACATTATTATCAATTAACTTATTCTAATACCCTTTCAAATAATATTGAATTGATATTTATGAGTTCATAATTTTGATAAATAAAAATATAACATTTATCATATGATAAATGAATGTGGAGCTTTATGATTATTCACAAATTGAAAATAAAAATAAAAATACACCTATTCCAACTAAACTATGAGGTGTCTTGTACAACATCAATTAGGAATTTGAGCATGTTCTCAAGGGAAAGAGGTTAACAAGGGTGGAGAATTTGGCAAAAAAGTCTAGAACAACTTTAAGTGCCAAATTACTTGTACTAGAAACTCAAGCATCTATACTTGGGTCATTATATTTTCATTTTTAAATCATAACTATTAGACATTTTTAAATCCTAACTATTAGACATTTTAAAATGTTACATGACTTTAATTTGTATAGTATTATGGGGGACATCTTTCCACTCTTAAGATAGTTGAGGAATATTAGGGTATCCACTAACAATGCCAATAATGAAAATAATCTCTCTAGATGGAAGTGTTCCTACATACATATCCAAGGGATGACCTACATAAGGGATGGTGGGAGTAAGTATTGCACCTTCCTAATGGTACTTGGGATCTCCCTATTCTAGAAAATAGGTCAAAGGTTCAAGGATGTGTCCTTGAACTACCATCCTAATTAATACATTTTGACTTGTTACAAATACTATAAAAATTTTGAGTAATAAGATATATTTGTCTTCTTTAAATATAATTTTTTTATAATATAATTATCTATATTGTATTGTATATCCTTCAATAAACTTAAAATTTTAACCATTTCCTCTCTATTTTATACACAATTTTTTTTTCTTTTTGTCATTAAAATTTTAAATTACACTCCACCTTTTATCATAAAAAAAATATGAAATAACATTAATAAACTACAAATGCATTGATTTATGACCTAAATAGAAAATGTGTGAGGGAGATCATGCAAAGGTTTGAAGTTTCAATAATTTGGAGCTTTCCCATCACATTATGATCAAACCAAATGTAAAAGAAGATTTGTAAAATCCATCTCGATCTCTTTTGAGCTCTTAAAAGTAATATATAATATCTTGTTATCCAATCACACATGGATAATGCATAATTAGCTATCAAGAAAGTCTTATCCAATTAAATGATTTATGAATACACTTCTTGATTAAACTAGATGATATGGATAATGATTTAAGAACTACCTTTCTATACATAATTTTTTATGAAAATTTTAAACCTCAATAATATGTGTTATATTTTAAGATAATTTTAACTATACATTAATTTTTCAAATCTTTTGTAAGTTATCCATTTCAAAATGTTATTTTTATAATTAATAAATTTAGATCTATTGAATCAATATAATTAGAACCACTACTCATTAGACATAGGTCAATAGATTTAACTCAAACAATATACAATATTTATATCAATATTACAATTAGACTTTCTAAAAAAAAAAAATCTTGCATGCCTTCCATTAAAACATTAGAAGTTTATAAATAAATAAATAAATAAATAAATATATAAATATATATATATATAAACTGAGAGGTATATGTAAACCCATATCTATCTAATTTAGAAGTGACAAGATATTATTTTCCTTTCTTCTTTCATAAATTATAAACACGATTGAAAACTACATGTTGGTCCTACAATATTAAGGGTTTTGTTGATGCCCTGATTGACCTCTATTTTTTGTTAATTGTTTCATCTCTTGGTCGAGCATGTCATTTCCTTCCTTTGGATATGAAAGAGTGCCATGACCTACTCATACTTTATCTTCATGGAAATTAGGTTTTGAAACCCACCTTCGCCGAATGTTGCAAAAATTAAACAAATGTTTAGAAGAAAATCTCAAAATGAAACTTCCTATGGCTCTGGGCATCACTTGCTTCTCATCAACACAATTAATTTGGAGGCTTCCACCAAATCTTCTAGTTTGTAGGGGGCAACCATATCAACTTACATCCTGTATTATTTTGGCATGGGTGAAGACACCATAAATCACGTGGTGAGCTTGGTGGAGATGCATTACAGAAAAGTTCTCGATAATTAGGTTTTGATTCCATGTACAATACCCATTACATGTATGTGAATTGTTTGCTAAAATGCCTAAAAGAAAAGTGTTTACATTGAATACAATGGTTAGATTTTTTGAAAAGGTTTTAAAACTTTTAAGCACTACAATTTTCATGTTCAGAGCTAGACTCAATAAGTTTTCCTAGTGGTCAACTTGCTTGTTGTACACTAAGAGCTTGGAGAAAGGAAAGGACATCCACCCTAATATAGAAGGTAGAGGTGTTTTCTTTGATATGAAACTATATTGTTAGACATGTTTGGAATCATAGATAAGTCATGTGAATCATTTGACAAAATACCCACCAAAAAGTATAGTGTCGTGGATTAATTATAGCAGGTACATGAAATAGATTTGATGAAAAGTCCTTAGAAACATTCAAGAAGGAATAAGAGATAGGTGTAAAGCTAAATTTCACAACCTTTTGTAGCATCATCCTTTCTTGTCTTGAGATAAGATCCTTGTAACAATGAATAGACATTCATCATAGCATGAGGATATAAGATCTTTTCTAGACATTTTAACTACTTTGTTAGACATTTTGGTAGCATGGATAAGGCATGTGAACTATTTGAATAAATAATCTTAAAGAGATACCATCTTATGGAAATATTTATAGAATATGCTCAATGTGGATTTGTAGAAAAGGCTTTGTGGGGAGGAGAACAAGACAATTTTTGCAAGGCGACTTCTTTGGTCGGTGATTAGGATCTGGGGGGAGAGTGAAGGGAAATTACAAACAAGGATTATATTTATATTTTAAGGTATGTTTTGTAGATTTTTATTGAATGAGTATGTTTTGTAGGTTTTCATTGAATGATAACTTTTGATCATTGCATGAAGTTGTTACATTTTTGTGTGCCTAGCAGTTTGTTTTGTTTTGAATGATCTTCTATATGGCATGAAATCAAAATGAATTTCTTTCATATTGAAATTGTTATCAATCGGGCTTTGAATAATTGATTCTACTTTTGAAATTCAAAAAGAGTTTTAGGATAGAAAAATATTTTGTTTAAATGCCTCCTTTGATTCTCAATTGACACTATCATGAAAAAATGCCTATTATGCTACATAGCCTTCCAAATGTAGTGAAAATAAACTAGTACAAAGGGAACCCACAAAATCATATCTTTTATTCTTATCACTATTTTTTGATAGTGAATCTGTGTTTCCCTTATTCAAGAGTATGGACTCCAATAACCAATGTTGCGGCTACTTGAAATCAATAAGCCATCCACAGTAATATGTCTATTGTTCACCTTACTATTTTTGCACAATATATTCCTTTCATTTCTCTTGTTAATAATAGAATTCTTCATATTAGTCTCACTACTTTTCCATTGTAAACTACCATTGTTTCGAAATAGTTAACATTTGAAGCAATGTGACTACTTAGTAATAGCAATTTCATACTTTGAGAATCAATAAATTCATTTTTTCATGATAGTGAATGGACCTCTTCAAATATCAATAACTCTTTGCAAATACACACAGTAATCTATAGGTATTTGAGGCCACCATAATTGTTCAACTTTAAACAAGCCAAAGATTTTAGAAATCCTAAAAAAAATATTGCATTTGACAATACATATGTGCTTAGACTCATTGTGTTTTCAAGGAAATTCTACTTACACAAACCTATGAGAGTTTTTGACCTTCTTAGAATATTATAGTTACGAGTATTGTACAATCCAATAGCTCATATAGTGGATAATAAAGTGAGTCATAAACTTTTATATGATTCCTAGTAGCAAAAACAATGGGCGAGTCATTTGAAAATTATATTTTCAAAGGATGGTTTTAATTTGTCAATGTGCTTTACTACTAATTGATTTCATTAAGATGTTGCACTTTTACTATTTTTTTTTTAATTATCACTATCTAGAGGTATCAAATTAAGATTAGCTATGGTAAATACTAAAACGTAGTAACTTTCTCATTCACGTCTTGCTTCAACAGATGGTATTAATTTGTGATGCAATCAAGTCAGGGATCTTATGAAACTACAAAATCTTGCACTGTTTACTTTTCATCCCACCTACATAAACACGTTTGAAATAAATCTTGAGATAAAGAACAATTACGTATATATGGAGGGTTAGAAGAGACAAATTCTGATATTCATATCTTCATGCCTTCACACCTTTGGTTCACCCCTGATTTGAAGTCCGATTATTTTTGTTTATGCTACGACTCTCACTTCAGTCTTGAACACCATAAACCTACGTACAAACCCATTATTTTTATTTCTCTATTCTTTTTTTCTTGGAAAGCTAATTTCTAACACCTTTCTTCAGGGCCTAGAGTAACCTCTAAATCCTCTTTCCAACTTTGTTGCACAAGTTGGATGCTACCGCAACAGACACATTGGATAAGAAATTGGAGTTGGATAGTAGTCTGTAGAATTATCTTTTCAAGTTGTGAACAAGTTAAAGTTACATGGATGATGAATAAGAATAGATGTAATGACAATGTATATTCCTCCTACTATGTATCTTAAATATAATTATTCATATTTCTTGCAGCCCCTGCTTCAAAAATTAACTAGGAAATTCACCATGAATACAATCTTTGCGAACATTGAAGGAATTATATATGGACAGATGAACAATTTTTCCATTGCAACGTTATCCCCACCGCCCATGATTTTTTCCTTCCTAAACCACACCATCACCTTTTCTCCTCCAATAACACGGTTCTTCTCAATGGCCAAATCTATTTGAGCTGAAATAAAGGTATTCTAAGGACTATCATTGATGAAGGGAAAAGTTTCTTGAGTACATGCTAGAGAATAAAGAGATAAGGTGTGATTTCAAGTTTTTCCCTTTCCAAAGATACCAAGAAAGTCTCCTTTGTGTCATTTTGTCCTACAATAACATTAGTGTATCATTATGTATTGGCTATCCAAATAATATCTACTCTATCCTTGAGTAAATTGGGGAGATTATTCACAACAAATTGAGAATCAGGGTTGAACAGGGAACTATAAAGTCCTTCAAATTATCTTCTGTGAAGCTAAGCCCCATGTTAGAGAAGAAGATTGAAGGAAAATAGATCATGTCCAGGAACCAAAACTAGGTGAAGAGGACTGCAATCAAAAGGTAATGATGGGCTAGATAGCCCTTATTTATGTTCATGTTATAGCAGATAAGAATACAAGGATGTTATCAGAGTCAGCAAAATGCTATTTTTTTAAAGGATCCTTGCTTTAGCTTCTGATTTAATACTATTAGGGTACCATAGAGATTCTTTTTATCAAGAATTACAATATGTGCGTCAATGGTTTTCAATGTAGAAGCAGTGCTTGTAAAATTGCTCTAGAATATAAAAGAAAGTTTGAAGAGCTTGATACAGAATTTGAATTGAAGAAGAAAGAATTTCATGAGGCAAGGATATCCCTAGAGGACACTAATTGCCAACTTGACAAACTATGGAATGAACTGATGCGCAAGTCTATGCATGTGGGCTCCTTAGGTACAAAGGAAATTGATCTTACATTGCTAACTTCAACAATTCTTTATCCAATTTGTTCTTTGATATTGATTGCGCAATAATTTGTCTTATTTTTTAACAGCTTATGGTATAAAGGGTCAAGTAAATAAGTTAAAGGATCTACAGGACAAGCATGAGAGTGAGAAGAAAATGCGGGTCTCTAAAATTCACCTATTGAGTGACAAGTTGAACCTGTAGGAACTGAGAACAGTATTTTGTATTATCAAAAAGTCGTTTTTCTCTATGCATCAACTATGCAATCTGAGCATGCTTATGAGTTGTTTCTGGGGATAACAGATGCTGAGGAGTGACTATGTTAAAGTATCAGTGGAGGCCAATTCTCATGTCTCATCATTTGCTGATATGAGTGGAATGACTTCTGCTATGCAAGCTCTACATAAGATTTAAAATATTTGAACTATTTTTTACTTTTTATTGCAAACCTTCAAGGAGCTAGTATTTTTATAATTTCTAATTTTGTAGTTGATCAGCAGGAAGAACTGAAAGTCCAGTTCGTTGAACTAAAAGAAAATTTTGTAGAAGAATATAAGGAACGCAAGAAACTCTATAACAAATTTGCTGGAGCTCAAAGGCATGTAAATAATTTCATGTTTCTTATTATCTGCATTGAAACAATTATGTCATTGGGGTAAATGCTGAAGTCATAGTTACTTTTATTTTTCTGCAGGAAACATTAGTCTTCTATAGGTGCCACCCATTGAGTGCTGAAGAGATCATGCAAGGAGCCACTTCTGTAGCAGAGTTTGATGTTGCCAAAGACTGTGAGATCAACATATGGGAAAATGGGGCTCCCAAAAAAGTCTTCAGATTTGATTCATTTTTTACCCGACAGGACAACCAAGGTAAATGTTATTTACAGATGCTATAAGATTTGTAAATATTTTAGTTGAAACTCATTTTTATTGTCATGTCAAGCAGAGAAGTACATAATTTTTAAGAACAACTCATTTGTATCTATTGTTATTCTAGTAGAGGATGTTTTTGCCAATGTTGCACCTGTTGCCATTTTAGTTTTGGATGGCTACAATGTTTGCATCTTTGCATATGGATAAACTAGAACTGGAAAGACATTTACAATGGAAGGAACAAAAGAAAACCGAGGTGTCAACTATAGAACATTGGAGGAGCTCTTTAGAGTAGCTCATGAAAGAAAAGGTCAAGTGAAGTATGATACCTCTCAATATTTTCACTTTTTCTTTTTGGTGGGTGTTGACATATTATGCCCAGATACTATCTTGAACCTAGATGATGTGATAAACCCATGAGTATGTTAGAAAAAATAATAAAGGGATAACATTGACCTAAATGAAAAGAGATATGGATAATGTGATAAATTAAATATAGTGACAACATTACTACTTGTATTGTGAACTAGAATGTTATCCAAAAGAAATTTTTCCAGGGAAAGCACATTCTACAACCACATAAATCCATGAACACCTACGAGATTGTTTTAGATTGTTTTTACAATTATAAATTATCTTTAGCTTCCAAAAATTATAAATAGAATACAATCGCTGATTTTCTTAGGATTATTCCCTAGATCCATTTAACTCTGAACTCCATTGGTTTACATCTCTTTTGTAAATTTGAGAAATCAGTGCATAAAGATGGAATTTGAGTATGAAGAAAGAAAATGCGGTGTCCAAGATCTTTGCGCAGATTCAATGGCAGAATTGGATGCAGAGGGGACTCTTCATTCAGTGATATGCCCCTCTATGACAGCACTGTAATGATGAGCCCACAGAGGGTTTCGAACGCCAATTCCTCAGAATTCCTCTTTGATTTGGCCCTTGGCAGCATCATTTCCAAGCCAAATTGTGCATTTTCTACCAAAGATCTATTGCACAAAGTCTGCATCCATCCTCTCACAGAATGCACTGCGCAGTCATCCTACAACAGCGATTCGAAACCTTTCAGGAAAATTGAGGTCTTTTTAAAGGAATATCTTCAAGCATGCAAATCTGAATCACTAGAGTCAAAATCAAGCTTTTGGACAAGCTCAAGCTCCAACAGCTCACAAGCTTCACGTTAAGGCCTCAATTACTCTACCTTGCTCAAGGTTTTGAAGGCTGCAAATTCAATGGTGGCGAGCAATAAAACAAAAGATATAGCAAATTGTAGCGCATTTTCATCTGGTTCCAGCAGTAAAAAGTTTCCAAAATGGCTTTAGATTCTAAGCTTTGGGGTAATTAAAGCTCCAGGTGGAATGAGCGTGCAAGACATGCGTCTCAGGCAATGTAAGTAGAACGACAGTGGCTCGGACAGTCTGTTCTTAAGCGGTCAGTTTTGAGCTATTACAAAGAGGGGCCAACTCTGGTGAAAAGTGAAGCCATTTTTGGGCAGAAATCGAGGTCTGTAAAGGAGAATAAGTGGACTATTGAGGCCCGCAGAACCAACAATGAGAAAATCTAAGATTTTCGTGCAGCTCCTCCTCAACTAGGACAAACCATAAAGAAGTAAATCCTAAACACATTTAATGCTTCATGATTTATCTTGTCATTATATAGCTCTCAAGTATTGATAATAAGCCAAATTATTTGAAATTATTGCATGTGTTATTGATAGGTTGGAGGTAAAACAGGTAGCTAAAGGGGTTCATCATGTTCCATGGCTTGTTGAAGCTCAAGTGCATAGCATGAGTGAGGTCTGGGAGGTGTTGCAAACTGGAAGTAGTGCTCAAGTTGTTGGCTCAACTAATGCTAATAAACACAGTAGTTGTTCACACTGGTATGTGATAATCTTGAAGATAATTTATTCAAATTTTTTATGCTATAATCTATATCTCGTGCTTTAGTCTCACTCATATAAATTACGTTTTTGATGCCCTAGCACATATTTGCTCCAAATTCTTCAATCCTATTACAATATCTTACAGAAAAATCATTTGAAAATCTTATGTTTTGTTCTATGCATTGAATGTGGATCATATGTTTGACTTTCAATAATTCCTTGTGTATTGGTATTTTTCAATATACTTTTTGTGATGGTTAGATGTAAGAATTTGATCAATGGAGAGTGCACCAGAAGTAAGCTTTGGCTTGTGGATCTTGTAGGTAGCGAGTGAGTTGCTAAAACTAATGTTCAAGGAGAGCACCTTAAAGAGGCATAGAAAATTTACAAATCACTCTCTACACTTGGGGATGTAATATCTTCTCTAGCAACCAAGAATAGTCACATTCCATTCAGTTTTGTTTGATAACACAATCTCTTTCTCTCTCTTTATGTTTTATGTTTTATACATTGAAAGAGCACAACTTTCTCAAATTCTATGATCAGTTGTTTGGATACAAAAACTTCAAGTTAACACATCTACTACAAGATCCATTAGGTGTGAACCTTTCCTTTCTAAATGTTTGGATTTCTTTTTTCTTTTTTCAGTTATTACTCTATCCTAATCTGATTGAAACAACTTACGGCAATCTAAGATTAATTACATTTGTAGGAGGCAACTCAAAAACTCTCATGTTTGTACAAGTCAGTCCTAATTAAAATGATATAAGTGAAACACTATGCTCGCTCAATCTTTCTAGTAGAGTTTGAGGCATAGAACTTGGTATAGCTTAGAAACAAATTGATCCAACTAAGCTTTTGAAGTATAAACATATGATATTCCCTATTTATGGCTTATAAAGAAAATGCTTCCAAAGAATACAACTTTTATAAATTGTGAAAATCTGATGCTTTTAAAGTTATGTAACTAATTTAATTAGTGTTATTTGATTCTTTTAAAGTTATACATGTGTTACATTTCTTGTACCGATATTACAATAATGTTTTTCTTATTTCTTGCACTTCGTATATTCATAATTTTTTTGATCCAATAGTTTAGAATTATTTTTTTGTGCTCAAACAAGTGTTCCAGTAATTCTTTATCTGGTTATCTATTTGACCAAACCAAATAATATCCCTGATATCAATGACCACCTACTCAAGAATCCAATAAGCATACAATTTTAAAATTTAAATAGAGAATAAGTTGCTAAAATTCTAATTAAACAAGGTTTAGAAATTTATATTTCAAAAATTGCATCTTTTAGATCACTGCGCACATTATGAATTCTACATAATAGGTTATCTGGATGTAAAGAAACAAAGTTATAAATTGTTGTGTAATAAAGTAACATAATTGTAAATTACAAACGTGCTCACCAAATGAGTACGTAGCATAGAATGGGAACTCATCTTCTCACTACCCCATAGAGGTGTTTACCATTGACAAAGTATAAAGGGATGAATTAGGAGTAGAAGCAGCCACAAACAAGAATGGCAACTGTCCAAGACTGCACTGCTCTAAATGAAATGTATGGATAGAAAATTTTCAACACTAACTATTTAGAAATGGCACTAGCCCTAGATAAGGTATTGTTTTCATCTATGTTTTCTCACTTTTTCCTCTATAGTTGTTACTTGACTATTTCAATTAATAGCACAGATTTGAATTATTTGGGTATTTTATTGTTTTGATAAGATCTCATTTTATAGTTGAAGCCTTATAGATCAAATACCTCAGAGCCAAACTTGAGTTAGGAAATTCCTCTTTCTTTGCCTATCTTTTAAAGATTGAAAATTTGAAAATTTTGAAGGTGAACCATTACTGCAGGTGTTTATTTACAATAGCATAGGGGAATCTTTTTCTTGTGAATATAGATTCAATGGATGATATAAAATTTATGAGTAAAGAGACCTTGCATGCAAAATGTTTGACAAAATGTCAAACCTTTAAAACCAAACCATAGAGTCAACTTGCATGCTTTGACTCTCCTACCATCTCTTTTGCTTTGGCAATCATCCATTTCATCATCTCTACCCGAGAACATACAAGACTATATTTGTATGAAAATCTTGATATTGCAAGTGCACAACTGATGGATATGCATCCAACAATGGCTTCCACAGAATTATAACAAGGGCATAATGTACAAGGATTGCAAAAATATATGTGTTTATTCTTCTCCTATCTCATGCATTAATTGGGATTTTGTGGTTCTTCTAGATGTCGATAGTATACTCTCTTATGTCTCACCTTATTTATCATGACTCCCTTAGAATTATGTTGTGGTAGAATCATTTCTTTTGTAGTGCTAAAGAAAATTAGCATTTGAATTCATCATCTTGCTACAAAAGGTGATAGGAAAAATCAAATCCACAAATGTCATTAAAAAATATGAGTAATTATACATAATGTGACACAACATTTGACTTGAGATGTTTAACACACTTAGTCTCACTTGAGAAATTATAGAAATCATATTTGATTAAACAGGTATATATATGATAAAAATGCTTAAAAAGAGGTTATTTTTATCCAATAATCCACCCCTACATGAGACCCACCTGTGGATGTCAATTCCTTTGAGAAAATTGAAAACAAAATGGAAGCAGACAAGAGCTTGACTTATAAATCTCCTTTTCTAGGTGTAGGATTCTAAGTAGAAATACATGGTGAAGGAGCCAAGTGTCAACTAATATGGCAATTTCAGTACCACAATAATGGCTTCCATGTTCAGTATGTTATCTTTTAAATAAGTGGGTCCTCCCTTGGAACCATTTTCTTGTATGCATTGCAATCGCCCTATAGAATGAGTTAGAGAAATATGTCCTTCAGCAATAAAGGAGAAGGAATAGTGGCCTTACACAACACACGAATGCTAAAAATTAGTAAGTCCTATATGTGGATCACCTTGTACTCTCTCACCTTCTACAGGGTCTCTCAACTCCTGTAGGGCATATGAAGACATTATAAATGGATAATAATGAGAAAAGAGTACATGTGTGGCTATTTTCTCATTTAATGGCTTTTTAGTTGGAGCAATTGTTTGGGCATATATGACTATGAGTTTAGCCTACACAATGAAATATTGCAGGATTAAGCAAAGTTCCTAGAGAAGTATTCTATATTTTAGATCTAGAGGACCTATCACTATTAGGAAATAACATCAGTATCATCCCTAATGAGATTGGAAACCTTAAAAAGTTATGCTCCTTCCTTTGAATTTTTAGTTTGCACTTTGGAATTGTATGCTATAATTGGTTTTCATGCTTTAACATGGACATTTGGTTTTGTATGTCCCATAGTGTGCCTATAAAGGAAAATATCAAAGTGCTAATGAGCTTACTATTAAGGAAGTAATATTTTGACAATCCAAAAGTGTATCATAATGCTTTGGGCAAATTTCACAATTCTTGTATTAGTGTTTTAAATAACATTTCGTGGCTGTCATTAGATGGAGGATAGAAAATGATGGATTGTGGAATCATACATTCATTTCAATGCTTAGATTACTTTCAAGATGTAGAAAAATATAATCAAGAGTTCAACTAGTTGAAGATTGCATGGAAGCATTTCAAATTGGTTTTGTAATTCATTTTTAAGCCATGGCTCTATAAAATAAGAAGCATTGTATTTGTATTTGTACCTCTAAGATGTCATTTGGAAGAATATGACCACCTTAACAATGATCAAGAAAGAAGGCTAGGCAAAAAAATGGGTAACTAGTATTTAGGAAAGAAGGTGATGCTATGAATATCATCTACACAAACACTTAATAATTTACTAAATACACTATTTCACAATTTGGGCAATGTTGTTGTTGGTTATGAAATGAATTAGTTGGTTTTTTACAGTTAACTACTACTATTAAGGTTTTTCTTTTTTTTGTTCCCCAACTTTATTGTAATAAAGGGAACAAGTCACAAGTAATGAATTTGATAATGAAAAAAATATATTGATCTTTATAGTATGCATTTAATAACATCACTACTCTTTAAAGGGTACTAGCTCAATGGAAGAGCACCTGCTTTACAAGTAGGAGGATGGTGGTTCGATTCCACCGTACCCTAATATGATTAAATTAATGATTAACTATCAAATATACTACCAAATAGAATGCTAAATAAACTATCAAATCAGCTACCAAATTAACTATCAAATATACTACCAAAATTACCACATAAACTACCAAATAAACTACTAACTTAGAACAATGAATGACTAAATCAATGATTAAAATAATTTAGTCATAAATTTGGTTGGGAGATAAATGTTTGGCAAAATTGTCGTTGGTTACATGATCAAAATTAGTCACATATCAACAATTTTTAGTAGTTTATTTAGTAATATATTGTTGTTTGTGTACTAGTGACATGAATTCTCTCCAACCTCCCATGTCAACATTCT
The DNA here is from genome assembly GCA_028749045.1 of Cupressus sempervirens. Classification (NCBI taxonomy): domain Eukaryota; kingdom Viridiplantae; phylum Streptophyta; class Pinopsida; order Cupressales; family Cupressaceae; genus Cupressus; species Cupressus sempervirens. Next base: position 168,213,129 of record CM053784.1, read on the forward strand.
AGTGAAGAAACTAGCAAAAATAAGTTTTAACCAAATGGGTAGAAAGGAACAAAGGGTAAAATACTTAATCAAATAATAAATATACATTTAGTTAATGACATATAATAGACTAAAATCAGATATGTTTGGACATGGATTATTTTAGGCTTCTATTTAGTGAATCATTTCTACCCTGACTGGTAGGATCTCACCCTATTTTCATGAATGAATTTGGGAAAGATGACATAGAAAATAGACAAAGGATTCTTTTGACATTTTATTGATAGTCTTGTATTTCATTCTGAATTCTATTGAAGGAGAAAATAATTTGTAGTATGATGCATTAATGCTAGCAACAATTTAAAATTACTTCAATGCATGAATTCATGACACCCTAAATAGAGTTGAAATTATTGAAAATATGTAATTGGGGACTGTCTTATAAAATATTTTTTGACAAAGAGACCAGTGTATAGCTATTTTTTTTTCTCGGTAATTCAATGAATTTATTGATCCTAATATTTATAAACACTTTTGATAGAAAATATGCTTTGAAACTAGATGGGCTCTCACATGGAGAGAAGAGTTCCCAAATAAATATTTTCTTAGGAAAACCTAATAGAAAGAGGATCTTATGCACCTCCTACTGACATTTTTTAGGCTTCATTTCCTTCTATGGTTTATAAAATGAAATTCATTGATGGTGGACTTAAAGACAACCAACATCCTAAAATATATATATACAGGGGAAAAAATACTCCTAAAGAAACTCAATAATAAATCTGTTGACCATCTTGGGAAAATTTGAGAAATCACAAAGTAGCATTTCAATCTTTGAAATAAGAAGTTACTGATAGAACCAAATGTGAGGAGTTATTGAGATGGATGGAAAAAGAGATATTGGAGGAAAATTCAAACTTCCCATTGAAGAAAATAAACTTAGTTCAATAGTTATGCTTTTTCATCAATCTCGATAGTAAAATTTTTTGAAAGAGAAATATAAAGCTAAAAAGAAAATGGTATTAAAATAAAATAAAATTGTTCAACCCAAATTATAATAAAATTGTCTAGCCAAATTGTTCAAGCAAGCAAAAATGCCTATAATAAACAATCTATGCAACAAAATTTTTGAACATATTTTATTTATCCTCTATAAGAATTTAAAAAATTATCATTGATAAAATGACCATTAGATAGAAAACTTTGAAAGTTAGGAAAAGTAATTCCCTTTACTAGAAAATGAGAAATTGTATGGATTAAAAATTAACCAAAAGCTTCAAAAGTGAGCACATTGAATGACATATAAAGAAGTAAATCTTAATCAAATAATTGAATAGCCCCAAAGATTAATATTATAGAATGTAGTAACTTATGTGAATATAACTAACAATGTAATAGACATTACATAGTTCTTATAGAAAAAATAAATTCAACATGAATTGCTAATGCACTGCCATTGAAATTAATTCCTTTATAATTAATCATTATGCGTAAAAGTACAAAGTTGTGTCACCTTTCAGGTTGACTAATCAAAATGATAGAATTTGAGTATTTCTATCTTAAAATCAATTTTGTTCAAACATATGATCTAGACAAATTAATTCTAGCTAAGTTATATATGATCTCACACTTTTCCTATTAGAAATGTCCATTAAATGCATGTTTTATACTAGTTTGTATCCAATTACTAAAAAAATAAAATTATTTCAGAAAAATGATGTTTCAATAACTCTTACTATCTTTTATGAATTTTTTTAAATAACTTATAAACACCATTTTATAGATCTCAAAGTCAAGAATATTCTCACATAGAGTTTATAGTGTTTTAATTAGATATAGCATATTGTAATTAAAAATTCTACAGGCACATATTTTAACACTTGAAAAGATTTCTATTTTGAGAAAGAAAAAAATATTAAATCATATAAAAAAAATTGAAAATTCTATTATGTTCTAGAGGAGAGACTACTCTTCTAGAATGTATAATTTTTCCTCTACTTAGAATATATTTGTTTTGAAAAATGTGGTGTGAGATGAAAACTATTTATTTCAAGTAAGTTGAAATATGAATCATTATAAAAGAGAAAATATAGGTCTATAGGAAATTTTTATTTTTGATTCTTCTAGGTATATATGTTGTCTACAACATAGTCTAAGATCAAAGGGAAATAAGTTTATTTCCATATAATTTTGTGGTGGGAACTAGACCCCTAATTCTTAACATTTTTCAACAACTAAAAAATTACTTAAAAAAATTAGGAAAATGCATCAATTCTTATTGCAAATAATTATTGAAAAATATAATCCTAAGATTCTTCCATTTCTACACATTTTAATAATTTACTTCATTTTCAAATTCTAAATAGTAATAACAATATTATGTCATTGAAGTTGAGCAATTATACTTTTGTTAGCCTCTTCCTTTACAAAAGTGTGACACGAGTTTATGCGTTTACCCTTGTAAAGAAGAAAAAAGCTATTCTTTAAAATGAAATAACAATAATTGTAAAAGTGGTTATAGTTATGGTTGAAGAAATTAAGAAAAATATACAAAATTATCAAAACACATATAGAATATTCCATTCATTAAAATAATTACATATAAATTGATCAAAATATCATGGACATCAATATGCATTACAAGTGCCTTCATACATAGACACATTGAATAGATAAAATATTTTTAATGTTTATCATACAATTTTACATGCTGATTATAAATTCTAGAATATTTATAAAAAATTATTTGTAGACATCTGGTTTGAACTTACGCATTAATTATTCTTCTTTCCAACTCTTTATTAGAGTGGAGAGATCAATTTTGAGCTATCCCTTCTTTAACTTCAACCATTAATCCATAAATTAAACATATTGATATTTTGTTTCAAATTTAGCTAGATACTCTCTTATCATGATGTATTATAAGGAAAATTCAATTTGAATGGAAAGCTCTTAGCTTTTGGCTAACTTTTTCTTTAAAGATAATGATCTTCTAATCTCATTCAACATGAATTGTCACAAGTTGGACAAATTTTTTAATTAATCACGAGGTTATAAAAAATCCCCAATCGTCTAGTTGTATTGTTAATTCCTTTGACTCCAATCTCCTCTTATAAAGATTCATTTTAATTTTTCTTGGACGTGACTTCACACTTTAGAAATCTTATCCTTTTGAATTCATCGATCTCTCTCTTTTGAGAGTTGGCTTCACCTTGTTGGAGATGACATTTACATTGATAAAAATATTTTCTTTGTCTGTTTAGCTTAGACTACTTCCTTTTAAAAACTTGATATTTCCTCAAACATGGTCAAGGACCCCATCTTCATTTAGGCTAACTAGTTTCTTTGGATAGTTTTTTCCTTTATGATAGCTTTCTCATGACAAGAGCAATGCCATCTTTTATTAAGAAAATAGAAACTTCATAAACTATGATTTTATTCTTCTCTTGCACCAACTATATATTCTTTTCTTTTAAAAATGTAACCATGTAAACATGACCAAAAACGTTGTGAAAAAAAATAAAGAAAATGAAATAAAAACACAAATTAATCAAAAATTAGAACAAATATTATATTCATTCAAAGTAATCATACACACTTCTTGATTGAGAGATCAAGGATAAACTAGTCAATTTATTATAAATGAAGTTTTCATTACAAATACCTCAATACATAAAGGTCTTGAACATATCAAAGGTTTACATTGTTTATCATGAAATTCTACATGGAAATTACAAACTCTATAATACTCATGTAATTTCATGCAAAACCTATTTTTTGACACATGGTTTTAACTTAGACATTAACTATTTTCTTCCCACTTGAAATTTCATGCAAATTAGAGGAATTAATTGCCAACTATCATCATAAAAATTGGACTATGAAAGGACTCAAAAAATCTAGTTTCACTAATTCTAATATGAGTGAATTTATTTCGTATCTCATAGAGATTCTTTAATGGTGTTGAGGATCTAGACCTCCAGGAACTTGTCTCTTAAATTGGAGTTTTGGCTTCATCTTTCTCTATCTCAATAGTCTAGATTGCCCATTTTCTTGAATGTTAGTTTCCCCTTGTATATGTGGATGAGTCAACTAATTTGAAATTGACATAAAATACTTTGATTAGCCTTGTTTTACAATTGAAAAACTAAAATAAAATGGAAATAAAATTGATATCCAAGAAAACCTTTGATAGAGCTTGGTCACTAGTAGAGTTTATAAGAACACTTTTAGTGATTCCTTTATTATGTTGTTCCTTTGAGTATTCCATACTTAACCTACCCCCTATATTAGGAAAATAATAGAGGATAAAAAATAGATTTTACATATCTTAAAAAATAGAAATTAGTAACTAAAACTATTTATTTTTCAAATTATTATTTTCATACATGCTAATTATAACTAGAGCTAACCAATGATACAAGTATTTAGCTTCGCATACACAAATTTTATAACTAAAGCTAATCCACTATACAAGCATTTTAGATGAAAGTGAAAGAAAGTGATATAAACTTTTAACAATAATTTATTTTAGTTTTTGTGTTAATTATTTATTTAATGAATAATTTCTTTTATTATTAGAAAAATTTATAAAATCCTTATTTACTGTCCAAAAGTTCATCTAAACACAAATCTAAAATATATAAACACTTTTCCATTTCCATTTGCCTTCATATTTTCTCAGTTCTTCACTAATAAGTCTCTTACATTAAACTCTTGTGCACTAAAATCATGTTACAAATATATGCAGTTTCTATTTATAAAATTATTTTAAATTTATAATGGTACTCCTACTTCATCTTTTAGAAATATGTGTTCAAATACTTTCTAATATCTTTATGAATCTTAGATTTTATTTTAATAATAAAAATGAACTGTAGTTGATAATTAATTGATTAATAAACATGGTCAGATCTATATAGAAAATTCACCTAAATTATGAAAAATAGCCTAAATAGGAAAATCTCCACCAATTCCTAACCAAAATGCATTCGTTCATGATATTTGAAATAAAGAAATAAAGGAAACCGTGCTTAATTCTTCATGTTAACTAGATAATTAATAAAAGTCCACCAATTTTTTAAAAAAATGAATACATTCAAAATATTTGGAATTAAGAAGTAGAAATGAAGTTGTGCTTGACTTGATAATTGACTAAAAATCCCCACAATTTCTAAACAAAATATATACATTCAAAATATGTGAAATTAAGAAGCAAAAGGATTAGGGCTTGCGTTTTCCTACTAGCTTGCCACAACCATGAGAGAATGTCACAAATACAAAGCATCCACAGAAGGAAATTGACCTCTCTCTACTTTTATTTTAAATATGTTTATATAGATGTTTATGTCATTTAAATCATTTTGATTTATGAAAAATGATAGAATACAAAGGAGAATGGGCACAATACAACACAATCAACTTTTTTTTTTCATTGTTATAATTTCTTTTATGATGAGGGTTGTCTCCTATTCTAAATACATGTTCAAATATGTAATTTTTATCTAAAGATAGATATGTTAGTAGCACCTATAGATAAAGAAGACACTATTCATCAATATTGTAGTCATAACATGTTATTTTAAGATAATAATTATACATTTGATGAATTAAAATATCATATTTGTACCCACAAAACATAAGTTTTCCACTTCTAATACATTAAAAACATAAATTTTTGACACAAATTGACATTTAACAACTTAATTAATAAGTGTTTGATAAGCCACCCTCATTGCACGAAAAAACATGAGTTTTTGACATAAATTTGCATTTTAGTTATTTGATTATTGAGCCTTTGATAAGTCACCATTACATACATATTCAACCCTTACACTTGTAAATCACCATTGTAAATTTATTAACGGGGCAAGCACTTAAAATATAAACAATGAACCAAGGAAAATATAGTTGAACTAGAATAAATAAGATTGGAGTTGAAACATACATTCCTTACACCTGCAAACAACCATTGTACCTTTATATTAATAGGATGACCACTTTAAAAAAAATCAATGAAGCAAGATTTTTTAATTTTTTTAAAGAATATTATAGATTAGGTTTGAAACATGTGTATCCCCCACCTGTAAATCATCATTGCATCTTTAAATAAATGGGATGACCACTTGCAATAAAATCAATGGAGTGGAAAAATAGAAAAATCAATGAAATCTTAAAGATTACGGTTGAAATATATACCTATAATGATTGATCTTCAAGATTTGATTCTCTATATTATAACTTATAAATCATTTATATATTATCTTAATCTTATCTACATTCTATCATAAAAATATCAACTTTTCATGTTATGATTGATTATAATAATAAAAAATCGCCTTTAAAAATTACATATATGTGTGTGAGTGCAGGAATGTGTATACATATATGTGTATATGTACATATACGTGCATGCATATATATACATACATATATATGTATGTGTGTGTATGTGTTTCCACATATGTCTATGTATATATATATATATATATATATGTATGTATGTATGTATGTATGTATGTATGTATGTATGTATGTATGTATGTAGACATATGTATATATGTATATATATATGTATGTAAATATATATATGTATGTGTATATATATATATATATATATGTATATATATACATATACATATACACATATGTCTATATATATACATACATACATACATACATACATACATAAATATACATGTATACATGTATACATGTATGTATATATACATATATATAATCTCTATGTATGTGTGTGTGTATGTATGCATGTATGTATGTATGTATGTATGTATCTACACACACAATTCTAGAAAAGAAATCGATGTGTATGTGTGATTAATATTTTTGTTATAATATTAAAGTAATATTATCATGACCTATGTGATGTATACATAGATAATGGTTAAAAATTTTAATATTTATTTTGAAATAATATAATTAAATTTATCAACACAAATGTAGAATTTTAGTTATTTGATCATGAAAGCTTTGTAAAGATACTATTACATATATGTCTTTTCATACACCTATAAGAAACCACTACACATTTATAGATTATTAAAGATTAGGGTTGAAACATAAATCCCCTACACCTATAAATGGTTTTTACACCTCTATATTTAATTTTATAACCACTTTAAATATGACCAATAAAGAAAGAAAAATATAAATTAAATTAAAAAAATTAAAAATAGGGTTAAAGAATATGACTATTAGAATCAATCTTAAAAATTTTGTCCTCTTTTTGTAACTTTTAACTATAGTTTTATATTTCTTAATGTCATCCATTTTAACATATATCTTATTCACCTCTTATCTTATATATTTAAAATTTTAATATAAAACATGATAGTAGTCTTATATATTGGTAATAATGCTCATATAAATGCAATATATTTTTAATTTACTAATCTCATAATTTTATAATTTGGTATGTTTCCGAGATTTTTGAACTCTTTTATTTCACATTGTGTGTAGAATAGAAACTTTTTAAGACTTTCTAGATGAGTTTTTGTTTGTTTAAAATAAATTTATTAAGAAAAGAATTAGGAAAATGATGGATTTCTTAAGAAGTGAAGATATGAGTATCAAAAGAATAATGACTGGATTGGAGAGAAGAAAGTTCATAATATAATAATCTTCATTAAAAGAGGTGAAGAAAATTTTCATTAAAGAGAGTATGATGGTGCCAACAAGAGTTTGAGTCCACTTTTTGGCCAAAAACTAGAACCATTTTCTTTCTTTTCTCAAATTCAACATGTTTGATAAGAACATTTGAAGCACTTAGAGATTGAATCTCAAAAATGTCAATAATAGAACTCATATTACTCAATTTATACATTCCAAATATGTAGTTTATTGAATACCTAGATGGTGCAAGTCAAAATTTAATAGATCTTATTATAAACCCTTTTTAAAGAAGTCATCTTTGTCACACATCCATATGTAAAAATTGTGAAGGGCCCAAGTCATTCCGATATAATTGACATGAACATGTAGATCATGTTTGAATGAAGGAAATAATATATACACCACAATGCACATCTAAACCAAGGTCATTTCAACACAATATCTACTAAAATGATCTAACCAATGTGTTCAAGAAGTTTTTAAAAAAAGGCTATATCAAAGCTCGTGTTTCAACACTTGGAACCTTAGAACATTATGCTTTTGAAACTTAAATCTAAACATTAAATTGTGTAGGATGCCTCCTGTTACTCAAAGAAACCAACAAGGTAGAGGTGATAGGGTGAGAGGTGGTAGAGTGGGACAAGGGGATGGACCACCTCCACCACCACCACCACCTAACCCAAACCAAGAAATTTTGGATGCACTTTAGACATTGATCGGTGTAGTTCAGCAGAGAGTAGTACCTGTGGTACAGCCAGTTTAGCAGATTCCAATAGTGGAAGTAGAGGGGCCCGAAAGAGGAGGGCCAAGAGTCAGAGAGAGGACTAGGAGTCCCCTACCGAGATAGATAGAGGATCAGGATGAGCATGAAGGTGAGTTAATATACCAAAGAAGACCCCCACTTGACAGACCTCCTAGACATATAGGAGATGACATCAGGGAATTGATTCAACTTGGGCCACCATTATTTACGGGTTCCACTGAGGTGATAGTAGCAAGGGCATGGTTGTAGAGCCTATAGTGGTGCTTTGGGTTATGCCCTTATGGGAGTAATCTAAAGGTATGCCTAGCAGTTCATCAGTTGAGAGGAGATGCCTCCAATTGGTGGCATCAGGAGGAGATCATAAGTGGAGTGAGGATGGATACCCTCACATGGGAGTCTTTCCTAGAAAGATTTTGAGAGAGGTACTTGTTAGAGAATTTCTGACAAAAATAGATAGAGGAGTTTCATTCTCTTTATCAGAGAGGTCTTACAGTGGCTCAGTACAAGAGTAGGTTTCTCGAGCTCCTTCCTTATGTGGAATACATGAAGGACAAGAAACTATGGGTGCATCGCTTTATCATGGGGCTAAATTTCTCACTTCAGGGCCCAGTTCAGATGGCCTTCCCTACCACCTTCAGACAGGTAGTGGAGATACCACTAGTTGCTAAGGATACTTGAGGTAGGCAGGAATCACAGGATCAGTCTCAGAATCGAAACTCTACCCAGCAGAAACCCCCTTGGAAAGGGAATCAAAACTATAAACCAAGGTCCTCTAAGGGCCAACAATCTCAGCAGCAGTAGTAGGAACTCTCATAGGGTACCAAGGATCGGAGCCCAAGTAGTGGTAGTTACAACAGGATCAAAAAGCACATACCCCACAGTCACAGTCAGTGCAGACTCAACAGTCTTCCAGGGGTGGATATAGTGGGTCTAGCAGGTCAGGAGGCCTACAGCAGTCAGGATCATAGGATACACGATCTTATACCCAAGGACCATGCTACACTTGTGGTGGCATGGGTCACATAGCTAGGGAGTGTCCGTAGGGACAATCATCCAGTGGTCAGACAGGGGCTTTTTCAGAGCTAACTATTGGAGACATGGGCAGGTCCCACAGAGTTTTTGCAGTGGTTGACAACTGCTAGATTGAGCATCAGGCTATAGTTATTGAGGCTACATGTGGAGTTGGTCAGCTAGTTAGCGCTAGAGACTATCCATATTATTGCCTGATAGACCCTAGCTCCTCGAGGTTGAGAGTTGGACCAAGTTAGGGTCTAGTGGGAATGTTACAATGAAGTCACGATTTCTTGGGAGGATGCAGCATGGATGCAATCTCAATACCCTTATCTTTTGATGAACTCCAGGAGGAAGTTCATGCCTAGTGGGGGAGGATGTGAGGCCTCGCCCTGACCCTTCATAGCCTTAGTTGTTACATCACTTTATCATTTAGATACTCATGACTAGAGATGTTGAGACATTATCTGATTCTTAGAACATATTATATTATTTCATGTTGTGTGATGTTACTTTCAGATATTTGATGTCTGTCATTTAATGTTTTATGTATATGTATGTTGATGAATTTAGTAAAAGGTAGGATTAACATTTTGGTTTAAGATATTTTAAATTGTTAAGAATTGAATAGGATGAGAGGAACCCCAATTTTGTTATAGATGGATGTTTTAATTTATGTGATTCCTGATATGTATATATACATATGTACATGTGATTTTTGGGACTACTGATGTGTGCAATGAGTGTACAGATATTTTAGCCAAGGAAACTGACGGATGAATAGAACTGATCCCTATGTGCTAATTTTGGAAACCTTGTTGTTCATAATTAAATTGAGAGATGTATGTATGTATCTTTCTGTGATTAGTAAATCTTAATGTTTGTAAACTGTGTTCTTATAGTGTCACTTGACACTCATGAATTATGTATGCTCTTCAGCATGCTAATTAGGGTTAGTTGTGTACCCTTTGCACCTTAGTTGGTTTAAGTTAGTGTCAGTTTGCTAATTTGGTTCTTAATCAAGTTTAGTCATCCTTAATCTAGATTAGTGCTTAATTTGCATTTTAGAGTTGTTAGTTGGCCCTAATTATTTCCTAGCTTTTGTTTGTCTCTTAACCTATTCCTAAGCCTTTAAAACTTGAAATATTTATACCCAAGGGGTATGGGTATGGGTTGGGGGTCTTTTCCAACCCCTAAGCCCCTTTTATTGACTTTTGAGGTCACTCAAAAAGTCTCTTTTTGCCTTTGTGCGAAAATTGACCGTGGCTACCATGAGTTGTCTCACCTCACCTCCACTTAGTGGTTAACCATAGTATGGGTTGAGTTAGGAGTTTCTAGAATTGTAAGTGGGTGGGAGAAGTTATTGATCCCTTTGGTGGTTGAGTTTGAGGCTTATTTAGAGGCCCTTCTTGGTCTAGTTGAGGTTGTTACCCAATCTCTACATTTAGAGAGGAGTCCTTGAAGATTAAAGTAAGGAAGTGAAAAGCTCTACTCAAACTTGTTCATTTCCATTACCTCTTTGTGAAGGTAGGAATTCTCATCTCCCTTGTTCAGATTTCATGTTTGTTTCATGCTTATGCTACCTTGTTGTTTAAATGTTTGTATGTTTGTGGGTATGTTGGGAAGCTTTGAAAACCATGTTATTTTGAATGATTTCCTTTCATGTTTATGTTGGAATTTTGAGATGTTCTTGCATGGGTGTTTTGGCATTACTCACCCTTGGAGAGGGCAGAAGTGGCCAATTTTGGGAAAGGGCATTTTAGTTGGACTCCAACAGTGTAGAGTCTCTTCTCAGGACAAGAAGAGGGACAGAGGGTAGGATGTTATGGGCCCCTACCTGTCAGCACAAACCACGTATGAGTTTTGGCATGTAAGAATGGAAGAACGGAAGTTCTTGATTTATAGCCCCGATTGGGCACCTGGTTTGGTGTTGTGTCTGACATCTCCTATTGGAAAAACCCACCTTTCCCTAGTGTTGATTCATTGTGAATCCTATTGTGAAACCCTTGTATGAATATGCATGTTTGAATTGTTCCTTGGTCATGCTTGTTTTCACCTGATCAGATTCTATTCCCTCCATGGTTCTAGTAATGTATTGCAGAATTTGTTATGAATCCCTTGATGAGGGTCATGAAGAAAATTCAATTAAATTGTTGTAATTTTGGGATTGGAAATCCTATGTAATTTTATGTCAAAACTTTGTTGTAATGGCAACGAAGCCGACTTTTATTCCTGGTTCTTTCTCGGCTGAGCCTTTGAATCAGGTTTACCAATATAATTGGTGATTGAGTATAATTGGTTATCATGTGATTTAATCATGATTTAAATTTAGATGGATGCACATCAAAAATAGGATGGAATTGATGATGTTCAATTTGGAAAAATTTCAAGTTTTCTTTTATGTTGGAAACGAAAATTACGATCATGCATGTAGATTTAGTTTTCATGATTATTAGAATCATACAATTATTGCATTATTGAATAAAATGGATAATTCATATTCTTGGTATGTTAAGATTGAAGCAAGTCTTTATAGATTTTCATTGAAAAGAAAATAATGACAAAGGTCGAATTATTTCAATTCAAGTTATATTGGAGAACAAATGATTATGGTATTAATGTGACTCAAACTATGGTATAAATGTCTTAAATCTATTTGAAAAAAAAACACCTTAAAACTTAGACCAAAAGGAAATATATACTTTGCATTGTAATTCTATACTCAGAAAAATTTTCAAAAAAAAAACATGTTCAAGAGAGTCAAAACTCTCTATCTTTTGCATGGGAGAAGCAATTAAATGTTTTAGCAACAGAGAATCTAAGAGATTCTTCTAATAGTCTTTATTGAAACTTATAAAATATTATTATTACTTAAAATAAGTAGTTAAAAAAAAAAGAGGAAACAAGTAGATGCATAAAAATATCCTATGTTACCACCAAACTAACTTTATGCTTCTTCTATATTAAATAAAAGAGACTTTTCATTAGACAAGCCTTGCTTCATCCCCCATGACCAACGTACTCTCCTGCATCACCCTTGGGCTGCATGAGAGGAGATTTGACATGTTAGTTGATGGAAGGAAGTTGGGGTAAATAAGGTCAAGGCTATCAAATGTTAAACAAAACATTTAAAAAAAAACTCCTCCAAACCTTGTTAAGCGCCCAACTTGGGACTTTGTTCCATGTGTTGATTGGGTAAGGGAATAGGTCCAAGCTTGCAGGCGTGGGGCAGTGCACCCTACTTGGGGATTCGCCCAAGCAAGTGGGGCATAGGCAATAGAATAGGGTGTGTGTGTGTGTGGGGGGGGGGGGGGGGGGGGGGGTTAGAGATAGGTGTTAGTATGGGGGTGTGGTTAGAAGGTAGGTTAGTGTAGATAGGTTAGTATAGGTTAGATGTTAGGTTTATGTGTTAGTTTTAGTATTAGTTTTGTTGTTTTGTTATGTTAGTTTAGTTTAGTTTCTTTTTATATATTGTTATTTATTAATAATTTTAAATAGTTAGTTTAAAATGCAATTTTAGTTTGTTAAAGTATAATTAGTTTAATTTATTAAAGTTTTGAGTTAGCCTTCATTATGTTAGTTAATAGTTAGTTGTTTTTAAATGTGAATGTATATTTAGTATTCATTTTAGACATTTAAGGTTTTGGCAAACTTATTGTGATCTATTATCTTGTTTCATTACGTTACTATATGTTAGACAAATAGAAAATGTTGAATTGTTTTTCTTTATCATCCAGTCAAAATTTAAGTGTAATTTTTATTGTTAATATCTTTAGAAATGTTTAATTCTTAAATAGCATTATGGGTTTAAATAAAATTGAGATTTGAGTAAAGTTAATTCTAGTATATATATATGAATGGGTAGACATGATATTTCTTGTAATTAATTCTTGATTAGATATTTCAATTAAGTGTAACCCAAAATTATTTAAATTTTTATTTAAATAACTTTAGTATGTTATTGTGAAGTTAATGTAATAACGTAACTTATGATCGGTATCAATCTAATAACAAAAGTTTCAAAATCTTAATGATGTATTTCCTCCACAAGAGTTTATAAACTTAAGACGTAATATAAAGAACCCATACTTAAACTGTTATCTATCATTTCAAACTTAGAGCATTCTAATTATTAAATTAACAAAAAAAAATGTTTGTGTGTTTTTGCCCACGTAGTTTGGGCATGACAGGCTACAATAAGTCATCTAAGAAAAAAAAAATTGAAAATATTATTTTTATCCTCAATATCATAAATGAAAAAGTAATTACTGATAAAATGGCTATTCCCCAATAAACTTTGAAATTTGGGATGAGTAATTCCCTTTACTAGAGAATGAAACAATGTAAGGACTACAAGTTAGCCAAAAGCTTCAAAGGTGAGAAAATTGAGAGATATAAAGAAGTTAAACTTCTTTAATATAATTCAAGAGTCCAAAATATTAATATTCTAAAATGTTGTAACTTAGGTGAATATAAATAATATTTTAATAGACAATACACATTTCTTTTAGGAAAACTAAATTCAACAAGAATTGGTAATGTAATGTCACTAAAATTTACTTATTTATAATTAGTCATTAATAAAGAAGAAAAAGTTATAATTTGCAATGAAAATAACAATGATTTTTAAAGTGGTTATAGTTATGGTTGAAGAAATTTAAATAAACATACAAATTTTTGGAAAAAAATATCAATCATTCCATTCATTAAAATAAATACAAACACTTGTTGACTAGGTGATCAAGGACCTATTGATCAAAGGATTATAGAAAAAAATGAATTAAAATTCCTTCATTCATAGAGCTGTTGAATACATCAAATATTATTACTACTTGTCCTGCATTTCTTCAAGTTAATTATAAATTCTTGAATAATCATGCAATTGTTTTTATAGACATCTAGGTCTAGCTTAAGCCTTAACTATTATTCTTTCCAAATCTTCATGAAAGCACATGAATCAATTTCCAACACTTCACCCTTTAATTTTAAACATTGATGCATATAATATAAATTAATTATATTTTATTCCAACTTTAGCAAGATACTCTCCTATTATGATGCATTATGTGGCAACTTTAATCTGAATGGAAAACTCTTGGCTTCTAGCTCCTTCAAGCCTTTTTTAAGACCTAGATTTGATTTTAGTATAAATTAAGTTATTTTGATATGTAATCCTTCTACAACTTAAAACTTTGTAGGAATAACTTTGTCTTTAAAGATAACAATCTTCTAATCTTATTGACCATGAATTTTTACAATTTGTATCTCCTTTTTTTGGACAATGTTTTTAATTAATCATGACATTATACAAAACTCCCAAGTCTTCTAGTTGTATTGTTAACTCCTTTGACCTTAATCTCCTCCTAGGAAGATTAGTTTTATCTTTTCTTGGACGTGGTTTGACACTATCAAAAAATTATTCCTTTTGGATTCTTTGATCTCCTTCTTAGATAGTTGAATTCACCCTTTTAGAGATGACATCTCCATTGATAACAAGATTATCTTTTTCCTTTCAACTTGGACTACTTCCTTTTCAAAACTATGTATTTCTTCACACATGGTGAGTGTCACAGAAACAATTTGTCTTTATGATAGTTTTCTCATGACAAGACATAATGACTTCCTTTTTGAAGAAAATGGAAACTCCATTACCTTTGATTTTCCTCTTCTATTGTAGCACCTATATCCTCTTCTATTTTATTTTTTTTTACCATGTAATAATGATTAAAAAGGTTGTGACAAAAAATATAATAGATGAAATATAAGAATAAATGAATCAAAATATTTATAACACATTTTATTCATTAACAATAATTTAATACATATATGAAGTCATCAAGGCTAAACTAGTCAATAGATTAGAAATGAAAACTTCATTACAAATACCTCAATATATACATAGGTCTTGAAAATATCAAAGATTTGAACATTTAATCATGCAAATGAAAAAATCTAGAATGGCCATGTAACTTCATGCCAAAATTATTTTAGACAACTAGTTTTAGCCTATACATTAACTATTATTCTTCCCACTTGACATTTTATGCAAACTAGAGAAATTAATTCCCAACTATCATTGTGGAAATTTGACTATAATGGGACTCAAACAAAGTCTAGTAGGAGCAGATTTATTTATTATTTTCATTTAGATTCTTTAATGGTGATGAGGGTTTGGACCTAGGAGTTCACCTCTTACATTGAAGATTTAGCTTCATTTTTCTCTCTTTCAACAATCTAGATTGCCCATTTTCTAAATGTAAGTTTCCCCTTTGTATTAGTCAACTAATTTTAAATTCACATAAAATATTTCAAGTAGTCTTATTTTAGAATTGAAAAACTAAAATCACACTACTACAAAGAGGGGTGGTTGAAGACAAAATTTGAGACAAATATATATTGTCTTATAGAGACAATATATATAGACGACATCTTAAGACATTTGGTCCGAGACATATTGGAGGCAATATACAACCTCCCTTTTATCTCAAATGAAGACAATTTATTGAAAAATTGTCTCAAATTTTGTCTTCAACCACCCCTCCCTCTCTTTGAATACTCTCAATCTTGCTTCTAATATTCCTAAAATACAAAAATGAAAATTTTATTACTTCATCATAATATTTCATACTACCTAAAAATGAGATTTCTTTCCAATCTCTTTGTTGGAATATTGAATTATCACAATACTTTTAGCATTTGTCAATAGATAATAATCTAATAATAAATAAAACTTTAAAGTGTATAATCCAATATAAAGTAAATAGTTAACTTTTTTCTTATAAAATGATGTACAACAATGACAAGGAAACCAATGGCTTTCTTGTGCATAGAACATAGTGAAGTTTGGTGTTAAAGAATTATGTATCACTACATTTCATTCTAGTTTTGACATGTTAGTCTAGATATGAAAAATTAAAAATAAAACTTAGATTATTCCTCTAAATAATTCTAGAACACAATACATTATATTTGAAATAAATTTTTGTGGTAGTTTATCCCATGTGGCATCTCTAATACATTGAAAGATACCACATTGTACAAATCAAAGGTAGCTTCATCCAAGAGCAAGACTGTAGGGTCATATATCATCCACTTCTATTGAAACCCTCCTCTAAAAAATTGGCACTCGTCTAATTTTTTTATCATGAATTCATGTATTTGAGCCATGTAGGAGACCAATTTACACTAGAAGAAATTCGACCTTGGTTCCTTTCACCTCATTGAGCATGGAAGCTTCAATCTTGCATTAAACATCAAGGTTTTTTTTTAACAGTCATTTATCATTTACAATAATTTACAATAATACACATTTAGTGAATCACACTTCTTCTTGTTGAGCTAGAAGATCACTTGTTTAAGTTTCTTGCATTACAAAAGAGGGAGGTTGGTCATAAGCTATTCCTATGGATACAAGTTGTAAAATTTTAAAGGGAAAAAATTAGTCTAGACTAGCAAACCAAATTTTTCCAAATAAATGACTTGCATATATGTTTATGCAAATGATAAACCAAATAAGTTAAACAATTCAGTTGAATATAATGTAATACAAGTCCAATGTATTTTATTGTCATGCCCAAAATATAAGGGGCAAAAACGCACACAATTTTTTTTTCTTGTCTATGATTCAATAAGATAATGCAGTTGACAGGGTTTAAGATACAGGTAGACAAAGGATTCTAAGAAGCTAAAAGCAAGGTCACCATAGATGAGTCTCTAAGTAAATCCATTATTGAAATTTGATGACTAATCTATTTAACTAAAGTCATAATTCATCAATTTGTTTTCAATGATACAATTTAATTATGAGAAGAAAAATACTACTAACCCTAAAGATGATCAAATTGACTAGTCCCTCCTATTGCTTGATAACTTAAACGTCATTACAACTTTAGTCATTTACCTTAGGCTTAATGTTGTTAATTGGCTTCTTTCATCTTCATTCTATTCTACGTTTTAAAATTACAATCCAAAATCTAAACTACTCTTAAACTTTTCTCTAACATACTTATAACAGTCTATTTAATTAATTTAATGATTACTATCAAAGTTGGTGACTATTACAAATTCAATGAACCTATATTTTAATCTAAGCTTTATTTGAATTATCATAGTTTTAAGTCCACATTAAAATCAATCTATAAAGCTCATAATAGAATAAAACTAATTAATGAAACATTAAAATTGTTTTAAATTTACAATATTGAATTTCACGCAAAATCTTTTTACATAGAAATTAATTTTAATATTCTAATGTCTAAATCACTATTAATATTAACATCATTACTTAACACAAATAAAATAATGCATTACCTCCTAAAAATCATCAATGTTACTAATCATATTTTATGGATTAATGCCATTCTAAATTTGAATATAACAATATTTAACTTAACTAAACACCCTTGCCTATCTAGACTTCATACTAAGATACCAAACTTATGCAACACATAATTCCCAACTAAATTTTCAAAGAACTTGGTTTAAATCTTCTTACAATTTTAATTACAATATAATGCTTAAACCTATAAAACATCTAATATACTAACAAAGAAAACTAGATACTTTCTAATACAATATAAATACTACTGATCAAAATAAATGATAACAACTAATCCTAATTTAAATTACATACATTTAAAACTAACTAACAATTACTAACTCTTACTAATTAACAAAAAAAAAAAATATACTAAACATTAAATTTTCCACCTCCCACTATCCTATTTCTAACCCCTGATCCCTAGACCCCCTACCCCTTCCCCTAGGCCTATCAGGCACGACTCAAGGCCTAAACAGGCAGGCCTCTCCTGACCTGCTTGCATGGGTGAGAATGATCATGCAAGGGCCTGCAAAGGCATTACTTAGTCTATGCAAAGTTTTTTTTAAACTTTTACTTGCCTTCCAAGTCAACGCAGGGTCATGAGAGGATAACATGAAAGGTTTTAGTTTATATAAATGTTTTAAACATTTTCTTGCCCTTCCCCAATCATGATTCGACCCCTATACTTGCTGGCAGGTGGTTGGGAGCTTGGACTTTTAAAACTTATTACATGATTCAACCTGTACCATGCCCAAATCTCTAAGCAAAATGGAGTTTAATGCCTAAAAGTTTTATAGTTGAGATGTAGAATTTAAAAAGCTTCAACATATATATATTTAGATATTTTATATTCATATTTATTTAAGTTATATTGTTTAATGAATCAGCAATGATTTTTAATTGCAATTCAAAGAAGAATATCTCATGGAATATTCTCTATGACATGGGGGAATTAAAACTTCTCCATACATTTTCCAGAGAGGGTTTTTAGACCTAGAGATGCACATTTTTATTATTTGGAAACCAATTCTCACTAGGTGTTGGTATAATTTTCTTTTCCATAAATTTATCTTTATCTAAGAGTGCATTCTAGTCTAATGACAACATAGATTTCCATTAATAGCATTCTAATACAAGGAGGTGCATAATGTTGTATTTTCTTTGTCTTTCATCCTACAATTTATGTTCTAACAATCATCATAGCAAGGTGTATGTTCCATTTATATATGATTCAAGTGATGCATAATTTTTAGTCAAATTTGATTGTGTCAAAGATGAAACTTAACAATGAGAGAATGATAACTTTGATCACAATGTAGGATTTCTAATTCATATATATACTTTAACCATATGATTGGAACTTCAACATATCTAATTGCATTTCATTAACATAATTGGAAACTTGAAAGTTTATAATTCAATGACATTATCTATCAATCTATTTCTCACAACATATGCAAAATTTGAAAATCACATGAGAGCAACACAAGGAAGATTTCATAATCTCTTTTCTTTTATCTATTATTCATCCTGGTTCAAGGGTCCATCGGAAAAGAACAAGTAAGAAAACCCGATGTCTTTGCCAATACATCAAAATTCATTTACCATTTACATAATATTAGAATTCAATGAATTTTCTTCAAGGCTTTCACAAGAGAACTTTTTCCAAATGTCTTCAATGCATCAAGGAAACCATGGAAGTGACAAGAATCAACATAGAGGTAAATAACACAATGAGATGAGTAATTCAAGCATGCATTCCCAACCCGGTTGCACAATAGGTCCAACAATGAACCAATATAGGGGAACAGTGGATTTTCTCAATAGGAGAAGTCAATCACCATACCATCACATAGCCATTTTGGGGCTAAAACTTCAAGAACTTCCATTCTTTTACAAGGTCCTTTCGAGGCTATTTCCACAAGGACTTTCATTCCTTTCCATATTCAAGAATTCTCAATAACCACAAGGTATGGGATGAAAAGTAGGGGCCCATACACCCTACCCTTTTCCCCTCCTCTCACCATGAGAGGAGACTCTACACTATTGAGGTCCAACTAAGGCCTTTTTCCAAAACATGGCCACTTCTTCCCTATCCAAGGGTGAGTGATGCCAAAACAACCCCCATGAAATCCTCACAAAAACAAAAAACATCAAGCAAGCATGGGAATAACATCAAAAGAAAACAAATTGAGATCCCTCCCAAAACAACCCCACATACATACACAAACAAGAAATACAAGACTACAGAATGCCTTGTGCATGATTCAAGCAAGATTCAAATATGAACACATGAAGAAACAATTTCAAGGAGTGAAGAACTCCTACCTTCATAAAAGAGTTATAGAAATGGTGATTTTAGAAGAGCTTCCCTTTCTTCCTTCAATCTTCAAACTTCCTCCGAAACTAGAGGATTGGGTGACAAAAACCAAAACTACTCCCAAAATGCCTCTAAGTATGGTCCTTAACTCAACTAGACTTCAAGTAAACTCAAGATGGAGTTTTGGTTCACCAACTCAAGTAAAGAGACAATCCATTTTCGCAATCAACCAAAAATAGGGTTTTTGAGTGACCCTAAAAGTCAACCAAGGAGGCTAAAGGGTTGGAAAGTACTCCCCACCGATACCCTTACCCCTAGGGTGTTTAAATTTGATGTTTTTAAGCCTTAAGGAATTAATAGGAGCAAATAAAAGCTAGGGAAAAAATGGTATGACCAAATAAAAACCTTTAAAGAATTTACAATACAAGATAGCACAAAATTAACAAGTGGTTTAGTTCTGCCTTTCCATTGAGTCTCATCGACCAAATTTCCTGCACACTCATTGAACACATCAGTAGATCAAGAAATCTCATGCATTATGTAAATTACATATCAGAAAAAAATTATATAAATTAAAGCATCCATTTTGTAATAATCATCTATTAATTTAATTTTACTCATATTTCTAACCATTAGAATTGCATAATCCAAGTGTTAGTTTTGCATACATTTCATCATTATACATGTTCATAAAACATTAAATGACAAAATCAAATAACTGAAGTAAAGAATCACACATTGTAAAATAGCATAATAGTGTTCAGCACATCAAATAATGTTTAGACATATCGAGTCAAGAGAATCAAAATAGTAATGTATCATCAAATGCTACGATGGGTCGGGGCGGGGCCTCACATTTATGTAAATTATCATGACATCTTAATTAAAAGATAAATAAATCACAACTTATGATGTTGTACCAAAAAAGGTTTGTATATCAAATACCATACAATGTGGAGATTTATAGTTTACAGAAAGCACTAATTTGTGAGATGGACTCTTGCTCACTTTTCTTGTCATTGCCTAGTTGCAGAGGAATATGAACCATAATTAAAATGTTGGAATAGTTTGTGGTTTAGTTGGATAATTTCTTATCTAAAAATGTAAGAAGATTTTTGAAACTAAAAAAAAAATTAGAATTGTAATGGATTTTGAATGATTGGTCTTCTTGTAGAGAAAGAAAATATATGAAAAATGATAATTTGATTTGAATGTTCAGTGCTGATTAGAATGAAACTTACATAGTTTCATGTAGTACCCTATCCTCTATGCCTTCCCACAATGCAGTAAATTTGTTAAATGATAGTGTAAGAATTTTGTATCTCATTGATGGAAATATTTTAACCATGCATAATACTATTAAGAAATAAACAAATCACATAATGCAATAAAAATGATAAAAAAATACTAACTTTTCATGGGAAGATTTATGATGTTGTACCAAATAATTGTTTGTATACCAAATACTATATGCTACCACATGTGGACCTTTATAGTTTATAGAAAGCAATCATTTTTGAGATCATCTCTTACTCACTTTTCTTGTCATTGCCATAGTTGCACAAGAATATAACACATAATTAAAATGCTAGAATAGTTTGTGGTCTAACTAGATAATTTCTCATCTAACAATGTAAGAAGATTTTTGCAACTAAAAAAACACTAAAATTGTAATAGTTTTTGAGTGACTAATTTTCTTGTAGGGTAAGAAAATATAGGAAAAAAGGTAAAATGATTTGAAAGTTCAATTCGGATTAGAATAAAACTTACATAGTTTCATGCAGCATATTCTCTATGCCCTCCAACAATGTAGAAAATATGTCAAATTATAGGGTAAGTATTGTTTATATCATTGATGTCAATATTTTAACCATGCATAATACTATTAAGAAATAAACAAATTACATAATGCAACAAAAATGATAAAATAGTACTAACCATTCATGGGAAGAGTTGTGATGTTGTACCAAATAATGGTTTGTACATCAAATACCATACACTGCCACATGTAGAGCTTTATAGTTTATAAAAAGCACTAATTTGTGAGGTCAACTCTCGCTCACTTTTCTTGTCATTGCTGGAGTTGCAGAGGAATATGACCCCATTAAAATGTTGGAATAGTTTGTGGTCTAATTGGAAATTTTCTCATCTAACAATGTAAGAAGATTTTTGCAACTAAAAAAACACTAGAATTGTAAAGGTTTTTGAATGACTAATCTGCTAGTAGAGTAAGCACATATAGGAAAAATGATGAAAATATTTGAATGTTCAATGTTGATTAAAATAAAACTTACATAGTTTCATGCAACCTATCCTCTAGGCCTTCCCACAATGCAACAAATCTATCAAATGATAGGGTAAGTATTGTTTATATCATTGATGGAAATATTTTAACCATGAATAGTACTATTAAGAAATAAACAAATCACATAATGTAACAAAAATGAGAAAAAAGTACTAACCTTTCATAGGAATAGTTTGTGAATTTGGAGGTAAATTTGGATGCAAATTTTCAAAAAAAGATATCCTGCTATTCAAGGATCTTAGCTATTTTTTCTTGCATACATGAAGCAATATTTTCCTACCATCTTTTAATCTTCCTTTCTCTAAGATAGTAAACCAATGTTTATAAGTTTTTTCAAAACTAGTACAAATTTACAAATGGTAGAACTCATACATAACATTACAAGTTGCTTAAAAAGTAAACAATAATGCAATGAGATATCATTCAATGTTAATGAAAATAATAAAATAGAACTATGATTTACTATTAGAACATTGAAACTCAAAATTATATGGTAAACTCTTTATTCTTAGTTGCATGTGTATCTTTGCATAAGTTTGCATTACAACTTGTAATTGGAAAAACCCATCATCTCTATTGAATTGATGATTCATATTTAAATATATATATTTATTTAGAAATCTATAAGAAAATATTTCATTTTTAACATGTTATCCTATTTTCAGCATTGCATATCTAAAATAACCACTTGTAGATGCAATTACCCAACAAGATTTTTCAACCGAACAAGAAGCATTTCACGTCCTTGATGTTTATCTAATAGCCTGGAAGAAAGATGATACAAAAAACATTAGATTAGAAGAATAAAGAATTTTGTGAAGAGAATGAAAAGAAGAATATAATTATAGTATTTTGCACACCAATGAATGATAATCTATTTGATAAAAGTAGCAACCTATTCATGAAAAGAGAACAAGAAAAATGAAAAGAAAGACTTCTTATAAATAGACCGTTAAGGGAAAAATTGTGACAAGAGTATATTAGCAAACATACAATCTATCTTCCAGTTCAAGGAGTCAAGAAGCTTATAAAACATGACATATTCTTGTAACTTCTTACTACATACATGATGTTTAAAATTAGAATTGTATTTTATCCATCCTCTTACTTTGTATCCTCTTTCTACAGTGAACTATTCTAACTATGGGCGTGAATTCTTCATCACATTGAACACCATCATCATTATTGTTTCTTCCAAACTTTCTAAAATTCAAGGATGGATTCATGTTGAGGTTTAGCAATAACAATTGAATCATTGTGTGCAACTAACAATTCAACATGTTCCTCTATCTCATCTTCATGCTCACTATTAGATGAGTTTGATTTTTTGGATTCCTATAAAAAGCAAAAAATTACTTACTAAAATAACATAATACTTGTAGTTAAATTATTGTATGTCAAAGAATATTATAAAAAAATTACCTCAAATTCTTGAACAATGACTAATTTCTCCCTGTGGTCTAGCAAGTGTTGACAAATGCCATGGGAACCATGTAGTGAGGGATATTTTAAATCCTCCTCTAAATCCTCCTTGTGAAATTAGTGAACCTACTTAAAACAAATAGAACCAGATTTAGAAGGTATAATTACTCATAGGATACAATCAATTTACAAGTTTACGAATACTTTTTTATGAAATTGAAAATACTAAAGATGAAATATTCAAGTACTAAGTTACCAGGAATGCTATTGTACCCACCATATCCTAATATATGGGATTTAATTTTTGACACCCTAGCTTGGGTTGCTTTTGTTGTATCTCAAAGGCATCTTTTAGATCCTCCTTGTGTAGATGGAAAATAGTTTGGTTTCTCGTGCACCTTCCTCTTGAATTTGGAATCTTTGATAAATTCATACCATGACTCTAGGTTTGTGATCCAAGCTAGATGTGGATATCTCAAGTCTTTTTTTAGCTTTCTCATTAGATTATCTCATTTGGAATGAATGTATTTTTGTGAAATTTCCAAAATAATGTCATCATTGAAATCAAGATCTCCAAATGCTTGTATAACATATTTAAAGTTGGTCTTTCATAGAATTATCTTTCTTTCTCCAATCCATTTGAATTGTGTTACCAATAAAATTCTCTGCATGATGATAAATAAAATGATAGAATTTCATACCCATTTTATCCTTCAATACATTTCCTCAAGAGGAGTGTAGGATTGTAACTTCTTGCATCCCTTTTGTAGTAACTAAAGATATTGTTGATGTCTTAGGTATTAAGGTAGATGCCCTTTTAGACATATCAACTACTTCTTGATTTTTTTCCTATATTTACAATGAGATTGTGAAATTGTTAGAAACCCAACTATAATATGCAACTATTTTCATATTTAAAAAAAATCTCAAGTTCATTAAAAGTCAAAGGAATTCATGATAAATAAGGTGTTGATTGGTTTTGACAATTGAGTGTCAACACACATAAGATATTTACTAAGTTTATGCTAAGATAGTACCACATGTCAAGTATAATATGTATAGATGCTGAGTTGTGATGAGTGCCGAGTCTCTCATGTGTCAAGAAATTCAAGTGTTGAGTGAATAGTTGATGTTGAGCAAGTTCAAGTGCAGAGCAAGATAGAATTATAGTAACTGTTGAGCATCAGTATTATCAAGTGTCAAGTAACACAGAATGGACCTAGTTGTTTGTGATTACACAAAAAACTATGTAAACCATTTTTGAGCTGACTTATGGATAGATCTCAAAGCTTTGAACATAAGATCGAATATATTTGGATTCCCTATGTGATCAACATGCAACCAATCAGAAAAATGGAAGGAATTAAGTAGGAAAATGAATAAAGTTAGCAAGATAGAGTTGTATGTGTATCAGATCAAACATTCTACTGTAACTATCTAAAAACTATATCAACAAGGTGAAATACTTTGGACTAAGGTTGATTTAATAGTCATTTTAAAATCATTTGATAGGGTGACATTCCAAGTGATTTTTGACAAACAAATTGGAAGAAAAACAGCAAAGCTATCAAGGATCTCAAACACACAATTGGACACCCTAAGACAAATGATGAATGCTCATCATGAGTTGAATTCAAAGGACATTGAGATAACTACATTGAAGTTGCAGAATGAACAACTACAAAACAACCTAAAAAGAGAAAAGGAGTTTGGTGAAAGTTTCAACAAGCCAAATGGAGCCATCAAGTACTTTGAGCAAGTACTAAAATCCCCTAGATCTAGTAAAGACACATCAAGATTGGGCTACATCAGCACTGAATAAGGATAATCATCCAAAGATGCTAAGGAAAGAAACAATAAAGGTAAGGATTCTAAACCTACTTGTTATCATTGTGGTAAGAAAGGACATACATCCAATGTTTTCAAGAACAAGAATTCTAGGCCAAAGAACATGACTCATTGTCACAAGTGCAACAAAGAAGGTCATCAGGAACATGAATGTAGCACCAAAACCATGCACGCACCAAAATTTGAAGGACATTGCTAAATTTTTTAGAAGTTTGGACACATAGCCTTAGAATGCAAATCTAAGTCCACATAGCCATCAAACAAGTCAACAAAGGGAAGAAACTATGAAAATTCCTATAACTTGGATTGCAATATAAGATATAGCTATCGTTATTGTCAAGAGTATGGACACATCCCTAAGAATTGTATAAGAACACACTTTAGTGGTAACTAAAATAGATGGTTGAATCAAACTACATGCTTTAGTTGTTAGAACACTAGTCATATCAAAAAGCACTGCCAACAAGGACAAAGCCACCTAACTCAAAGTTCAACAAAGGAAAAGGTAAGGTAGATGTTGAACACATTAGAGAAAAGATGAACAAAACATGGAGAAAGAAATATGGATGCATCATATCAAATTAAGGGATCATTTCACTTGATAGTTCAAGTGTTGACATCTCATCAAATTAAGCAAAAAGAAGGTATGTGGGACTGATATTTAAATTTTTTTGTCAAATTTCAGTTCCAAAAGAAATTAGTATTGAAAATGATATATTAGCATGAAGAAAGATGCAAGATAATAAAGAAAAATCCATGGTTAAATCTTTTAGTTTTCACATTATTGTCGAGTGTGAAAAGTCCTCTTCAATTGCTAAGTGAAATTCTAGTGTGTGTCAAGCTATCAGCTAGAGTCAGTTGAAATTGACTCTATAGTAGCTATCAAGTAAGGGAAATTTATATTGGTGCCAAGTAAGGGTAATTCTTACAACTATTGAGTGATGGTGAGATTAGTGAATGTTGATTAAAAAAAAATTGCATTGAAGCTGAGTTTACAGCTATACATGTATCATGCAATAATATTATATTTGGAAAGGGTATAAGGGTGAATTTCACACATTTTTTGGCATTATGAACATACAGCAAGAGAAACTAGAGAAAAGGAGTAATTTTCAAGTAAGACCGAAGCATTTGCATGGATCATAGTGAAGATCGAGTGATAATTCATCGATTTCAAGGGTATTCTTCACTTGTCGAGCTACGTAACATTATATTTGTTAACCCTAGCTTGCATAATGGCCTTAAGTTCAAAAAATGTACAGGAGAAAGACATGTTTGAAGATCAATTAGTTAGAAATGAGGTCAAACAAAAGGATTTCAGGGCCATATGAGAAGTTGCATATAAGAATTACCCAACATGCATGTTATCTATTATTCTACCCAAGGTTGTAATGGTTTAAGATGTAAGGAAATGTTATAATTTCAAGGTGGGAGGCATTGGAGACATGGAAATTAGATAGGCATATGATAGATTTTGTGGAAATGGGGAGTTAAAGGAGGAATCCAAGATCGTAGAGAGGAAGGGCTTAACACATGCCCTAGATTTCCCAACAATTTTCAAAATTGAATGGATCGAGATTGTTCTGAGCAAAATACATTATGGTTGTCTATGGCTATAAGGTGAACCCATAAAAATCTCAAAGAGGATTATACATAGGGTTATTGGATACCCAACCCTAGATCGGCCTAAGACATTGAGAAGTGACTCTAAGGAGGTAATTGAGCGAAATACATCAGCCAAGTGGAACAAGCAAGGGATGACTATTGACACTATCACTAATCCACTTCTTGAATTTTCTATTAGAGTAATATCACACAAATTCTATCAGCCAAGAAAATTGAATAGTATTCCATGTATAGTAGTTGATGTAGGCTACAAGACAGCCAAGAAAGATCATACTTATGATCTTGTAGAACTACAATTATAGTAGATAATGGAGAACCCAAGAGTAATAAGGAAGTCTAAGAGTGCTCAATGTAAGTTTGGTTCCATATTGATTTGTATATTTTTCTATGTTCAAAATGAATTCCCATCTTTTGGTAGAGTAGGATAGAAGACCATTAGGTGAGTTGCTATGGAAATAAATGAGTATATTGAGCAAATGGGAGAGAATTTTGAGTCAGTAATGACTAGTTATTTTGAAGATTTCAAGGAGTCCATGAAACAAAGGTTGAGAATTCTTGTTTCCCTAGTGGAGAAATATTAAAATGATATTTTCTTTTTAGTAGATATTGACTACACCTTCATCTAGGTAGTAGTAC
This sequence comes from Cupressus sempervirens, assembly GCA_028749045.1. Taxonomy (NCBI): domain Eukaryota; kingdom Viridiplantae; phylum Streptophyta; class Pinopsida; order Cupressales; family Cupressaceae; genus Cupressus; species Cupressus sempervirens. Next base: position 168,240,991 of record CM053784.1, read on the forward strand.
CTAGATTTAGATGGTTAAGGCCTCTAAATTATAAAATAAATATTGATGAGACTTTAGCTCAATGTAAGATTTCTAAATTTTTTGGTAATTATGATGTTGTTAAATCAAAGGTTTAGATGGAATTAAAGACAACATTAACTTTGAAGAAGAAATAAAAAATGGTGAGAAACTCAAACCCAAGTTTGGAGAAGGCAATAATGGAGAAGATGATGAAGAAGAAGAAGAGGAAGAAGAGGAAGAAGAGGTACAAGGTCAAGAACCTCTTTCTTTGACCCAAGGCATGGGTGAGGATTAGGAAGAAGAAGGTATCGAGGGAGAAGATGCTGAGGAAGCACCAACCAAGCCACAAAAAAAGAAAAGGAAAGCCAAGACACAACCTATTGGAAACCTAAGGAAAAGAAGACTACAAAGGCTAGTGCAACAAAGCCTACAACTCTAGCAAGTAGAGCCACTACAAGGGCAACCACTCAAAAGGCCAAGGAGCAAGCCAATGAGAAAATCAAGGCATCTAAGTAGTCTGGTCCTATGAAAAAGAAACTAAGAAGAAAATATCTAGCACAAATAGAGATAGATGATGAAAAGACAGAGTAAGAGGACACAAGCCAATTCAAAATGGCAAGTCATGCTCCAAAATCTGATCTTAAAAAAATTGTAATAATTTCAGAGATAATGTAGATTTGATAGGCTTGAAAAGGATTGAATATGGTAAACTTGGTAGAGAACACCAAAAAATGATTGAAGAGTTAGTATATGCCATGATGGAAAAATTCAAGAACACTCCTCTTGAATTTGATAACACAATGCCAAAATATTTGTATACAATTATTGAGAATAAGTGACACCATTTCTTAAATCTAGAAAATGATATAAGAGAATTTATGCTGGTACAAGTAATGCTAGAATTATCAAAAGGACAAATAACTAAGGCTAATAATAAATACGGTAGAATATTTGCACCAAAGTATAGGGCATTCAACATTTTACAAAATAAAATTGAGGATGTTGTGAAGAAGTCCACACAAATGTGGAGGTTAATTTATGGATTGACAATAGTAAAGAAAGGAGAAGCATATCCCTTTGAGGGAAGAAATAATGAGTAAGAAGATGTGGACAAGAAGGAAGAAATAGAAAAAGAGAAAGAGGACACTACTATGGAGGAGACACAACAAAATAAAGAAGAGGTGACAATAGCTGATGGGTAGCAAGAAGAAGAAAATGTTGAAAATTCACAATTGCTACCGATGAGCTCTCCACATAACACAAACACAACTGCAAAGACTATAACAGTGAAAGATGTCCTTGATAAATCACCTTACAACATCAATCCATTAAGTGTAGAGGATTTGAAAAAGATACTTGACCAATCCACATTATAGGGAACGCTATGTGAAAATCATGTATTGGTAGTGTAGATGAACTACAAAAGGCAATAGCTAACATAACTAGGGAAAAGGACAATACACAAGAACTACCTTCTGCTATCCCTACAACTATCAGTGTTCAACAATTGACACAAACAAAGGATAAATCTTCAAAGGTTGACACTACTACAAAAGTTGATGAAACTCAAACTACAGAAGAAAAGGAGCCTACAAAAGAACAAGTAGGATAGATAGATGCTTTTTCACCTACTACACAAACACAAGGTGCACCTCAACCAATCATAATTTATCAAGGTAGATCTGATGAAGAGAAGGACATACCCAAGGAGAAGTAGCAAGAAGCCATATAGACATTGGTAAACTTATCAACAATTGGAACTCCTACTAAAGTCCTTTAGAGGTTGAGCACTAATGCAATACCATTACAAATTTTAGCACTAATCTTGAGCTCAATTAAGGTTGCAAAGGTATTTCACTATGGTGTTTCACTATTAGACAAAGACATAGCGATAACAAAATATGATTATGCAACAATGACCTTAGATCAGATCAACATAATGTAAGAAGCATTCGAAAGAAAGAAAAATCAAGAGATACTTAGAAAATAGTATAAATAAAGGCAAGCACTTAAGGAGTTCAAAGTCATCTTTTTATATGCTTTTAGATTGCAAACACCTGATGAATCAAAACCTATATTAGAACAATTATTAAAAAATTTTGAACAGGTGACAAATGAAGACCAAGATACTAATGTTAAACTCATGGAATGGTCTAAAAATAAATTTAAAGGGAAAGTCAATGAGAAGATATCTAGTGGAATAGCACTATCATAAGTTGAGTTGGCTAACAAAGTAGAGAAAGTGAATAAAGTACTTGAAAACATATCCTCATTATACTCAAAATTGTATGACCCCACACCCTTCACATAAGAATCGAGCCACAAAATCATAAGTCTAGAAAGAAACTTGAAAATTTTAGGTATGTAGCTACCCCAAAATATAGGTCAAAGTAAAAACATAGCACTTTCATTTAGCACTTCATATTAATAGAAAAATAGGCTAACATAAGAGCCAAGTTGATTAACATACAAGCCTCCCTTACCCCCCATATGGAGATACTCCAAAAAGAACTAGCCTTTACAAAATTAGTGTTAAAGAAAGATCCTAATATTTCAACATTGGATGGTCTAGTTTATCTTGTAGTAGAGATAGCCATTGAGATCAAGTCCTTAGATGTAATATTTGACAATTGGGATGCTACTTTAAAGATAATAATGGAAGTCCTTAAGAACATTTTGGACAAATACACAATCAGTGTATAGAACCTTTGATATCAGTGTCAAAATGGGGGAGAAATATAAAAGGGGGAGATAATAAAGGGGATAATCCAAAAAGGGGGAGAAATCAACAAAAGAATAGAAAATAGAGTATATTAGAATATTAGACAAAAATAGAGTGTTAGTATGTTTTGTAGACAAAGAGTATCAACATGCTACTCAGAGAAGAGAAGGACATTTTGGATATAGAATGGGCACATTAACTTAGGGGGAGTTACAAAATTTTGAAGAAAATTTTGAGGTATATAACTGTTTGAAGTTTTGTACATATGCTGAACTATATGTATTTATTATACTTGAGGAAATTAGATTTATTCTATATAGTTAAGTGTTTTTGACACTTATGTCAAATGGGGAGATTGTTGATTGGTTTTGACAATTGAGTGTCAACAGACTTAAGATATCTAGTAAGTTCATGTTGAGCTAGTAACACATGACGAGTATAATATGTATAGATCTCAAGTTGCAATAAGTGTCCAATCACTCATGTGAGGAGAAATTCAATTAGCGAGTGAATAGTTGATGCCAAGCAAGTTCAAGTGCTGAGCAAGATAGAATTATAGTAAGTGTAAGCATCAATATTGTCAAGTGCTGAGTAATACAGAAAGGACCTAGTTGTTTTTGACGACACAAACAACTATGTAAACCATTTTTGGGCCAAGTTATGGATAGATCTCAAATATTTGAAGATAAGATCAAATCTATTTAGATTCCCTATGTGATCAACACGCAACTTACTAGAAAAATGGAAGGAATTAAGTAGGAAAATGAATAAAACTTAGTTGTAGATTCATACCTAACCCTAAACCACCAAAGTCTTTTTAAAGGCAGAAAAAGTCCCATAATTCAATATGAGTGAATATGTATGTGACCAAGTGATGCAAGTGAAGAATTGAAGGAAGTGAAAAGGGGTGAATTGATCAATAAGCATACAAGGTGACTTAGAAGTCTAAAAGGATTGTAGAATTAGTTTGCAGAATAGAAGAGAATATATACAACATCACTATAATAGATCAAAAGGATCAAGATGGATGGAATTGTGATTTGAAGTCAACAAGAAAGAGTTGTAAGTGTATCAAATCAAACATTCTACTATTACCTCCTAAGAATTGTATCAGCAAGGTGAAATCCTTTGGACTAAGGTTGATATAATAGTCATTGTAAAATCTTTTAACAAAGTGACATTCCAAGTGAGTGTTCTAAAGTCCTTTAGCTAGGCACACTTTTAACAAGGCATTAAAATCCTTTAATAGAGTATGATCTAACAATCCTTTAGAAGCCTTTTAACACAATAAGCCTTTTACAGGGAAGATCATGAAAATGGTCAAACTATGTAACCTTAATAGGTGAACTTTATTGCTGTAGTAGTGAAAAATTGTGGGTGTCATCCCCACCCCACTTTTACCTTCTCATTGGAGGGTTTTTGGGTAATCATATCTAGTGTCAAGTATTTATGTGGATGCATTTACTTGACATGTTATTTCAATATGTTCATGCATGTATTGTTTTGAAGTTAAAATGTTTTATTGTTTAAAGATTAGGACTTCTGATTCTCCCCCACCCCGGCTCTCAAAAGTATATGTTTCCCATTTGTATTTCCAACATAAGGAAGATTTATCTTACTAACCAATAAATCAAGTTAACACTACTAATACTTTGAAATTGCATATTCTATCAAAAGGTAAACAAGTCCATAATGGGGAATGTGAGAAGATTTAATGAGGAAGAAACAACAAATAACATTAGTGGACAAGAAATGGATGGTATGAGTAGTGAGCCACAAGTTTGGAGAAAGAAATGAATTCTAGAATCATAAACCAAAGAAAGTTAACACAAATTTTTTTTAGACATTCATCCAAGTCAATATAGTCCTTAGTAAAGTTATAATAGCAATAAATAAAGAATATATTTGCAATAAATATGAATAAAATATTTTAAAAAAATGAAAACATAAAAGATAGGTTAAATATGTGAAAATAATAAAAAAATGTAGTAATACCTTGAAAGACAAGTATGTAATGATAGATACAAGAAGTAAATGAGAAAGAAGAATAAAAGATTGCTAACTTTCAATCAAAAGACAAAAGTTTGCAGTTTTATTTTCATAGGTATAATTATATGTTAACAAGATGTGTAGTATAAGGTTTATACCATATAGAGGTGTTTTAGAACAAAAAAATAAAACTATGCACTAAAAATAACAATTCTAAAATATAAAATACATTACACCAAACAAAAAGATGAACTACACAAGAGTAATCAAATAATACTTCCAGATATTGTTATCTGTTCAATTGAAGATAGCCCCACACTCCCCGATAAGGTGCTCTCACATAACTCAATTTATTTAAGTATCTCTTTCCTCATTTCAGCATTCTCAAGAGTGTTTGGTAGGATCCTTAACATTCTTGATTGTGATTCCATAACACTCCTCAAGGAAACTTGTTCAAGTGTTGACGGTAGAACTCTGATTGAACCTAAACTTGAAGGGTTATTTATTGTTTGTGTACTCCTTGTAGGGGCATGAATGTCCATTTCAAAAGGGATACAAGGACCATATTTGGTTGATGTAGATGGTATGATGTGAGGTACTATATTGGACGTCACTCTTGTAATAGGTGCATCTAATCTAGATGTAGAGGGGTTGACACATCTTGAAACACCCTGCAAGGAAGACATATAAATCTTAAAGTAGTTTAATAGGGAAAATAACATAGTCAAACCCACAAAAACATATGATTTAATCTTACCTTTTGTATGACATTGGATGTATTAGATGGCATACTCAGATCTTTTATGCCAACAAGATATGTACTAGGTGTAGCTACTTTAGAAATGCCCTATAGAAATATATATATATATATATAATATGAAAATAAAAATAAGCTAATTAAGTAAACAAGAATCTACATGCAATCTTACTTCTAATATAGCATTAGAAGTACTAAATGTTGTTATATGGCTTTGAGAAACATTAGAGATGGCCTGTATTCCACAAACATAAATTTAATTGATATAATATAGAACATAAGATAATTGAACCTATCAAAGATAAATTATAATCTTACATCATGTACCATTATAGTGATGCTTTTCCCTTTCCCACTCCTTAGCATTTCAACTAGAGCATTTAAAATAACTGGATCCCTCATAGTACAATTGGGAGCACCCATAGACACATCCTTAATGAAACACAATGGCATAAAATAATAAAATATTGATTAAAAAAATATGGAAGTGATATTAGTAATGGCTAAAAGTTCAATGTGGAACCTTGTTCTAAATGGGAAATTTTATCAAATTTGAAACAACAAATTCAAAGATATGATATAAAAGGAATATATCCATAAATAGACAAGAATTTTAAAAAGTAAAATCATGTTAAAGGTTTAAAAGACAAGAACTTGAAAGAGAATAAATAATTATAGGACAGAATTAAAGATGCCCTACTATCTTTACTTGTAGATGTGTATTAAAAATCCTTATAAGACAAGTCCTCAAATGATAAACACAAAATTAAAATCCAATTGTTATAACTTTAGTATTATTTAAAGTCATGCTAGTTCATACAATACTATTTTACTACCATGGTATCATAAGTTGTATTAAAATGTTTCTAAAGTTAAAAAGTATTTACCAACAAGATAGATCTTCCCTTACCTCAATACTACAACTCTTTAAATTCTTTAGTGAGTAATTTTTAGTTTCTCTATTTCAAGTTCTCCGTGCACCTCACAAATCTATTTTTTTGTGATATATATTATTGGAAATATTATGACAAGCTAAGTTACTGAGAGGGGAGGGGTGAATCAGTAAATTCTAAAACTTTTATCCCAATTAGCAATTAATCCTTTATATGAATTATTATGTAACTGTATCCATGAGAAACTGAAAAACATGAAAGCATACACAATATTTCAACACAAGATTTGGTGACCTAGAAATCTTCCCAATAGAAAGTAAAATTGGGGTGAGAATGATACCCACAAGGTTTAGTACTACAATATAAAGTTGGGTTGTTAAGGCATATAATGATCACTTCTAATGACCTATCCTATTATGAGTAATAAGGACTACTAGGTCAACCTTACAATGGATTTACAAACATACAATGAATTTTTCACTCAGTAAAGAGATCTACATAAGACTATTAGGTCTACCTTGTTAAAGGATTTGACTGATCCACCTATTAGGATGAAATAGTAACTGATCCCTAATCTACAACTTGGTTTGTTGAATGAGATTCCTTTGAGTGTGCAAATCACCTTGCTGTGATAGATGAATCTTTGTTGCTCCTTATATTGCTATAGCCTTTATAATTCACTCTTCTACTCTAATATGATGATTACATTACTTCCTTTTTTAATTCCATACATATTTTGGTTGTGATACAATAGATTACATATATATCAATCTAGTTACACAATTACAAAATCAGCCACAATACAAGTTTACACAAATATTACAAAGTTGGCCAAAGTGTAGAAAACTTAGGCTCTAAAGACTGTCTCAGTGACATTCTAATACTTGGCATCCATTTTTAATGCTCAACATCGTCATGCACTTGGTAGATGTAGAAGCTTGTTCCATACTAATAACTTCCAACTAATCTTGAACTCAGTCTACACTGGTGCATATAAACTGAATCACTTCATTCGCACTACATAGCTTGATAAATTCTATCACCTTGAGCTCAGTATGAACTAAATCACTTAGTTAACACTAAGTGGCCCAATCAACACTAGATTCACATCACATCAACTATGACCTCAATAAACACTTCAAAACTCAAGTTACACTAGTAAACTCGACACACTAAAATCCTTAGTTTACACTACTGATCTTCAACTCTGTAGTAGCTGCTTGGTTCAAACTAAAATCTATCCATAGGACTCGATAGCAATTGTAGGACTTGCTAGAAATTGAAATGCTTGGTTGCATTATTAACTATATAATATACTTGGTATGAACTCACAATCTGAATAAGTGTATGACACTAATAACAAACATGACTAGAATGCCAACAATCCCCCCCTTTGGAGTTAGTGACAAAAACACTTATCAGTCAAACCTGAATTATCCATCACCTTATATTTCCAACTTAATAGAATATACTATTTTTGAGATTTTTCAAAAAAAAAATTGTAAATGATACATTTTTTTACATGGTAATGCTTCCTCCATAGATAATATATACTATACTATACATACAATATGCATTTTCTTTACACTTTTCTTACAATCTTCTCCCCCTATCTTTTTACATATTTCTCCTCATGACTTCTATAGTTTTTCCCCTTTATATCATCTTACATCTTATATCTTCTCCCTCCTTTTGAAATTATTGACAAAGATTTATACTATATGTATTTACATAGTAATGCAAAAATGAGATAAGAAGTCTACATGTACCTTTAGTATGATTCCCAAAGTCATGTTTTAGTTATCTTCCAAGACCTAGCTTGTGTGCAATGCCACCTACACTTGTGTTGATAGTTTAATCATGTGGTCTACAATAGAGAAATTATTATCATGGATCAGAGTTTTTGAATATGCAATATGATTTTCTAGTGCATCTATGTTAGGGAGTATCATATCTTGAATATCTACCAATATAGATCTAATTCTAGCTTCTTCTTTGAGCAATTCTGCTTGTATGTCTATCAAAAATCCAATCCTTTTAAAATGGGAAGAGCTTGAACTCGAGTCAAGCTGTAAATGTTGAGTACTTGCCTTAAGGTCTTCATCAATCTTAGACAATTTTTCTTTTATTTCCTTTTTAAAACTTGGAATATCACATAATTTACCAAAACATTAGTACAAGAAGTTTCTAGAGAACTGAAAAATAGTAGATAACTCTACTTGGTAAATGGAAATCATTTGAGCAATAAGTTACATTAGTACAAGAATTTTCTAGAGAACTCAAAATAGTAGATAACTCTACTTAGTAAATGGAAATCATTTGAGCAATAAGTTCTAAGACCTTATTCTCAAACTTTTTCTCTACTTTCTATAATAGATTATCTTGTCCATCTAGATCTTCATTAAACTTCTAGACTACTTCTACCAACTAATACAATACTAGTTGAGAAGAAACAATCTCTATACCTATAGCTTCTGCCAGAATATTCTTGGCATCTTCAAAAATTCTTTATCTCTTTCCTCTCTTAGTCTCTATTGCTTGGCTTTCTTTTGGAGTAATTCTCCAAAGGTTTGCATTTACTAGGATTGAGTTTTAAAATATCAAAATTAGGAATCATAATTTCCTCATCAAGATCTATACGCTCCTCCTTTTCTTTACCTTTACCCAAAAATTTTATGCTTAGTTTAGGCTTGGTCTCAACTTTCCTTGCACTTATTGCTTGTGAACTTGGAATGGAAGTAATAGTTGAAATAGTGGGGCTTGCTACAAAAATTGATCCTGCACTTATTGTAGAAATACTAGTACAAGTACCTATTAAAGCCAAAATTGATGTATCCAAAACTATTGAAGAGGGAAGAGTTTATAGCTTAGTGGATGAAGTAGTTGACATTTTAGTCAATGCTGTACTAAGTTGAACTGGTGCAAAGATTGATTAGATGATTGTGCTTGCAGTGCTAGACACAATGAATCATGCTAAGACTATCTCTATGTTTGATGTTGTCATTAGTTTGCTTGGAGAGTGAGGAACTGAGGCAATAACTACTACAACAATCTTAACTAGGTTAGCTTCCTCAACATCTTCAGCTCCTTCCTTGGTATCCCCTTACTCTTGTTCCTCTTCATCATCAATGTTATCAAAATGTGTTACTTCTTCATCATCTTTCTCTTTATATTTTTCTTGATCATCATCATCATCTTTGTCACTTATACTAACTAGAAAATCACTCATTTTGTAAAGAAGATAGATATTATTCCATGTATTTGTTGCATTCTTCACAACATGCTCTAATACATTTAAGAAAATAAGACAAGTATTGAATCTCATTGTCAATTTTTCTTCATTTTTCTTGAAAGATTCCTTGACTTCCTTGTCATTCAAATTTGGCATAAGTTGCCTCAAGGTCTACTCATGAATGTCCTTTGTAGTTTGCATTCAATGTTCCCATCTTGGCTTGATTTTACTCATCAATGTATGTAGAATTTGTTGAGTGAGCTAGTCAAGTGAGTATTACCATTTTTCCATTTTAGATATTAGAATATCTTCAATTTGCTTTTGCTCATCAGCTATTTTGATCTCATATTTTAATGCCTTGAATTTTTTTATCCCAAAACCTAATTCGAATTCTTTCATCCTCTCTTCAAATGTGGGTGGAGACCTCTTGAAAATTATGCCTTCCCCTTCTTTGTCTATTTTCTTTCTAGAGGATGTCCTAATGAATACTGCAGTGGATGTTTTGGCAGGCTTAGTAATGATTACCTTTCCCTTTTTCTTTAGTGGTTCCTCTTCCTCTAATTCTTCATCCTCTACTTCTTCATCTTCACCTTTGACTACAATTAACAGGAGAGTAGAACTTGTTTTCATCTTGGCAATCCTTTTCTTACCTTTGCTAACTACTTGAGGGAGTTTGATTTCTAGGTCTATTCAGGCCTCAGCCTCATCACATGTGCCAAAATATGTTTCCTTGGGTTCAACTAGTTCATTTATTAGTGTTTCAATTATATCTTTTATTTCATCAATATTTACCTCATATCCTAGAGGTTTCACCCATGCCATTCTAGGCCTAACTACTTGAATGTATATGTTATCACTATCCACCATGAAATATACATCATCCTTATAATCTTCAACTAGTTTCTTGGTGATTCATTATCTATTTTTCATTTTCTGTTTGAATGGATCAAAATATTTATTCATAATACTAGTGTAATGTTCTCCCATCTCAACAATTTATTCATTAATCTGATAGAGTATTTGCACATCTTTCCTCCAAACAAGAATACCCTTTGATGGAAAAAATTCTAAACATAAAAGAATAAACATGTCAATAAAGAGCTAAACTTATAAGAATTGTTCTTCGATGCCCTGATGCTCTCCATGTTCTTGTTGAATTGATTCAATAGTAGCTCAACATGGTAAAGGGATAGGTTATTCTTGACTAACTTGTATGCTAGGTCAACTACTTCACATGACACACTTTTCAACCTACTCAAACTATAGATCTTGTGTGCAATGAAATGAATACTAAAATTCAACTCCATGTTAGTGACACTACTAATTTTTATCCCTCTACCATCCCACTCAGCTATGGTTTTCTTCTCCAATTCAACCCGACCTAAGGTTTTTGTCATTTTAGCTTTGGCAACCATAGGGAGACTAGTGATCCTATGAATCATCTTCTTTGTAATCAAAATTGGTTGCTCCAACCACAATTGCCCATTGTGGACATGGCTGAGAATATATCTAATCCATTTCACTTGGATATTACTGGGCATGTGAGGAATATGGGTTAATCCTTTGGCTTTGAGATGTTGGTGCTTAGGTTTCAAAATGCCATCAACACATAACTCCTTTAAACATTCATCCATTTCAAGTGTACCAATATCTTGAATCACACATTTAAAATGAGAAGGAATGTCATTGATTAATAGTACCCTGGGATGTATTTGCAACTATGCTCCATTCAAATCTAGAGTTTCAACGACTATAGGAGTGAGCTTAAAATTTGATGCCCTCCATTCTATACAATGAACTAACATGTCTAACCCTCACTTTTATTTTCTACTAGTTGTTACCATCTTCACTTGGTAGGGTTTGAGAGAATTCTAAAATTTTGACAACAATTCACTCAAATTTCTTGAATGCTCTTGAAGCTCGCTCTGTGTAATTTTCTCTAAAAAAATTCACAGTAAAAATGACATTGATTTCATTTTTTTATTATCAAATTTTACCATAAATGCCCAGTATGAAAGTTAGATGAATTTGACACACTGTTATCCAGTTCACTTGCATTGATCACTCGGTAAAGTCTTCCATCATTTGGTAGCCACATAGGATTTAGTTACTCTTGACCTCACTTTGTAAGGAGGGTAACTTGGTAGTAACTGGTACCTTTTACTCAGTGATCCCTTTGCATCTTGAATGCTGATATGGATATTTTATTCTATCAACTTGAAATTATTTAGATGTCTTCTTTGGTAGCCTAGTTCAACCTTTCCTTTGAGAAATCAAGTGGAAATAGTGGAGTCACCCAACTCTTGAGTGACTTGATCATTGTTGCTCAGACTTATATTTTTGCTAGACTTTGGAGCCCATTGTTGTCTCATTTTTTTTCTGATGTTATCAAATTTTTCCTACTTTTAATCTTCTAGTCTTCCAACATTCATATAGTTCTTGGATAGGTGACCAAGTTATGTATAGATAAAAGATCTTCTCATAGTATCTCTTTTCCTTATGTGATGTTTTACACAATTCATTCCAATGTGTCCAAATTCTCCATAGTAATGACATTTGCACCAAGTGTTATAGTCCCAACCAAATATAGCTTTCACAATTTGTTTTGCTAGATTCAATATCCTGGTTTTACATTATGATGATTTTTTCCCATGTTTCTTACATTCGTGACATTTACCTTCAAATTTTTCTTTCTCTTTGCATTCATTTTCTATGTGACCATGTTGATTACAATTGTAGCATTTTCCATTGAATTTTTCTCACCCATTGCTCCAACATTTGTTTGAAGTATGACCTATCTTACTATAGTGACTACAAGTAGGTTTTTGGTTCCTTTGAACTCCTTGCTTGGATCATTCTCCTCCTTCTATTTATCCAATTCCTACTTTTCCTTTTTTTCTAAAGTGATTCTATTCATTCAACTGATTCATATCTACTTCAGATTTCAACATTCTTTCATTGCTTTGCATTTCAATGTTTAGATGATTCTAAAATCTTTCATTCTTTGATCTTAAGTTCATGATTTCTTCATTTTCATTTGTGAGCTAATCAATGAAATCTGCTTGTTGAAGGGATAGGTGAAGAATTTCATTGTTCTTTCCTTCTATCTCTTCTCTTATCTTGTTTTTCTAGTCCATGACTTCAAACAATCTCATTCACTAAATTTCTTGCTCTCTTCTTAGTTTTCTTACTTCTTCTTGGAGAGTATTATTCTTTTCTAGTAGTTCTTTGATTGCTTCACTAGCTTCATATAAATTGCTTGGAATGGTGTCTTCAATTATTTATTCAATGTAGAGTGAATCATTCATCTAGATTGCAAAATCTTTTCTTCTTTCCAAGGACTAGGAGAGTTGCTCTTTTTCTTTCTTGAGTTTTCCAATGGCCAATTCCAAATCTACCTTTTCATTATAAATATCTTTCACAAGTCTGAATACCTCCATTGCCTTTGATCTTTTCTCAAGTTGTTAAACTTATTACTAAGAAACACAATACTCTGATACCAATTTTTGGAAATATTATGACAAGGTAAGTTACTAAGAGGGGAGGGGTGAATCAATAGCTTCTAAATTTTTTATCCCAATTAGCAATTAATCCTTTATATACATTTTGATCTAACTTCATGCGTGAGAAACTGAAAAACATGAAAGCATACAAAACATTTTAACACAAGATTTGGTGACATAGAACGCTTTCAAATAGAAAGTAAAACTAGGGTGGGGATGATACCCACAAGCTTTAGTACTAAAGTATAAAGTTGGCTTGTTAAGGCTTACAATAATTACTTTTGATGATCTCCTCTATTAGGAGCAATAAGGACCACTAGGTCCCCCTTGAAAAAGGATTAAAAAAATACAATAAAGTATGCACTTGGTAAAGAGATTTACATAAGGCTATTAGTTCTACCTCATTAAAGGATTTGACTAATCCACCTATTAGGAGGAAAAAATAGCTAGTCTCTAATCTGCAATTTGGTTTGCTAAATGAGATTCCTTTGAGTGTACAAAGCACCTTGTTGTGATAGATGAATCTTTGACGCTCCTTATGTTGCTATAGCCTTTGTAATTCACTCTTTTGCTCTTTTTAGATGATTACATTACTTCCTTGTTTGATTCTTTACATATTTTGGATCTTATACAATACATTACATATATATCAATCCAATTACACAATTACAAAGTTAGCCACAATACAAGTTTACACAAATATTACAAAGTCAACCAAAGTGTAGAAAACTTAGGCTTTGAAGACTGACTCAATGAGGTTCTAATACTCAGAATCCACTGTCAATGCTCAACATCATCATGCAATCAGTAGACATAGAAGCTTGGTCTATACTGATCACTTCCAAGTAGTCTTGAACTCATTTTGCACTGGTGACTTGGTGAATACTGTGAAACTTGACATATAAACAAAATCACTTGATTCACACTACATAGCTTGATAAACATTATCACCTCGAGCTTAGTATAAACTAAATCACGTGGTTAGCACTGACTAGCTTGGTCAACATTGGATTCACATCACATCAACTATGAACTCATTATATGCTAAGTTTAGAAGTGTAAATTGAGCTATGCAAACTCAACATACACTGAAATGCTTAGTTTATGCTACTAATCTTTGACTCTATAGTATTTGCTTGGTTTAAACTAAAATATTTCCATAAGACTTGGTAGCAATTGTAGGCCTTAGTAGTAATTGAAATGATTTGTTGATAGTATTAACTATACAATATGCTTGGTATGAACTCACAATCTGAATAAGTGTATATCACTAATAACAAACATGATTGGAATGTCAACAACATATAGGAACAAGTGTCTCACATATTCAATATTCTATTAGCTATCTCAACCTCTAATATTGATGATTGATTTAGTTTGTGGTACCTCTCTAAGTTGTTGTGCACTCAGTTGTCTCTATTCTTATAACAATTCAATTTGTTGGTTCATGGAGTTACTTATTTTATGTAGTCTTAATTTCATATGTTGTTCATGAGGTGTCATTTTCATTAAGTAATATTTTGTATTCTTCTGTTGAAAAAACTCATCCTTATGTTATGATGGTTGATGATTCATTGTGGTAGATGAATCTTTATTATTTTAAAAAGGCTTTTACATTTCGACAATTTTCTTACAACCTTTGTACTTCTAGCAATTAAGCTTCTAGTATTAGCAATAATTAGTATTCAGCTTCAAAAGTCTATGTTGCTTGATAATTTTTTATGAGATGTCAGTGAATATGGTGCTTTTCTGGTATTAAATAGAGACATACTCTATAGTGTGATGATATTTCTTATGATGGTCCTTTTTTGATAAAAGTATGTGTATTAAATTCACATAGAATTAGGCACAAGAGTTACTTAATTAGTGTAAGAATTTGGTGTAGCTGTGATACCATGTAAGAATTTTTCTTAGGGAAAGATCCACCTAAGATTGTAGAACTCAAACACAAGCACAATTGTAGACTAAAAAGGATTATGATCAATATATCAGAGTATGTCCTCATACATTGCTCTATATTGTATGTTTAGATGAGTGTACACAATAGGAGTGCCTATATATAAAGGCCTCTATGATGCATCTAGAATGTCTCTAGAAGGTGTTGGGAGATAAGCTAGACAACTAAGCACAAGTCCTCCATTGTGCATCAATGTACCTAAAACAATGAGAGGATAAGCATGACAATGTGCTCCAAATGTGTAGATGTTGTAGACACCATGTGCATAAATGAGGTGTGAACTCCTATGTTGTCAACATGACAACTTGCAAGAGTGCACATACTCCTAGGTGACTAATAAATATTAATATAATGTATTAACCTAAGTGAACTTTAGTAAGTGTAAATAGTGAATAATTATTTACACCATATCCCTCGTTAAGTGTGACTTCGGGGAATGGACTTAAGTTCACAAGAAATAGGATGAAATGTATAATGGGTCTTGGCTACTAGGCATTGTTAGGTACCCATGTACATAATGAAAATGAAATCTCCCATAAAGTGGAGAAAGAGGGAAAACCTCATGGGAAAAACCCTTCCCCAAAAAGAGAGATGAAAAGGATGCATGGATGGATGGAGTAATCAAGACCCCCCATTATGAAAAACATCAAGTATATACAAGAGAGAAATGGGAGAGGGACAAAACCCCTAAAGAGGAAAAAGTCCCCCCTATAAAGAAGAAGAAGAAGAAGGAGACAAGGTTGTCCTCCCCCCCCCGCCCCAAGGTGTTGACCAGTGAGAAGTGCTCCAATGTAGAAGCTGATCCATGACTATTTGATGATGTTCCTCTCCTTTGGAAGAAACAATGGTAGAGGGACTAGTGAGATGCTTCCCTTGGATGTGGAAATAATCTTAATGATGAAAGGTGTCTCTAAAACCTGCTCAACTATCCTTGTGTCAATACTAATGGTTGCTCCTTCCAATATTGCTAAGAATAAGTGATGATCTAGCAAGGATTGATGTAAAACTTGTTTCAAAGAATCATTAATCTCCTCAAATGATAGAGAGACTTCCTTCAAATATTGTACACAAGGATCCACAATCACATCAGCCTATAAAGACTGATCATGTAGAGAATGGACATAAGGGTTAAAGTTAACCCTTGCAACAACTATAGAAGGATTGTCCTCATCAAAGAGAAGTAGTATATCATCAAAGAAGTCTCCCAAATCTACTCTGTGTTACTCTATGAACAAACCTGAAATGTTAGTGAAGAAGTCATCACTTGAGGCTAGAACTAGAAGACAAGTTATACCCTACTGTGTTAAAGTACATGAATCGATCACTATGGAAATAGATGAAGAATTTGAGTCAAAGACATGACAAATATCATCAAGGATGTGTGGATCTTCAATGTGAGACTCTAGAAATAGGCTTACAATGTCTAGTAGTAAGTCATCCCACAAAGGTAAAGTAGGAAGACATGGAGTGTTCTAATGCACTGAATCCAAAGCATCTATGGCTAAAATTTGATCAATAGTCACAATAGGACCATCTGGAGGTGTGATCACATTTAGAGAGGATGTAACTGCAACTAGAGGTAGAAGATCTTTGCAGAATAGAGGAATTTGTTAATCTCCATAAAGCTCCCAAAGATAGATCCAAATATCATATAAATATTTTGACTTCAAGTTATTAGGGGAATCCATAACCGTCATATCCATATGGAGAAAGAGTGCACAACAAAGGATGGAACATGTGTCTTCATCGTATAACAGCCCTCTAACATATGGTAGTGCATTATGATGACTAAGATATGGGATAATACATTGACTCCATTCCTGATAATTGTGTCATGTCAAGATGATTAAATCTTCCTCTTCCATGATATATTAATGAATGTAACCCCCAAAGATACAAAATAAATCAAAGAAACTCCCTGCCCCCAATGTATGATTTAGGCATTTGGTAGTCACTTGCCAATTTAGGGCCTATTTTTGAAAGTATCATTTTTGTCCATAGAACCTATAATATGATTATAGATCTAGAAAGTAGAGAAAAAAAAAGCACTTAAAAAAAGAAATCTGATTTGGAGTCCAAATGAGCCCATGGTAAGCATTTTAAGAGGCAAAAATCAGAATTTGTGAGTTGCAAAAAAACTCAGGGACAAAGATCTCAAACCACTTGTACCAATGTGTAGATCACAAAATTCTACTCCAAAACAAAAAAAAAAATTGCTTGCAAAAAGGATTCCATATGAGGGAGATATCATTATTTGAAAATCGCTACTATTGTTATTTTTTTTGATAACTATCATCACACCTCCAAAAATCAAATGGCTCTAGATTTTGCCTTAGATGTCCAATTTGGATGAAAAAAAATCCAATTTGGAGGTTTTTTGACCTTTTGAATGTGATACAAATATCTAATTTGTACCAGCAAGCTTCAATCTTCACCTACAAAAAGTCTCTCCTATAGGCTTGATGGCAAATTTTTCTATAAAAAACAATGGAGATCCAAAAAAATAATTAGAGATTCAGATGAAAAAAAATGTAGATCTAAAAATTAAATGTACAGATCTAAAATGATCATACCAATTTTATAAATTGGGCCTTTGGGTTGCTGATTTGTAAAAAAAAGTGCCTTAATTTGACTATGGCCTAGGGTAGGAAAATTTATTGTCAAATTTCACCAAATCAATGTTCCAGATGCAATGGCGAGGTCTGCTTTGGCTTGTAATGCTCACAATGACTATGATACTCTCAATTTGGTTCAAAGTGTTGAAGCAACAAGATGGTCTCGAATGACTATATGAAGAGAAATTCTCTAAGCTCTGATACCATGTAAGAATTTTCCTTAGGGCAAGATTCACCCAAGTTTGTAGAACTCTAATACAAGCACAATTGTAGACCAAAAAGGAGTATGATCAATATATCAAAGTATGTCCTCATATATTGCTCTATATTGTATGTTCAGATGAGTGTACACAGTTGGAGTGCCTGTAAATAAAGGCCTCTAAGATGCATCTAGAATGTCTCTAGAAGGTGCCAAGAGATAAGCTAGACAACTAAGCACACGTCCTCAATTGTACATGAATTTACATGCAACAATGAGAGGATAAGTGTGACAAGACCTATCCCACATGTGGAGATGTTGTAGACACCATGTGCTGAATTAAAGTCCTTACTCCTATGTTGTAGATACCATGTGCATAAATGAGGTGTGAACTCCTATGTTGTCAACATGAAAACTCATAAGAGTGCACATACTCCTAGGTGACTAATAAATATTAAAATAATGCATTAGCCTAAGTAAAATTGAGCAAGTGTAAATAGTAAATAATTATTTACACCAACAATTAGTTTCCTTGCTTGGCTTTCTATTATGAAGCATAGTATTGTGTTCATGTCTGATAAAAATTTCAAGTTATTATGTGAGTCATCGAATTGTGCTCTTTACATCAAGGAGGTATATCTTAATCCTATGTATTTGTGTTATGAATGGCATCATTATAATAATAGACATAGATTTTGGTATATATTGGTAACAAAAATTATAATAGAAATTATAAAGTCTAACTTGTATTGAAAATAGTATTTATAAAAATAGTTATAGAGTTTGATTTGTATTGAGAACAATAGTCATAAAAACAATTATAGAGTTTAATTTGCATAAATATTCTTACATTCTTCCTGTGTATTTGTGTTGTGAATGACAACATTATAAGAATAATTATAGATTTTGATGTGTATTGATAATAGAAGTAATAAAAATAGTTATAAAGTCTAACTTGTATTGATAATAGTAGTTATAACAATATTTATAGAGTTTGATTTGTATTAACAATAATAATTATAACCAAAATTGTACAGTCTAATTTGTATAAACATTCTTACATGCTTGCTAGGTATTTGTGTTGTGAATGACAACATTATAAAAATAATTATAGGTTTTGATGTGTATTGATAACAACAATTATAGAGTCTGACTTGCATTGATAACAGTAGTTATAATAATAGTTATAGAGTTTTATTTGTATTGACAATAATAGTTACAACAATAGTTATAGTGTCTAATTTGTATTAACATCAAAAGTATTTTCTTTCACCTTTATGTTCTTGATAAAGTAATAGTAGATAACTTACACCCCTACAACACTTTAAATGCATTCATAACAACATGAAGGCATAGAAAAAGATGACAACTAAATGGATTTAGCAATATTTATAAACAATGAATTTTACAATGTTAGTAACAAGATGAGTAAAATGAAACTATCAAGATCATATGTGCAAGATGAGTAAAAATAAACAATCAAGATTAGATGTGTTAAGATGCTATAAAACATGTAGCTTGAATAGCTTTTGAAAATCATGACCAATATTAAGTAAATTAAGGAAGAAGATAAAAACTATGATCATAGAGATAAAATAATGATTAGAAGTGAAGGGTACTGCTATAAGATTTTAGTGAATATAAGGTTTTTTTATATTAAAATGTATATTGAATACACACAACCATGTTAAATGGAATATGCTGGTCATAAAATATCATCCTTAGATGAAAATTCATTGTTTGATGGCATAAATGCCACATTATTAATGGGGCCTAAATTCACAAATAAATTAATGATTTCATTGTCACAGTCTTTGTCACCTTCAAATATAGGTAAATGAAAATCAATAAATTCATCATCTTTATGGACTTGATGCCCATGTTGTTGATCCTACCCTTCAAACACTTTGGTAATCTCATCATGATCTTAATCTTGGTCATATGCATAATTGACCATAAAATATTCATCATCTCCATCTTCATCATCTATCTCTTCAAGGGGGACTTCTACATCTTCAAGTAAATCGTGATCCTTTGTATCTTGAACAAATGTTACTATTCCTCCTCTTGGATCATAGTCAATTGTAACTGGCCATCCAGGTTGTTCTAAATTTGGAATGAGAAATATTTGTTCACATTGATTTTGAAACACATAAGGTTCAAAAATAGCTTCAAACCAAGATATATTGATATTCTAGAATCCATTTTTGTGCAAGAAGATAGTTTTCTCTTCACCCACTTTGATTAGCTTGTATCATTCAAGATGAAAAAAAATTTTCTTAAAAGACTTAAAATCAAGCTCTATTATATCCTCCAACACTACATAAAATTGAAGTGTGCTTGTTATTGGTTGTCTATCATTTGCATGTGAATGGACTTCCACCACAAATGA
Organism: Cupressus sempervirens; assembly: GCA_028749045.1. NCBI lineage: Eukaryota > Viridiplantae > Streptophyta > Pinopsida > Cupressales > Cupressaceae > Cupressus > Cupressus sempervirens. The sequence goes on from CM053784.1 coordinate 168,261,250, forward strand.
CATTGAAACTCCACAATCATAAGTTTGTCTCTTTTCATAAACTTTTCTTATGCAAAAATGATGACCAAAATTCCACATTCCTTTGTAATACTTTACCTAAATTCATATAAATATTAATTAATTAGATTCAATGATAAAAGATATAAAATACAATTCATTAAACATATCTAATGTATGTGTTTTAGAGAGATTGTATGTATCATCTCCCCATTCATAGATCCTTTAACAAAATTAAATTGTTGTGATGTCACTCTATTCTTCCTTTTTGTTGCCTCATGTTCAATATTGGTCTTTAGCCAATTCTATGAGCATATCTCTTACCATTTTCTTTTATAGCTTGTAGGTAGTCCTTGAGTAGTGTTTTGACCATTTTTAATATATATATTGGCCATGCCTTCACATTCTCTAATTTCTTTTGTTTAGCATACTTCTCCATCCATTCAAACATAAAGTTAGAATTATATGCAATATATAGATGTAATGCCTCCCACTCCTTAGCAACTACAATGAAAAATATAGTTATTCAAATTTAAAAATTATTTGGATCAATTCATTGTAAAATTGTAGATAAAAATAGTCATTTCAATAATTTTCATACCTTTTATCCTCTTTGATGTCCCATGATCCTCTAATTTTTGTCATTCAAATGATTGAGGTTGGTTACAATTCCATACTAGTGGAGCTTGAAGATGAAATTGGGGTAAGTATTCACTTAAATGAACCATTCCTTGGAAAATCGTGTACTCTTCAACCATGGACCCTTTTGCTTAAGCCTTTTTCCTAAAAAATTGTTTTAATTAATACCTTCATATACCTCTCCATTAGCCACATTGTTCTAATTTGAATAGGAACACACAAATTTATCTCTTGTGCTACGTGTATAAGATAATTCTCTTGAGAATTAAAAAAGCTTGGAGGGAAACAGATTTGAATATCATACATCAAAAGTGAAATATTCCTCTTTGAATACTTTAAATCATCATGATGTATCTCTTTAGACAAGACCCACCTACAAGTATCAACATTTATTAGATAAAGATTTATAATATCTTTAAAATTGAAAGTCTTGATTTGTATAAAGGCATAATCAATGGTTTACTTCAAATGATAAGAGTCATGGAAGACTATGCATTATTTATTCAAATTTCCTCAAATACTTGGACAATTTATAAATAGTTGATGTGAGATTGGGATAGAAAATACTTGGCAGTGTTGCAGGAAAGACACACTACACAATCATTGATGAATAACCATGTTAAAATATGGATGATATAATACTATCACTCGGATATACAAATTTATAACTAAATTTAGAATTTTTTCAATTGGACATACTACGAAGTTGCTTTTATCTAGTTATGCCAATCATGTGAATTTAGGCCTGATAGTTGTGGGTCATCTCTTGTGAATACATTTTTTAATGTTGCACCAAATCTAGATAAAAATCTTATTATTTTCATTATATCAAAGATTCTTTCTTTATCCTTTGATGTAAGGGTCCATGGAGCATGAACATATGAGTTGTCTTCATGCAACCACATGTTTGACATAATATTGGCGAGTTTTAAGTCTTTTTGCAACTTTAATTGTGCTTCAAGGTTGGTTCCATTTAGATGTTTCCACAAGCACTCTACCATAATTTTACCAATGTGAATGGTGTCGAATAGGTGAGCTATTGGTAAGTTCTCATAATATTCTAATTTGTAGTAAATTGAGAATCTTTTCATTCCTAGAGAAAATCTCATCCCTTATTTTTATCATACATTGCTTTCCACTTTCCAAGGTTCACCCTACATGGTTTTCATGTTTCCACTTCCTTTCTATTGAACTTATTTTTCTCGTGCACTCAATAGCGATGATTTTGTGGTAAAAAATGTCTATACTCATAATATATAGTTTTATTGAGATCTTTTGATTGTCTATACAAGCTTTTTGGCTCACATGATGGACAACCATGTTTCCCGTTTGTTTGTAGCTAGAGTTATTAAATGATACAATAAATCAAATAATTACAAAATATAATTTATCATATATTGCCACAACAAATATAAAGACTAGGGGCATCATGAATTGTCCAAATAAGTATAACATGAAAGAGGAAGTTGGGTGATCCCACAATAATGGGTTCCACCTTTTGACCAATTTTGACACTAAAATAAATATTTTTGCAAAAAACATCATGTTCAAGTGACTATATCTCCAAAACTATAAATAATTTCAAGATGACATAAACTAGTGATTTTGAGTACTTTGTTCCTACTTTGTAACCATATTTTTTAATCTAAAAAAAAAAATTATTTATGTCAATTTCTTTTATTTCATCCAAAAAGTGGTACATAATAAAATTCAATATTTTAAAAACCAACAGTCCGTTTGACACACATAACTTTTTTTCTAGAAATGATAGTGAAGTAATTCTTTCGATGGTAGATTTGTAACATCAATATCCAGATGATGCATTTGGTTTGATTTATTTTGGTTGAATATTGTATAGTTTATGAAGTGAGATGAATTGTAATTCAGACATATGTTTCGTTTGACACAGATAATTTGAAGTCAATTTATCATAAACCATTTTTTTTTTGAATAGAAAGGTATCTCAATAAGCTAGTGCCTCCATATTTTCCAAAAAAAAATTGACCTAATTTACTAATTTTCCCGAGGTGTCAAAGTCGGTTGATGTTCAATCAGTAATGAACCTATAATGAGTTAAACTCATATTTGAAAGTCTTAATGATTAAATTATGTAATAAAATTATAGTCATTGGAAAGCTTGCTCTGAGCATCACATTTTGGAATTTTTTATTTTATAGTAGGAGATCATTCTCTTGCAATTATGGTAGTCAAAAGAGAAAAAAAAAATGAAAAAAGGTTAAAATTTTTGTGATTTTTCATGTTCGTGTGAACATGGCGTTCATGTGAACACGTTTACCATGTTCGCGTGAACATATGTGGGTTTTCATTTTTGTTTGTCCCACTAAAGTGGAACCCATTATTGTGGGTTCACCCAGTTCCTATTGTCGATAGGTCTTGATACATCATACATATTTACACCATTCCATAATTCACAAATCTCATCAATGAGAGACTCCATGTATACATCTATATCTTTTACTTGATATTTCCCTAAGAAAATAAAAAGGATTTATTAGGTTTAACAAAATTGAAATATAATGTTTTAGAAATTATTGCATTCATATGTTTTAATACTTGGTATGATAAGAGTTAACATTGCATGCTCTTTTTTCATTGCCATCCAAGGGGGAAGATTGTTATTAATAATTAAAACTAGCCAAACATAATATGTTGTTCTAAGATCTCCAAAAGGATTGACACCATTCATTGCTAGAGAGATCCTTGTATTCCTTGGCTCATTTCTTAAATACAACCATTTTTCCTCAATCTTTTTCCAATATTTTCTATCTACAACCATATGCATAACACTATCTTGGCTTCTCCCCTTTCCATAATAATCCATATATTTTTCCAATTCATTGCATTTGAACATCCTCTTAAACCTTGGCTTTAGAGGAATGTGGCATATTACTTTACATGGAACCCTTTTGGATACTTGATCTTGACGATACCTACTTAGCTGACACACTAGGCATTGTTGCCAATTTACATTCTCCTCACAATACAATATATGGTCATTTGGATAGGCATCATATATATTGTACTCCATTCCAATGTATTTCATTGTCAAAGATACTTCTATATAGGAATGAGGCAACTTATTGTCCTTTGGAAGTATTTTGTTTTCCAAAAGTCTATATGATGCAACAAACATTTTTTATTAGTAAAAAAAACACTTAAAACTTTTAAGACATCAAAGAGAAATTTTTTTTTAGGAATATCAAATCCTGCCTTAGTATATTAGTGAAGCATGTATTTGTCAATCTGTGTGTAACCTTCAAGTTCAACAACATAAGTGTTGCTGATATAGAAGTATCTCTATTTGGGAAAAGAGACATTCTAGCTAGTTGTTTCATCCATAAATATTTCTTGATCTTTATTTTGGGATTCACTATCATTAATAACATTCATTGATTCTTCAACAATATTGGGAACCGGAAGCACCCTTTCATCAAAAAATCAATTGAAATGATTAATAATGTATTAAATAATATGCATATAAATTATTTATTATTAAAATTACAAATACTTTTATTATAGTATGCCTCATCTATATAAACTCCATATTTCAATCTATGCATACCAACAAGTCATCTCTTCTTTAGTTTCCTATTTTGACACCTTTTGCAAGTGCAATATATCATTTCATTGAAGTATTTTTTGTACCTAGAGTATGTTTTGGTGCTCATTCATCTAACTATTGAAATCATGACGATGTGATATTTTCCTTAATGCATTATGTACTATCAATAATAAGTATACAAATTTCAACTTGAATATTACATCTTCTTTAAGAACACATGATTGTTACAACTTAAGCAATTTAGAACTATGAAAATGCATCTTTAAGGTGACATATACATATGAGGAATTTTCATTATCTATTATTAAGATAGAATTCATTGGCACAAAAATTGAGTAATATTTTCACCTTTGAAGAGATGGATTTTAATTGCATTTTCTTATTCTTGGATCTCCTTGTTGAGGCATTTACAATGTGGATATCACCAACACTAAAGTAATATGAATTATTGTGTGTCTTGAGGTATCTTGAGATAATATATTAGAATAATTTTAGTAATTTTCTAAAACAACTTTATAGAAAATATGGATACTACATTTTGAGGTCTTTCTCATCATATGAGCATACCTAAGCACATTTTAAAACAACATGTTTCTCTTAAAAAATCTCACTCTACCTTTTTGAGTTTCTTCCCAAAATAGCTCATTGGTAAGATAATTTAATTTTCATTGTCAAGGTGTTTTCTAAATTGAATGGTTTTCATGATGTCACTAAGGAGCTCCATAATTCATGTATATTAATCTAAAACATGTAATTTTTTTATCAATAGCTAGTTAAATATTTCAATCAGAATAATAAAGGTTCAAAAAAATATTAGAAAATGCATAATTTATTAACTCATAGCTTAGTGTTTCATTTCATAAAAATGATACTGCAAGTAGAAAAGAACAATATAAATACCTGGTCTTCCATTTTGTATAGACACTAAGAAGATAATCTAATAGCAAGCTACAAAAAAGCTGCATGTATGCTAGTTAGAATCATTACATAGATAGTTGTTGAAATACATAAAAATATGTATCCCAAAAAAGGTAACACTAAGCGAAAATGGTGGAATAGAGAAATTTTATATGCAACATATTCAAGTTTAGGTTTATTAAAAAGAAACCGTGCAAAAATTGAACCTTGGTCAACAGCTTGTATCATACTTTGACAATTTCTCAAGAATAAGGGACATGCTCAAAGGAAAGACAATATTTCATCAGTAAATATTTTATTCTAGTAGAATGACTAATTTTGAAATCAAAAAACTAATTTTGAGAGATTAATAAAAATTATCATAGCATTCATACTTTCTATTTTGTGAAATGGAAAGATTTAAAAACCATTATATGCATTAAAAATTATGATATGCTATAATGATTTCCATTTTAAAAGTGAAAAAATAAACAATCTAATCATATAAAAATGCATCATTTTTCTATTTTGAAACTTCAAAGACTAATCTAAATCACCCATCTCAATTACTCTATATGAATTAGGACTAGGCAAATTTTTGGGATGTTAAGATACATTCTATCTTTAATCATTAGAAGAAGAAAAATAGTTAGCTCCTAAAGAGTTTAAAATGTATTTACAAAAGGATTAAAAAATTTCTTTAACTACTTAAGTCTACCAAGGGAAGTTGAAACCCAGTCAAAGAAACAATAAAATCCTCATAACACCATGTAAGACTAATCAAGAACATTATTAACAAAAACTAAAAATAAAGCTTAGTTGAAATTCTGGAAACAACCACAAAAATAATTCATTTTGATGCTCCACACAAAATAGATGTAGGAACATATGAAATCTAAATAGTTTTTGGAACATATAAAATCTAGGTAAACCAATAAAAGAAATACTCACCCAAAATAGTGGAAAAGAGAACTTTTATAGAATAATTCTTGAATTTTACCTTTATAAGCGTTGGATACAATTGATTAGTTGTGTGTTGTCTTTGATGTTACACAAATGTCATATCAGTTAGAAGATAGTGCTTATTGAGCTCACTTGGTTAGTGAAGATAGTTTTCCTTGTCTATGCAACATTCACAAGTTTACTCTGAACATATGACAATGTCTACCAAGCTCACTGAGGCGTCGAAGGAATTGAGGTAGAAAAGAGTATTAACTAAGCTCACTCAGTTAATGAAGGGAAAGTTAGACAAAATTACTATTCATTGAGTTTACTTAGTTGTGAAAGGATTCCTACAAGTTCACAGTGTTAACTGAGCCTCTATTGGTTAACACATGAAATCATTCTAAAGTTAGTTTCTACTGAGTAGGGTCAGCTCTTGAAGGATTTTTCTTGTTTTAGTATATGATGCTTAATTATTTCATGTATTGACTCTAGCTAACTCTGATAATAAATATTCGTTATTGTAATTTGAATTTGGGCTGACTTGACAAATTGGAAGGTATAAATAAAAGGTCAAGTTGAGATTTCTAGTGTGTGTGCAAGTGTGTTTATTGAATTGAAAAGAAAAGAGAGGGAGTAAACTTTAAGGATAAGTAGGTACCCTTGTGCAGCAGAAAAGTAATATTCAATTAGGAAGGATCAATTTTAAGAAAAAAAGAGATCTAGATTTAGCAATTTAGTTGCACCACAATCAGGTCAATTCATTGTTACTCTCTAACCATTGTACTAGTGATCTAAAATCTCTTAACAGAGTTGGTTTAACAGCCATTTGTAAATCCTCTAACAAGGTGGCATTTCCATTGAATTGTTTTAAGACATATTGCAAGGCCACTCATAACAGGGTGATTAAATCGTTTAATAGGGTCACACCTAATAGTGTGTTTTCTAACCTTTAATAGGGTTGGCTCTTAATAGGGCTCACTTCAGAAGAGTGAAAAATAGTAACTAGTTACGTTGGTGGTTTTTCCCAAATTGGTTTTCCACGTTAAATCCTGGTGTCTTGTGTGTTCATGTTATTTCTCTTATGCTTACAAATTAATTATTGTAAATGTTTTAAGATCTACTAAAAGTAATTTACACTCTACATTTACCAAGTTACAATATTTTTTATGCTTATAGAGTACTAGCAACAATCAGTTTTCTCAGTCTAAATTTTATTATTTACATCTATGGGATCTCAGATTTATTTTAGTGGTAACTAATTCACCCCCCCTCTCAATTACTCCTATATTTCCAAAAATTGGTATCAGATCATTTGATTCTTTTAGGAAAGGTTTGAAGGACCTTAGCTAAAGATCAGGATGTCTTAGAAGAGAGAGAGAGAGAGAGAGAGAGAGAGAGAGAGAGAGAGAGAGAGAGATTTGAAAGTTTAATAGAGACAACTTTTTAGCATGGAAGGGACTCATGAAACTTCATCTAGCTACCATTATTGATTCTGGCTATAAATACCTTGATGAGGAATACAAAACTCCTACTGGTACATTATCTATTAGAGATCTTGCTAAGAAAAGAACCATAACATCATGATGATTGATATTTCTCTTAGCTATGATGAATTCTATGAGATCAAATATTGTAAAACTACTTTTGATATGTGGAAGAAGCTAAAGGACATCTATGGTGGTGATGACAATGTAAGGAGAGAAAAAATAGAAAGCCTTAGAGGATAGTTTGATCAAATGAGAATGAGAGAAGATGAAAATGTTGTCAAATATGTGGAAAGAATCAAAGTTAGTGTTACTGCAATCAAAGCTTGTGGAGGAGAAATCAAGGAAGAAACTATTGTAAGTAAAGTTCTCAAAATATTGCTTCCTATCTATGTAATTAGAGTATCTACTATTCAAGAAAAGAGATGTGACCCAAATCACAAGTTAAGTTTGGATGCCTTGGTAGGAAGATTGACAACTTCTAAGCTAGAAAACTTCCAAAAATTTTGAGTCTGCATTTGAAGCTAAACTTTCACTCAAAGAGAAAGGTAAGAAAATAAAGGACATTTAGTTAGAAAGTGAAGAAGAAACAGAGGAAATTTTTGATAGTGATCTTGAAGTTTTTGAACTTTTACTTGCAAAGAAAATTTCTAGAGGTAGAGGAAAGTACAAAGGTAAAGTTCCTTTAATCTACTTTTAATGTGAAGAAATTGGTCATATTATTGCCAGGTGCCCAAATAGAGAAAGAAAGGATGAGAAGAAGAGCCACAAGTACAAAGGAAAGAAGGAATCTAAAAGTCACAAATTCTTGAAAGAAAAAAGTAATAAGACTTGTTTTATTGCTAAAGATTTTGATAATAGTGAAGATGAAATAGTGTAAATTTCTATAAAAGATGAATCTAATGAAGAAGAAGATAAGACGACACTTATCTCTCATGCTAGTAAAAATGACACATGGATCATAGATAGTGGATGTTCACATCATATGATTGGAGATAGAACAAAAATTGAACACTTTGAACACTATGATGGAGGTAGTGTAAGGTTTGGAAACAATAAATCTTGTTGCATTAAAGGGAAAGGCCAAATCTCATTAACCAATGAACTTGTATGTGATAATGCCTATTGTGTTGAAGGACTAAAACATGATCTACTAAGTGTGGCACAACTAATCAATATTGGATTCAAGGTAGAATTCATGCATGGCAAGGCAAGACTACTAGATGACAAAAGGAATCTGATTGGATCAAGAAAACAAACAAGAGGTAAACTATTTTATCTTGATTTTGGTGATTGTTCATGTTTTATTGCTCAAATTAAAGAAAGTTGGTTATGGCATAGAAGACTATGTCATGTAAACTTTGATAATATGGTTAAGATAAGAAAATTCAAAAAAGTAAGGGGTATCCCTAGTCTTAAGAAACCATATGTTGGTTTATGCAAAAATTGTCAGATTGGCAAAATGAAAAAGACTAGTTTTAAGAGCAAAAACTATCAATCTAAAGATGTCTTGGAAATTGTGCATTCTGATTTGTGTGGACCTATTGGAATAGAAATTTATAGTGGAGAAAAATTCTTTATTCTTTTTGTTGATGATTATTATATATCCTAGAGAAAAGTCAGAAGCATTTGAGAAATTCAAATGGTATCTAGCAAGAGTAGAAAAAGAAACAAGAAAAAGATTGAAATGCTTAAGATTAGACAGAGGTGGTGAATTCATCTCCAACAAATTCAATAATTTTTGCATTGAAAGAGGAATCAAGAGGCAACTATCTACCCCTAGCACTCTTGAGCATAATGGAATAGCTGAAAGAAGAAATAGATCCATCATGGATTGTGGAAGGAATCTAATGATTGAAATGAATGTTGCTATCAAATACTTGAAGGAAGCAATTATCACTATAGTTCATACTTTGAACTTAGTATAGTCAAAGAAGGGCTCACATAAAACTCCCTATGAATTATGGTATGGATACAAACCCAATGTAAGTTACTTAAAAGTATTTGATAGTAAATGTTATATCTTGAAAGAGTCTAGAAAAGGAAAATTTGATGTGAAAGCTGATGAAGTTATATTCTTAGGATATTATTGTAGAAGTAAGGCATAAAAATGTTTGAATTTGTCTACTCATAAAATCATAGAAAGTGCACATGTGAGAATTGATAAGTTTTTAGAAAAGATTGAAGAAGAAAGTAAGAGGGAACTAGAAGATTACAAAAGATTTGTTTATTTGGAACCGGATACATTGCTAGGAACATCTAACAATAAGTAGAATTCACCTCCCAAGTCTTCCACAACTACCAAGTTGCAAGAAGTACAAACTGAGTCATAGGGACTTGAGTCACATTTTGAAGCTACCAAGCCAATGCCTACTAAATCTGAATGACTGAAGCCATAAGTTGAGATTCAAAATGAAGATAGTGCAATTCATTCAAAAGGAAAAGAACCTATATTGGCCATGTATGTCAGAAGCCATCATCCACCTGATCCGATTGTTGGAGATAAATTAGAAGGCACTATGACAAGATAAAAATTAAAAGGTACATGTTTATTTGCTGATTTTGAACCTAGAAGTGTTAAGGATGTTATAAAAAATGAAAGTTGGATTGAGGCAATGAACAAAGAAATAGAATAGATAGAAAATAATAAAACTTGTACTCTTTTTTCCTAGGCATAAAGATAAAAATGTGATTGGAAAAAAATGGGTATTCAGAAATAAGCTAAATGAAAATAGACAAGTATCAAGAAACAAAGCTAGATTAGTGTGTAAAGGCTAATCTCAAGAAGAAGGAATTGATTATGCTGAGACTTTTCCTCATATTGCAAGATTAGAAGGTGTTAGGAACCTACTTGCACATGTTGCTCATAAAGGATTAAAAGTATATCAAATGTGTTGGTCCCATAATGGTTTTAACATTTGAGTGTCAACACACTTAATCACTTTCTACATAGAAGTGAAGTGCACTACATATGCCAAGCTATAGTATGTGCCGAGCCAAAATTCCAATAGGTGTTGAACATTAAACAGTTGCTGAGTGATATATAGGTGTCGAGTCACAGTTCATGCCAAGCAAGTTAGAATTCTTTATGTGCCGAGTGAGCTAGAACTATATAGGTGCAGAGAAAGACAAAATATAATAGGTGTTGAACAACCAAGATCAAACATGTCCTGAGCACCAGTAATATATTATGTGTCGAGTAAGACAGAATCAACATATGAGTTTGTGGCTTCACAAACTTAGATGTAAAATTTTTTTTGCATTGACATAGAAGGATTTTGAAGGATAATAAGAATAAGAATAAATCTTTTATAACTCTTATGCAATCAGCATTCAGCCAATAAGAAAAGTGGAGAAGGCATGCAACTAGTGAACAAAAGTGCAAAGAATGAGTGGGAAATTAAGATTCAATATGTATCATAGATCCATACCTAACCCTAAGTCTGTGAAGCCTTTATAAGAAGGCTTAGACCCCATGATTTTATGTTGCTAAATAGAATTTAAGGAAGTTGCTAAGTAGATAGCAAAAATTTTGTAATAGGGCAAACATCAAAGGCATCAAAGACTTAGTGAATTCAGTAGCAATTACATATCCAGTTGATGAAGAACAAAGTATCAGAGTATTAAAGAGTAGAATATCATATATCATAGGATCAAGTTTAGAATGATCAAAACTAGTGTCTAAAATTAGCAATTGAAGATTGTAAGCAATTAGGTCAAAGATTTCTAATACTCTCTAGCAATTGTATTAGAGAGTGAAAATCTTATGATGATAGGTTAACTTAGTAGCTATTTTATAGATCCTTTGAAGAGGTGACTAAATCCTTTAATAGGGTGATACTTCATGTAAAGTATTTTAAATCCTTTAACTAGGTCACTATTGACACAATGTAAAGCCTTTAATAGGATAGGCCTTTAACAGGGTAGACCATCAGAAGTGGTGAACAAATTATTGCTATAGTGATTTTGTGGGTATCATCCCCACCCTAGTTTTACCTTCTTATTCCTAGAGGGTTTCTAGGTTACCAAATTTCTAGTGTTATGTGTGTTGATGCATGTGTTTACTTTATGTTTATTTAATATGTTCACATGCATGCAATTTACTTTTAGTTATTTGTTTTAAAGGATTTGAGAGAGATTAAAGTGTGGTACTTCTGATTCACTCCCCCTTTTAGAAGTACTCTTCCCATTTGAATATTCCAATAATTGGTATCAGAGCTCGGTTCTCACAAAGAAAAGCCTAACAGCTTAGAGAAAAGATCTGAGGATGGAAATCTTTAGACTTGGGAAGATTATAGAAAATTAGGTGATTGATGTGCATCTTTCTCCACACAAATTGGAGGAAGCCAGAGAGGAATTGAGAAAATTCTTGAAAAGAAGGAAGGATATAGCCATAGTCGAAAATGACCCACACTACAAGGAGATTGATAGCACACAAGTGTTTTCCAATGGAGATTCCAAGGAATTCAATGTAGCAAAAGCTGAATTGATGGAGAAGAATAGAGCTCAAGAAAAATAAATTAGAATACTCAAGCTTGAACAAGAATCACAAACCATAGTGCTTTGTGAAGTAACTGAATAGAAGAAGAGAGCCATTGAGGACAAGGCTATGTTAGAAGACCACAAGAGAAATCTTACCAATAGACTAGATGAGAAGACAATTCAGTTTGAAAGTATCTCAAACAATTAGCTTGACACCTTAAGCTAGATGATGAATGCACATCATGAGCTGAATATGAAAGATATTGACATCTCTACACTAAAGATACATAATGAACAACTGCAAAATAACCTGAAACGAGAGAAGGAAGTTTCAAAAAGCTTCAAAAAACTTAGTAAGGCTATCAAGTACTTTGATAAATTACTAAAATCACCAAGGGCCAGTAATGATACTTCAGGACTTGGTTATACTAGCACTGAACAAGGAGAATCATCCAAGACTGCAGAAGAAAGGAGTAACAAAGGTAAGAACACTAAACCTACTTGTCATTTCTATGGAAAAAAGGGACATACCTCTAATGTATGTAGGAGCAAGGATGACCATCAACATGATAAGCCTTAGAATGCAAGCTACTACCATAAGTGCAAAAAGCAAGGACATCAAGCACAAGAATGCAAGACTAGGACTACCAGGACACCAAAATTTGAGGGTCACTACTATAGCTACAAGAAATATGGACATAGAGCATTTGACTTTAGATCAAATCCTATGTAGACACCCAATCAACCTACAAAGGGAAATAACCATGGTCATCACTGCAATTGGGACTATAATACCAGGTATAGATGTCACTACTATCAGGAATATGGACACATTCTTGAAAACTACATAAGGACACATTTTAGAGGGAACTAAAATAGATGGCTAAGTTAAACCACATGTTTTAGTTGCTTGAAGACCAGTCATATCAGTAGGAATTACCCAACAAAGTCAAAAGCACCAAAGTCAAAAGTCAACAAAGGAAAAGAGAAGGTTGATGTGGAACACATCAGAGGGAAAATGAACAAGGCTTGGAAGAAGAAAGATGAGTGCAACACATCAAATGGAGGGATCACTTCACCCAAGAGGTCAAGTGATCATATCTCATCCAACTAAGCATGAATAGGTGTATGGGAGTGATATATAAAGTTATATCATGTATCAATCCTAAGACAAAGAAGCACTGCAAAGAAGAAAATTGGATGAGAAAAGATGCAAAGTTAAAACTCAAAATTTGTGCAAGTTTTTCCAAGTACTCTTTAGATGCCAAGTTTCCAATAGCAACCGGGTTGATAGTTAGTGCCAAGTTGAGAAATGTCAATGGAAGTTGAGTGAAGTGGAAATCTAGTGGAAGTCGAGTGAATGAAATCCAATGGAGGCTAAGTAATGTTGAAACCTTCAAGTGCCAAGTTTATAGCTATATGCACTAAGCATTTAATGTTAGGTTTCAAGAGGTATAGCTCAAATTTTGATCATTTTTATGCCATTTGAACAAAGATGAGAAGATCATAAAAGTAATCAAACAGAAACCTTGAAGCCTTTTACACTAATTTCAACAATGATTTAGCATAAATTACATCAATCTAATGTATTTATCAAGTACTGAGCTACACAGTGTTAAAGTTTTAATATATTGAAACCCTAGATCAGTATAATGGCTTCTAGTTCTAAGAACCCCAAGGGAAAGGAAATACATGAGGTCCAGATGGTTAGTAATGAAGTACAACAACCTAAGTTTAGACCCATTCCTAAGGTAGCCTATAAGAACGAACCTGCTAGCATGTTGTCCATAATTCCACCCAAGGTCATCATGGTGCAGGATGTAAGGAAGTGTTACAACTACAAGATAGGGGCTATAGGTGACCTTGAGATATTCCAAGCCTATGACAAGTTGTGTAACAATAGAATTCTAAAGGATGAGTTTTAGATAATTGAGAAAAAGCATTTAACCAATGCCCTAGTTTACCCTACAGGTTTTAAAATAGAGTGGATAAGAATTGTTTTAAGTAGGATACACAATGGTTGTTTGTGGCTAGAAGTGATTCAAAAGAGGTCATTGAAAGGAATATAGGGGCTAAGTGGAATAAGAGGAGTATGACAATTGATACTGTAATAGATCCTCTTCTAGATTTTGTAGTGATAGTGATATCTCACAAATTTTACCAATCTAGTAGATTAAACAATGTACCATGTATTGCTATTGATGTAGCTTATAAGCTTGTAAAGAAAGATCATATATATGATCTAGTAGCAATGATGTTGTAGTAGATAAATGAGAACCTAGGAGAAATAAAAAGGTCAAAAGGTGCTCAATGCAAGTTTGGTTTAGTTCTTGTCTGCATATTTTTCACTGTCATGGAAGAGTTTCCTTCAATTGGAAAGGTGAACTGGAATCCAAACAAAACTACAATCACTCAAATAAATGAGTACATTGATCAGATGGGTGACAACTTTGACGCCCAAATGACAAGCGATTTTGAGGATTTTAAGAAATCCATGAAACAAAGAGTGAGAATACCAGTTTCCTTAGTGGAAAAACATATCAATGGAATATGCTTCCTAGTAGACATTGATTTCACCTACATTCAAGTAGTAGTTCCAAGGGTAAGATAGCTTAGACCATTAGGTTATGAATTGGATATTGATCAAGCATCATTAGTAATCACTGTATTGCTTGCAGAAGAAATAGACAAAACTACCAAACATTTTTGCACATATGATGTTGTGAAATATAAAGTTGAAATAGAGTTGAAGATAGCCTCTATAATTAAGAGGAAAGATAAACTAGTGAAGAAGATAAAGAAGAAATTTGGTGTAGAAATTGAAGGAGAAGTAGGTACTAAAGAGGAGGAAGAAGAAGAAGGTGAAAGTGAAGAAGAAGAAGAACAAGGTCAAGGCTCAATGGAGTTAACTCAAGGCTTAGGAGAAGATAAGGAGGAAGGTGCCAAGGAAGAAGAAGCTAAGGAAGTGCTTGCACAAGCTGAGTCAAAGAAGAGAAAGGCTAAAACTTAGCCTCCAGCCTAGCCAAAAGAGAAAAAGAAGGCTATAGAAACAACTCAAGCCAAGAAAACACCAGTAATAAGATCTACAATAAGGGCATCTACACAAAAGGCCAAGGAGGAAGCAAAAGAGAAGAAAAATGCCACTAAATAGACTCGTGAAGTGCAAAAGAAAAGAAGAAAGTATGTTGCACAACTAGATTCTGATGACAAGGAGAGAACGGAATTAGAGGATATCAACCAATTTAGAGTGCTAAGCCATCCTCCCAAATCTACCATATATAAAATTTGTGAAAATATTAAGAATGCAGATTTGACTGATTTGAAAAATCTTGAATTTAACAAGTAGAGAAGAAAAAAAAAAAATAGAAGAATTTGTATATGCCATGATGGCTAAATTTAAGAACACACCTTTAGAGCTAGACAATACCATGCCTAGGGAGTTATATGAGATAGTTGAAAACAAATGGCATTATTGTCTCAAAATGGAGAAGGAGATTAGAGAATCTACCTTAGCACAAGTGATGCCTAACCTAACAAGAGGTAAAATTACTAAGGCTACTAAGCAACATGGTGGAAAATTTGCACCAAAATATAGAGCCTTTAGTATCCTACAAAATAAAAATTGAAGATGTAGTGAATAAGTCCACACAATTTTGAAAGTCATTATACAAAGTATCTAATGATAAAGATGAAGAAGAGAGATAGGATAAGGATGTAAATAGGGCTAAAGCCAGTGAGAAAGAAAAGGAAGCTAAAGTAGTGGAGGAGGAAAAGAAAATGAAAGAGAAGGAAGAAGAGAAGAAAATAGTGAAAGGAGAAGAAGAGAAGAAAGAGGAAGAGGATAAGGAAAAAGGGGAGGAGGAGACACAAAAAGGACAAGCTATGGCAACAACTAAGCAATAGCAGCAAGAAGAAAAAAGTGTGCAAGACACTCAAATGCCACCTCCTAGCTCTCCTCATATAACCATCACACCTGTAGACACTATAACATTCAAGGATGTTACTAACAAATCATGTCAGAATATCAATCCCCTAACTATAGAGGATCTCTCCAAGATCCTTCACCAATCAACTTTACAAGCACAATTATGCACAAATCTTATATTAGTGAGTGTAGATGAAATACAAAAGGTAGTAGTAGAACCAAAAAGAGACAAGGTGAAACCACAAGAACCACCTTTCATCTATATAGCTACTAGTACTAAAATTTTAATGCTTTCACCACCATCTCCAACAATTGCAATGGCAACATGTGACACCATTCAAAAGCTAGGTGTAGAAGAAGGGAAATCTAAAGAAGATAAGGAGGAAAAATCAAAAGAAGAGGAGTAGGTTACAATACAAAAACTCATAGAGTTACAAAAAATAGGTACTCCTAAAAAAGTTCTTTAGAAGCCAAGGACTAATGTAATAGCTTTATAAATATCAACACTAGGCTCAAGCTCAACCAAGGTGACTAGAGTACTTCACTATGGAGACCCAAATAGTAATACCTTCTTATGACTCAAAGACTATCACCATTGAGCAGATTATAAAAATGTAGGATGCATTAAATAGAAGGAGAAGATAGGAAATACTTAGAAAATAGTATAAGCATCAGCAAGCACTACATGAGATTAAGGACATCTTTATGGATGCCTTCAGCTTGCAGTCGGTAGATGAGTCAAAGCCTATAATGGAACAATTATCAGATATAGTTGACCAGGTGACAAGAAAAGACCAAGACACAAATGTCAAACTTATGAAGTGGTGTGAGAGGAAGTTTCAACGGAAGGTGCATGAGAAAATATCTAGTGGTATAGCACTTGTACAGGTAGAATTGGTGAAGAAAATTCAAAAGGTCAAAACTATACTTGATAACATTTTCTCACTATACAAAAAGTTGTGTGATTTTTCCAATTTCACACAAGAGACAAGCCAGAGGTTATTGATATTGTAGAGAAATCTTAAGGTTTCTAGCATGCCGTTACCAAGAGATCTAGCTCAAAGTGAGAATCATTTTTCTCAATTGCTTCAAACACAAAAGGAGTTAGTTGCACTTACAAGTGAAGAGGCCAATATTTAAGGCCAAATTAATGTAGATTCAATCCTCCATAATCCCACATTTGGAGGTTCTCCATAAAGAGCAAGCTTATGTAGAAAATGTTATAAAGAAAGATCCTAATATTTCTACACTTGATGGGCTCATACATCTAACTAAAGAGACTACCATTTAGCATTAGTCACTTGAAATTGATTTGGAAAATTGGGATGCAACTCTAAAAATGATAATGGAGGTAAACAATACATTTTTGGCTAAATATGTTATTACTTCTTAGAAACCTTTTACATAAGTGTCAAAAAGGGGGAGAAATAACAATAAGGGAGATAAGATATATATATTGATATTGTTTTGGGGGAGAAATAATAAGGAAGATATAACTAACCGGGGGAATGCTAATACTAAATGGGATATATATATATATATATATATATATATATATATATATATATATATATATATATATATATATATATATATATATATATATAGATATTGTTTTGGGGGAGAAATAATAAGGAAGATATAACTAAGGAGGAGAATACTAAGCATTTTGACTACATTCTTTCTTTCATTCTTTCGAAGAATATAAGGGGGAAAGATTGTCGATAGCCAAAAGATAGAACAGCTCAACACATAGGTACATATTATAAAAATAGGGCAAAGACAAAGAATATAATGTACATTCAGCAAGGAATTTTGCTTACAAGACTGGACAAGGCACAATTAGCATAGGGGGAGTTTTAAGGCATTTTGAACAAATTTTGACATTTTGTACATATGTAGAGCAGAATGATTAATGTACTCATAAGGTCAGACCAATAATGTTTAGTTAAGTCTTTTTGACACTCATGTCAAAGGGGGAGATTTTTGGTCCCAAAATGGTTTTTACATTTGAGTGTCAACACACTTAACCACTTTCTACATAGAAGCCAAGTACACTACATATGCTGAGCTACAGTATGAATCAAGCAAGAATTCCAATAGTGTTGAGTGACTTCAAGTGCAAAGCATTATACAGGTGCCAAGTGATGTATAGGTTTCAAGTCACAATTGATGTTGAGCAAGTCAAAATGCTTCATTTGCCAACTAAGCCAAAACTAAATAGGTGTTGAGCAAGATAGAATGTAATAGGTGCTAAGCAAACTAGGATCAACCATGTGTCGAGCACTAGTAATCTAGTATGTGCCGAGTAACATAGAATCAACATATGAGTTTGTGGCTTCACAAACTTAGATGTAAACCATTATTTGAGCCAAAATAGAAGGATTTCAAAGGACAATAAGGATAAGAATGAACCTTTTATATTTCCTATGCAATACGCATGCAAGCAATAAGAAAAATGCAGAAGGCATGCAACCAATGAAAATAAGTGCAAGGAATGAGCAGAAATTAAAGATTCAATATGGATCATAGATCCATACCTAACCCTAATTTTATGAAGCCTTTATAAGAAAGCTTTGACACCATGATTTTATGTTGTTGAATAGAAGTTAAGGAAGTTGCTAAGTAGATAGTAAAAATTGTAGAATAGGGCAAACAATAGAGGCATCAAAGACTTAATAAATTAAGTAGCAATTAAATATCTAGTTGATGAAGAAAAAAGTATTAGAGTATCGAAGAGTCGAATATCAAATGTTAGAAGATCAAGATTAGAATGAGTAGAACTAGTGCCTAAAATCAGCAATTGAAGATTGCAAGCAATTAGGTCAAAGGATTTTAATACTCTCTAGCAATTGTATTAGATAGTGAAAATCCTATGATGATAGGTTAGCTTAACGAATATTTTGTAGATCGTTTGAAGAGGTGACTAAATCCTTTAACATGGTGACACTTCATGTAAAGTATTTTAAATCCTTTAACCAGGTCACTATTGACATAGTGTAAAACCTTTATCAAGGCAGGCCTTTAACATGGCAGACCATCAGAAGTGGTCAACCAATTACTGCTATAGTGATTTTGTAGGTATCATTCCCACCCCAGTAATACCTTCTTATTCCTGGAGGGTTTTTGGTTACCAATGTTCTCATGTTATGTGTGTTGATGCATGTGTTTACTTTATGTTTATTTAATTTTTTCACATGCATGTAGTTTACTTTCAGTTATTTGTTTTAAAGGATTTGAGAAGATTAAAGTGTGGTACTTCTAATTCACCCCCCCTCTCTAAAGTACTCTTCCCATTTGAATATTCCAACAAAATAGATATTAAATCTGCATTTTTGAATGGAATTCATGATGAAGTCTACATTGAACAACTAGAAGGTTTTGTTGATCTTGACAAAAGGGATATGTTCTACAACTTACACAAAGTACTATATGTCTCAAACAAACTCCTAGAGTATGGTATGAAAGACTACATAACTACTTGATATAGATCAATTTGCAAAGAACAAATGATAATAGTAGTATGTACATCAAGGAAGGACTAGATAACAAAATTGTGTTGGTAGAGATATTTGTGGATGACACTCTATTTATAGGAAATGATGACCAATGCAAAGCATTTTTAGAACAAATGAACAAAGAGTTACAGATGACCATGTTTGGTGAACTAAAATTCTTTTTTGGATTGCAAATATAGTAGAAAAAAAATGGTATCTATATCATCCAATCCAAGTATGTAAAAGAGCTACTAAGGAAGGTTGGTATGCAAGATTCTAAACCAGTTGGTACTCTTATGTGTACTGGACTCAAGCTTACCAAAGCTAATGACTCCAAATAAGTAAATCTAACCTTATACAAATCAATGATTGGAAAATTATAGTATGTGGTTCACACAAGGCTTGATATTGCCCTTGCAGTTTGGATAGTGGCAAGATTCTCAGCTAAACCTAGAGAAAATCATATGATAGCAATCAAAAGAATTTTGAGATATCTAAAAGGTACTAAGAACTATGGCTTATGTTACAAAATTGGGAATCCTAGACCTAAAGGTATTGACTGATGCTAATTGGGCAGGAAATCTTGATGACAGAAAGTGGTGGCACTTTCTTTCTTGGTAAAAGGTTGGTATCTTGGACAAGCAATAAGAAAAAATGTGCATCCCAATCTATAGTAAAAGTAGAGCATGTAGTAGTAGTAGTGAATTGTTCTAACATTGTTTGGTTCAAATGATTGCTAGAAGGAATGAAGGTTGAGATCAAAGAGCTAGTAGTCATATATTGTGATAACATTAGTGTAATTAACATATCAAAGAATCTAGTGATGCATTCCAAAACAAAGTACATTTCTATAAAATATCACTTTGTCAGAGAATAGGTGTAGGACAAAAAAATCAGATTGAAATATGACCATACAGAGGAACAAATTGCAGACATATTCACCAAGCCATTACCTAAGGATGCATTCTTATATGTAAGAGGTAAGCTAGGGGTCATTCCCCTATTTGAAGCTCACTAAATAAAGCTTAGTGATGAATCAACAAGAACCTAGCTAAAGATCAATCAGTTGATGCAGTATAATCAAGAGAATATTGCATATGAATTAGTATTCAAGGTACATTAATAGAAATTTGGTATGTGTTTTCTTTGGCATGTGTTGTCAAAAAGGAAGGAGTTTACTATCATGTCTATATCTTCCTGAAATTTTCTAGAGTTTGTAGAGGGAGAAGTTTGAAAAGAAAATATACAAAGGGAGAATACAAAATAAAGAAGAAGTTCTTGTGTAAAATCAGATGGGGAGAAATATTTTGTCAAAAGGAATCTTGTTTTCAAAATTTTATTGTGCTATGACATGTTGTATTGCTGACAATGCCAACGAGAGAGATTTTTGGATATAATTGTTTAATTGTGTGTTGTCTTTGATGTTACACAAATGGCATATCAGTTAGTAGACAGTGCTTACTAAGCTCACTTGGTTTGTGAAGATAGTTTTCCTTGTCTACCTAGCATTCATAGGTTTATTGTAAACAAATGATAGTTTCTACTGAGCTCACTCAGGTGTTCAAGGAATTCAGGTAGAAGAGAGTGTTAACCGAGTTCACTTGGTTAATGAAGGGAAAGTTTGATAGAGTTAGTATTCCCTAAGTTCACTTAGTTGGCAAAGGTTTCTTCAAGTTTACAATGTTAACTAAGCCTCTATTGGTTAACATAGGAAATCATTCTAAAGTTAGTTTCTACTGAGTAGGGTTGGCTCTCAAAATATTTTTATTGTTTTGGCATATGATGCTTAATTATTTGATGTATTGATTCTAGCTAACTATGATGATGAATATTGGTTATTGTAATTTGAATTTGGGCCAATTTGACAAATTGGAAGGTATAAATAAAAGATCAAGTTGAGATTTCTAGTTTGTGTGCAAGTGTGTTGATTGAATTGAAAAGAAAAGAGAGGGAGCAAACTTGAAGGATAAGTAGGGATCCTTGTGGATTAGAAAAGTAATATTCAATCAGAAAGAATCAAGTTTAAGTAGAAAAGAGATGTAGATTGAATAATTTAGTTGCATCACAATTAGGTTATTTCATTGTTACTCTCTAACCATTGTAGTAGTGATCTAAAATTTCTTAACATAGTTGGTTTAATAGTCAGTTGTAAATCCTCTAACAAGTGGAAATTCCATTGAATTATTTTAATACCTCTTGCAGGGCCACTCCTAATAGAGTGATAAAAACCTCTAATAATGTCATGGCTAGTAGTGTATTTTTTAACATTTAATAGGGTTGGCTCCTAATAGGGCTCACTTTAGAAAAGTGAAAAATAGTAACTAGTTACATTGGTGGTTTTTTCCAAATTGGGCTTCCATGTTAAATCCTAGTGTCTCATGTGTTCATGTTATTTCTCTTATGCTTGCAAATTAATTAGTGTTAATGTTTTAAGATCTGCTAAAAGTAATTTATGCTCTGCATTTACTAAGTTATAGTATTTTCTGTGTGTTTACTGAGTAATAGCAGCAATTAGTTTTCTCAATCTAAATTTTATTGTTGACATCTAAGGGGTCCGGGATCTATTTTAGTGGTAGTTGATTCAATACCGCCTTAGCTACTCCTATATTTCCAACAATAAGAAACCTACAAAAAATAAACATTGATCAATATGATGTGTCATAATCTTCCTCAAAAATAGGTCTTAAAGATATTATACTAAAAATATGTCACTCAAAATAAGTCTTACTAAAGAAGAGCCACTGATGTGCCACTATTGAAGTTAACACTGATATATGTGGAAATTCTTTTATTCATTAAATAAACACTAAGATGTTAATTATTAATAGTTTTTAAGTCATATTGAATTTTATTTTGTTAACTCATATTCCTTAATATAGAACTATATACTATTTTTAAACAACAAGGCAATATATTGTAGCAATGTTAGATTGTAGTGGTTTCAGTTTTACTCTTATATGTTAAGTTGCAATATCTAGAATTAGATTAATTTTTCTACTGATTCAATTAGAAATAATAGATCACTAGTTGCTTTATTTAATATTATTAATTTCTTAGATCTTATAAAATTTACTTAATCATTTTAGAGATGAATTGAATGCTTTAATTTTTATTTTTTAATGAAACGCAGTAATGAATTTTAGATAAAATTGGTTTAATGAATGCTATAGGTAATATGCTCATGTCCTTAGAATTCTAAATAATACATACTTTAAATTTGGTTAGATTATATAACATTAAAAATAATGCAATTTACAATATACATAAAGATACTATGAAAACTTTTATAAAGGTTGGTAGGAAAACTTTTTTTTGTGAAATTCTAAACAAGTAAGACTGTAATACTAGATGTTTAGAATTTAGAGTTTCAAAATATATCTACACCTTAAATAAAACTAGAGTCTAAAAAAGAGTTGCTCCAAAGAAAGAGTTGCTTGTAAAGTCACAAAAATTTCTAGATGCTAAATAGAACTTTTATAAATCATTTTAATTCATGGATGATTGAATTGATAAAAATTATGATTTTATTTGCATTCTAGTTTAGTGAATTCTACTATAGTAGAATGATAATGATCTATTTAATATTTTCTTGTACAGTGCTAATTTGATCAATTATGCAATAGAAATTTGTATTTGTTTGTATTTGAGATGTCTATGCTATCAAATTATTGTCAAAACTAGTTTTAGTATCTAAATTCATTGGTGCATCTAGTGCCACTTGGGAAGAGGAAAAAACTAAGAAAAAAGAAAAAGGGTATTGAAATAAACTAGAAAGCATTAAAAAATTGTAAGCGAATTTGTCTAATTGGGTATATTTTCTATTCACAACTGTATGTGTTTTGGATCCATCTAATAGGATGGTAGAAGAAGAAAGTCAAGAAAGAATAATTGATAATTTATATTTCTATATCTTTGAGATAAAGTAAATTGGGGACTGTATAGGGACCCCCACTTGAAAAGCATAATATATAAGTGTAAAATAAAAATATAGAAATCGACATCTAGTAGAGAGAACTATTCAAATATGGAGGTAATAATAAGAGACTATTAGAGCTGCTAACCATGAGAGACCACCACTACTAATGCCATTGACATGACCCATGACCAGCACTACTGGCAACCACCATAGCATTCTTAGACTAAGGAGACAATTGTTATACCAACATAGTTCCTACACGAGGTAGAAGTAAACTCCAATAAATAAAATTATTGTTTAGTCTTCAAAAACTATGTAACTTCACAAAATTTGGCTAGGGATCACATTCATCTCAGTTTAAACTCAAATCACTAGGAGTTATGATAAAGCATTCAAATACAAATTCATTTCGTGTCCAACCACAATAATTGATTGCAGCGTATATGGCATAGGTTACTAAATGATTTAAAAAGAGAAGAAACTATTTTATTTTTTCAAATAATATCTAAGATTGTGGCATTTAAGGCCCCAAGACTTTGAGGAAAGAGGTGATAACATATCACTGAAACATCCCATAGGGAAATTTACAAATGTAAAGGATAACGAAGAAATTGTCATAAATGTTGAAAGAATAAAATACAAAAATACTCATGGTTACCCTATCTACCAACTTAGAAAAAATCCACATTAAAAGGGATCTCTACACCTTACATAGAAAATAAATCATGTGGATAAGTTTCTATTCTAAAACAAATGCAAGACTTGTTAAATTAAATCATTTTTTTGGGACCTACAGACCCCAGGTTCTAAAAATTTGATGCACAACATGATACATGGGGTCTTTAAATTAAAAAAAATGCCTATTCCCTCTCAAGATGAAGACATGTAGCTTTATAACATGATTATGTATTCCAATCCACATCACAATTAGTTAAAAAATATGCTATAGAATTAGCTTTCCACTTTCAATTTTGGTATCTACCTTCATAGAACTCACATCCTTAATTGTTTGAATCAATTAGCCAATTGAAAACATGTGATAGACTGTAGCATATATTACTTGAGAAAGACACCCATGAAATTCAAGATCCAGTGCCACAAATTTGAGGAGAAAGGGCCATACACAAGAATATGATCTCTTGGATGCCGATAATGGATTAGGAAGTGTAATATAAACATAAAAGTAGAAATTAAATTGATATGAATTGTGGGAATTTGATAGCATGGATATAATATGATCTACCATTTCCACGTCTCAGTGGCAGAAAATGCAATAGAGGGACTTTGGAAACTTTTGTTAGTCAAATTGTTCAACTTTAGGGTCTTTTAAATAAGCAAGCCAACCAAAAGTATTTATACTTTAGGGAAATCTCTATGCAACATTACAATCTATGTGGTCACACTAAATTATGAAGAAATTGATTATCATTAAAGCAAGGAGTAGTGATCTAAGATAACAGTTAGAGGAGCACTTTTTCATCAACTATCTATTTAGCCATTGAAAATTGGGAAAGATAAAATGGTTAAGATTATAGGGAGGAGCATTTTTAGGTTTTTTGGAAATCGAATCATTCAAAGCTCCTACAAATGCATAGGAGGCATTCAGTCACTTAATTTTCTTGCCAATTGTCATAAATTCTTTGCAAAATATGAATGATAAAATGGTTAAAACTATAGTGGAGGAGAATTTTCAAGTTTTTTGGAAACTAATTTCCTTCAAAGTTCCTCCAAATGTATAGGAAGCATCCATTAACTTAATTTTCTTGTCTTTTGTCATAAATTCTTTGACCCTAAAGAGAAGGAAGCTCCATACAAGCCTTATTTAGTTGTGGTCATCTGAGATGTTGCAAAGAGTCTACTACCCTAGCCATGATTTAGCATAAAATTATGCTCTGACAACATTTCCAAGATATCACATGAGGTGTAAACCTTATAGATCTTGAGCTTTAACTAAAGTACTATTTGAGAAGCTTCATAGAGAATGTTCCCCAAAGAAACTCTGAGAGCCATTGCTTCCATGATATGTTTCTCTCGTTAGGGACCACCAACTTTTGTCAAGGTCATCTAGCAAGCACTCAAACAATTTATCCCTCAAAGCTATGGGAATCTAGATACTCGGTACCACCAATGTGCTTGAGGTGGACACATATTCCAAATTTAGAAGAGGAAACCTTTGTCGTCATAATTATGTTTCCTCATAATTTCCTTTTCATAGATAGCTTTTGCGTAGCCCATTTATCTTGTAAGAGTGACTTTGGAATCAGGGATAACTTTAAGGAACCCCCTCCCAAAATTTATAAAATTGTGCGAATCACATGTCATTTGGGTGAAAAAAATTAATAGTGTTGGTGAATTATGTGTCAATCGATAGATATTTGGTGGCAAATTTTTTAATAGTTTAGATAATTTTTATAAAATAATGGCGATTATAATTTTTGTTTTCAATAAAATTATTAATATTGATGGCAAATTATGTTTTGAAATGTAATTATGTTAAATGTATTATTTGAGAACTCAGATCGTCTGATGATCCAAAATCAATCGTTGAGGTTTAATTTCGGCCAACATTTCTTGAAGGAAGAAGAATTGTCGAGGTAGTCACCAGAATGTTGACATGTATCAAAGTAAGTTGTCTATGGAGTACAGTGTCACTCATAAAAAAAAAATTCACATAGGAAAATGGGAATTTTCCAAATGATGATCGTTGAAAGAGACACTCAATTAATTCTACGGCGAATAAGAGTAAACATTAAAGAGAAATATGGGCAAAGAACCCAACTACCAAACTAAAATTACATAATAATAGTGGTGAACATTCTGACCACTATATGAGTATTTTATAAAATTTGGGCAAACCGGTCAACTAGTATACGATATTTTTTTAGCCAATTTCTATAGCCCAATCGGGACATATTAGCCAATTGGTGAATAATAGCCACTAAAAAAATCCCTGTTTGGAATAGGTAGAGAAAATACAAAATTAATGAGGATAGATTGAAGAATTACTTCTAATTTAATAATTCTTCTTACCAAGTTGAGCCAACTACAACCCTAGGATTTCAAGAGCTTCACAAGCTTTTGAACCACTTCCTCCTACTGATTTGCACTACTACAATCACAAGGAGAGGGATCTTACATGAAAGGAAGGGTAGCCACTTCAAAGCTAAGGAGGATGCAATCCTATGTTGCATATGTTGACACACATCAAAAGAAGAATAGATTTTTATTTATTAATATTTACATGCTGCTCCAAACCCACCATAAACCAAGAAATCATTTATTTCCAAACCTTCATGTCTGAACCGTAAAGAGCTTACTTTGTGGGACTTAAGTTTTACAAACCCTACTATATAAGCAACAATAACTCTCTTGATTCTCACCTTCTATAACATGATCCGAAAAACCTCCATAGAAATAGTAATTTAAAAACACCAGATTAAAGAGAACCTCACTAATTCCAAGCATTCTAACCTAAAACTCGACATCATTTTTTAATATACATAATCTTATCATAGGAAAATGTGATAACTAAACTTTTTCTTTACTATCACATCAACATATTAGCTTCCAATAGGGTTGTTGTTACAAATATGTCTCACTCATAAAAAAGATTCATGTTACCCTACCCTTAGGTCTAGTATGGAATGGATGGGGAATTATGAAATGTCCCATTTTCTGATTTGATATGGTATTTCACACCTCTAATCAGATTTTCAAAATCAAACAACTGATATCACAAAGATCCACCAAATTTCTCAAGAAACCCCAAATCGGGTATGCTGAAAATAGTGCTAAAAGCTTCACAACTTCACAAAATTATTAATAAATCTGAAAATGGAAATTTTTACAGAACTTTCAGCAGCATAACAGCCTACAAATTGACATTTCCATATCCGTATAGCCTTTACACAACAGCTCAAAAATGTAGGACCAAAACTATGCTCATTGGGCTCCCGAAATAGCACAAAATATGCCCGAAAACACCACAAAAAAACTAGTAATCTATCTCAGAAGTTTAATCGCATCCCAATATATATATCTAGCTCTATTTTAACATTTAAAAGTTTGATATACAGCAGCAACCCAAACTGATATGAATTACTCAACTGTAAACACCAAACTCATACAAAAACACACCCGAAAACTCACAAATCTGCACTGTTCAGCACAAAGGCAAACTCTGTATGAGCATGCACATGGAATGGCTTCAAACTCCCATCCTTAGCCTTCCTAGAAACTTGCAAACTCCCATTCTTGGGTCTCCCTGGAAACCTGCAAACTCTCGTTCTTGGGTCTCCTTCTCCACAAGTTTGGCAGCCTCTGAAGAATAACAAAGAATGAGCAAAAATCAAGTTTTGGAATGAGCCCAAAATGCCTCCAAACCCCTTAAAAGAGGGCATAACTGTAACTCACATCCAAGAGAGGTTAATGAAACTTATTTTAATAATAATTTTCATTTATTAGTCCAACGGTTTCCAAAGATTAACCCCCTTTTTCCGAAACTTCACTTTCTTGGGCCTGCCTGCCTTAGCAAAGATTTTCTTTTTTAATTATTTGAAAAGGGGACATGACAAGTCCTCCCCTCCCAATCATTGCTTGTCCTGAAGCAATGGCTGAACAATAAACCAATCAATCCACCTGGATCCCAAATGTAGTCATGAACTATACTACTACCAATTAACACAGGCTCCTGCAATATCCTCTGCAATATGACCAAGAGGAATCCATAATCAAATTGACAATTATAGCTCAACCAAACTCTGAAATCACCACTACCACAATCAAAAACCCATGAGGCACAAACTCTTAGAACATCAGAACCCAAGTAAAGTGGACAAATCAAACTACCAACATAGTAAATACCATCAACGCATCCCACTGGCCTATATGGAATGTACAATCCAACTCTGCAACAATGGTGAACCCTCTCGAATGAAACTGTACCAAGTATGGAGAATCCACACACTGTACAACTCCTGCAGTCAACACAACTCTGCAAATCATCGGCCACTATCTCATAACCATAACTCCCATACACTGTTGATGGTGAAAAGACATTACAAGATAAAGAGTAAGAAATGGAATCCAAACCAAATTTGTCTACCATCAACTCCTCAGCACAAGGATCAAATGCTAACTGATGTACATACCCTGCAATATAATGTTGATAAAAAAAACCAACCTCAGTAAATAGCTCACTATGAAGAAGTGATACAACCCACTGTGACTGATCACCAGCTAAGTATAGAGATGTCATAGCCAAAGGAGTAGAATCAATAACAACACCTGCTAAAGCATCACTCCAAAACTCCTGCTCTAAGTCATGTATTATCAACCTGTCAATTGCAGGACCTATCACCATGTCATGCCCATCACAACTCTCATCCCGAGGCATCAAACTATCCCATAACTGATGATAAGCACTAGGAACCAAAGTACATCTCTGTATCATCATCTCATCAACATGGTCATCAAAGGTAGATAGATGAGCATACCTCACAGTGTAATGCCGATAGAATGCACCAATCTCAGTCAATGGCTCAAACTGCAATCTAGATGTAACTAACTACAATCGATCATTAACCAAGTTGGAACTGACTACTACCTCTAAGGACATTGTGAAGGGAGTAGTATTACTAGTAGGAACCATGCCAACTATCAGCTCACCAACGTCACACATGGTCTTTGATACAACATCTCTAGTCTTTGTGCCATTAGTACTAGAGCTCACCACCATGTCAGGCACACCACAAAAATCTGCTATAGCACCCAACTCAGTTGAACCTGAATCTAGTGGGAATGAACCTAATATGCCAATGTTAGTATCAAGGATGGATGCATCCCCATCTCCACTGTCTCTAACAATCTCGACCATGGACATCCTCGGATCACCAAACACCACATCTTGTGACTATATAGAATTAGGTAAAGACTATAGTCACTCTAACTCCATGGTCACCTTAGCCAAATGAAACTGTGACTCCTTGAGAGCCAACTATGTACTCTCAAGAATCTCAGAAGTCACCTCAAGCTGCTCAGTAAGCTCACTCACCTCATCTTCCTTGGCCAACAATGCATCATATGTTGTACTGCCCCACTCCATAAGATAATCTCTGTCGGCTACCAACTACATATAATTTTGTCTCAAAATCCAAATAGCCTCCCATAAAGAGTGGATCTTTGTCAAGGAAAGATAACTTCCTCCCTGCTCATCACTAGTAGGAGAACCCCATCCATAAACTGCTAACAACTGACGAGCAGCATCGAAATGTTGGCAAGTGATAGCAATGTCTTGGTCACTAACTCTCAACTGATTAGACACATGATGTCACTAGCTTGACTGTCTCCTACAAACCTCCTCTGATGCACTGTCTAAAGGAGTGTCCTCAAAGTTACTAGTCTCTAGAGTATTACCATCCATATCCTGTGAATCAAATTTAAAGCTCATATCAACATACGAAGTATCAAAAACATTAGCATTACTGTCCAACTCCTCTGTACCCAAGGAAACTAAGTCTTCAAAACTGCCCACTGCATCCTCCTGGATGTCATCAATGCCAATATGATCCTTGGACTCATCTATACATACTGCCAAATATGAAATATCATCAACACATTCTAGCAAGTATGGTCGATTGGATATATGAACAAAGCCCAACATTGGTGCATAAAAACTAATACCAACATCAAACAAGATACTAACACAAGAAAAGACAACACCGTGTAATCTGCTAATCAAATCCATGATAGCACCCAAACAAACACTGCTACCAAAAAGTGTTAAAGATCTCCAGTCAAGTGAATCCCAAATGCCAATATAACAATCTCGAGTCCATATCCGTAAACTAGAATCAACTGGTAACTCAAGCAAACTCCTCACCTGAGTAATATGACCAATACCAACTAACTCTACATACCTGTCATGATGAGATAATGAAGTCGCAATACTATCTTGGTTCACCTTCAGTTGGCTGGAAAAATCATGTGAAGTACTACCAGCCTCAACCTCATGTGATGAAGCATCTAACTATGCCTGGTACTCTTTCTCAGCAAAGTCATGAATGCTCAATGTCTGCTCATCTCTACCAGGTATCTCACCATCCTGCACAACAACATCCTCATAATCATCATCTGAACCCACTACACTGTAGTCACTGCTTGTTGTAACTATACCATCTTGAATACCTGTGGCATCACCCTTTGACGACCTATAAACAATTGTCTCAATTTGAGTATCAAGTTGACTGTTATTATCAATCTGTGTGATATCCTTTCCCACCACCTCCTATGGTAGAGTAGAATCTGAGACCTCTACTTGGCTATCAGCTAGTTTCTCAAACTCCTCATGCAAGTTCTTGGGAATTGTGTCATCTGTCCTGTGAGAAAATCTGCCAAATAGAAATCCAGTCAACTTATCCACCTTAGCTGGGTCAGATAACATGTCATTTATACGGTGGTGCTCAACCAACTGTTTAGACATGTCATGGCTTATTTTCATAATTTTATCTCGAATGTCTAAATAACCATCCTTTCTACTATTTTGACTCTGGCTATCAATTGTCCAAGATCGTTCCCTCTGAGACTCTGTACTATACCTGTCCATTCTGGATAAAGTAGAGTGTAACCCCAATAGGATATAACTTCTTCAAGCACCAAGAACTAACATGCAAATGATTAGAAGTAGCATGCAACCATAGATTTGGACATGCAACTAATTAGAAGCAACATGCAACCACCAAATTATGACATGCAAGATCTGGGTAGTTGTCCAAACTGACATGCAAGATCTAGGTAGTTGTCAAAACTGACATGCAAACTTCTACAACCACCAAATTCACCAAGAACTAACATGCAAATGATTAGAAGTAGCATGAAACCATAGATTTGGACATGCAACTTATTAGAAGCAACATGCAACCACCAAATTATGACATGCAAGATTTGGGTAGTTGTCAAAACTGACATGCAAGATCTGGGTACTTGTCAAAACTGAAATGCAAACTTCTACAACCACCAAATTCACCAAGAACTAACATGAAAATGATTAGAAGTAGAATTTAACCATAAATTTTAACATGCATCTAATTAGAATAAACATGCAACCATAAATTATGACATGCAAAATATGGGTAGTTGTCAAAACTGACATGCAAGATCTGGGTAGTTGTCAAAACTGACCTGCAACTTCTACAAACCCTCAGGCTGGCAAGATCATGGCTCTGATACCACTGAAATGTCCCCTTTTCTTATTTGATATGGTATTTCACACCTCTAATCAGATTTTTAAAATCAAACAACTGATATCACAAAGATCCACCAAATTTCTCAAGAAACCCCAAATCGGGTATGCTGAAAATAGTGCTAAAAGCTTCACAACTTCACAAATTATTAATAAATCTGAAAATGGAAATTTTTACAGAACTTTCAGCAGCATAACAGCCTAAAAATTGACATTTCCAGATCCGTATAGCCTTTACACAATAGCTCAAAAATGTAGGACCAAAACTATGCTCATCGAGCTCCCGAAATAACACAAAATATGCTCAGAAACACCACAAAAAAACTAGTAATCTATCTCAGAAGTTTAATCACGTCCCAATATATATATCCAGCTCTATTTTAACATTTAAAAGTTTGATATACAGAAGCAACCCAAACTGATATGAAATACTCAACTATAAACACCAAACTCATACAAAAACACACCCGAAAACTCACAAATCTGCACTGTTCAGCACAAAGGCAAACTCTGTATGAGCATGCACATGGAATGGCTTCAAACTCCCATCCTTAGCCTTCCTAGAAACCTGAAAAATCCCATTCTTGGGTCTCCCTGGAAACCTGCAAACTCCCGTTCTTGGGTCTCCTTCTCCACAGGTTTGGCAGCCTCTGAAGAATAACAAAGAATGAGCAAAAATCAAGTTCTGGAATGAGCCCAAAATGCCTCCAAACCCCTTAAAAGAGGGAATAATTGTAACTCAGGTCCAAGAGAGGTTAATGAAACTTATTTTAATAATAATTTTTATTTATTAGTCCAACGGTTTCCAAAGATTAACCCCCTTTTTCCGAAACTTCACTTTCTTGGGCCTGCCTGCCTTAGCAAAGATTTTTTTTTTTAATTATTTGAAAATGGGACATGACAAATTATGATATCCCAAATTTAGCACTATTATTTTACATGTAATGACTTTTTCATTAAATAGATTAATGGGACAATATTAGGTATAGTAGTGGATGAATTAGATTTGGTGCATTGTGGATGATTTTGTACATGAATCTATCTCATAGTTTGGTCATGGTAGGTGATTCCTTTTTTAATTATTTGCTTCATCATAAGACTAAATATGTTATCAATTTGATTTTAGAACTACAACATTTAGTAAAGACTTGTGTTATCACTACTCTAAACAACTTCAATATTGTTAGCTTTATAAACTAATATCTACCAATTTTATAGATTAGGCATATTCTTGTGAATGAAAATTTGAAACTAACAATTAGGTTGCTAATAAGGTTTTCATTGAAATAAAACTCAAATAAAGATATTTGTGTAGATATTCAAGATGTCTTAGTTAGGTAGAGTTAGGTTTAGTCTTATTTGCACTAGGAAATAATGATGGTTTTAGAACTAATGTTCACCATAGTTATTAAATTTATGCATGTCTTTCTACATGTCGACAATGCTCTATTTTAGAAAGTTAACATGAAAGATAATATGCTTCAAAGAAAGAGTTTCTTGTAAAATATGAGAAATTTCTAGATGATGAAAAGATCCTATCTAAATCATTGCGAACGGCTTAAACATCACACACTAAGGCTTCATTCCTAGAGTAAAAGTGTTAAATAGTCAAAGTTTGACTTACTTTTCCAAGTTTAATTTCTTCCTTAGTGTGTGATGTTTAAGGCTAGCTAAATCATTGTAATGCATGAATGATTAAATCATAAAAAAATTGGTTTTATTTGCATTTTGATTTAATATATTTTGGTGTAGTAGAATGACAATGATTTATGATTTAATATTTTGTTGCATTGCGCTTATTTATTATTAAATATAGGTAGAAAGTTGTATTTATTTGATATTTTAGATGTCTCTATTGTCATAATTGCATATAAGGTATCATTTTTTTGAATATGTTGAAAGAGTGGGACTTATTGGGTGGTTAAACTTTTATTTTCAATTAGATAAGGGGTCAATACATTTTTGGTTGGTCTTATTTTTGTCAAGAAATTTTTATTTTTGGTTTCATGTCACAACAAGTTACTAATGATCAAGGTTCTATGGTTTCATGAGAAAAGTAACAAGTATTAAATAACTCTAACTCAGTATAACTTAATGTGTAATGTTGGGTTGAAACATAATAAGAAATAGTGATTCCATAAGTTTGATGGCTATATTTTTAAAGATAATTAAAGTTGATTTACTAGTGTTGATTGAGACAGGCTTTTGTTTCAATCTTCAAGAATACATGTGTATCTATTGAACACTTTGTACCTATTATACCAAACATATGCTAGGGTCCTAGGTATCTATTTTCCATGAATGAAGCTAGTGGTCTCTACAGATGCATAATTTCTCACCATTTAAATTAATGGGAAAGAAGTCAAATAGGTGATATATGGAGGTCTTTCATCATTTAACATAGTATCTATGAGTCCCTTAATTATTCATATATCTAACCTTCCCATTTAATTGTAGTTTCAAGTGAAAATAACATGTACATAGTGGCTCTCCTAAGTCATGACCTCACAATAAAAATAAGACATCAAGAAAATATGAGGAAACACATTACCTTAATATCATCTAGAAATGGATGAATAAAGTGATATGGTGAATAGATAATGAGATCAAATCACAAGTTTTGCGAAAATTTGAGAACATAAAAGTTAAAAATTCCAATTCAGCATCATATGTACCAACCTAATTAACATACTACTATAAAAATAGATGAAACAAAACCAAATAAGAGCATGTATTACTAAAAAAGAATCATCTCATTTAGCCCAACTATGTAAATATCTAAGGATGAAGATTAACCTTATGGACTTTGTTAAGAACTATTGCAATAAGAGATCATATTCAATGATTGCATTAATTATTTGTAAATTTATTTAAATATCTAATGCAATTTTTATTTATTTTTATAATATAGTTAGAGATTAACCTTGATATAGACATTAGTCTAATGTACTTCTGTACCACTAACATGTACTGATACTCTAATGTAGAGCCTTTTTTTTAACAAAAAAGAAGAGATATGAATTAATTCTATTAAAAGAATTCAGTCATGGATACAGAAAAATGCTATAGCTTAAAAGATGAAATTACAAGCCAAAAAATAAGCTTACTTGTTATAATAGATCAATGGATAACAATGAGAATATATTGGCAATCCAGGTCACAAAATAGTGGATTCAATAGGATAATGACAATTCTTGTAATATGTCCATGTGATACTAAAATTAACAATTCATAAACTTTTGGTTCCACTATTGTGGAAGAACCAATCTTCTCTTCTCTATGAGAAAATAGATTGGAAGTGTTAGAAATGATCTTAAGAAAGAAACATGTAGATACAGCTCTCAAATCCTTTAACTCATGTACACATTTCTTCTTACTATAAACAAGAGTCACTATAAACAAGAGTCTATATTTGAATCATAGAGGGAACAACTATTTTTTAAAGAATGGAAAGACCTTTTGAATGCTTCCTTATATCAAATAATGTTTACAAGATAGACTTTACAATGTTCAATATCTGACACAAGATAACAAATGCTATTAAATAATCAAAATTGTAATTGCTAGTAGAGATTATAATTGTTAATTTCAAAGGGCACTCTACATTAGGTGAATAATTTCATACACCATTGTTCAAAACTTTTAAATTCTTTCTTTTCATTCTCCACTCAATTGGATTAAAGTTGATTAAACAATCATAGCAAAGGGACATTAGTTGTTATTACAGTATCAAAAATAGGACAGCCAACAAAAAAAAAAGTATCAGAACCTTAAATAATTCAGTTTAAGTGAAAATAATCCAACAAATAGGGTTTGGATTATTTTTGTTTATGTTTTGTTTTTGGAGTGATTCTTACGTAGTAGTTGTTGTAGCCCAAACTTCTAAAAGATGTACTTACCATTTTAAAAAACATATATAAAAATGATACAAGGTAATTTTTTCATCTAGTAAAGGTAATTACTTTATGCAATATATTGTAGTCATTCACGGGACATAATGAAGTATTGTAGAATCTAATCACATGCAAGATGCATCCTACTATGTAAAAATTAAATATCTTGAAGATACTACAAAAGAAGAATATAACTATAATTGAACAAGTGTGGATGATTTAAATGTTTATGAAGTTTGCCTGAATGATCATCTAGAGCTATCAAATGGTTGCAAGGATGACTATGATCCAATTAAGGATTTTGAGTCTTTTTACTTTATTAATATTCATGTAAATATTTGTGGACTTGAATGCAATAGTTTGAATTAAAAATACAACTTTGTTTGAAGAAAATGATATCCTAAAGGTGAAGCCAGGGAATAAGATGGGTGCATGCTAGGAATCCTTGACTATTGTTTTGACTTTTATGTTACAAGTTAGATGACACAACAAACAAGATAGTGATGATACACAATTTTGGGAAAGTGGATGTCCAGGACATTATCAAATTGTTGACAGAGCATTTGGAAGAGGCATATGAGATGTAAATGAGCATAATGGTGTACTTGAAAGAGGTGATTTTGAGGATGGGAGATGGGATTCATCTGCATCTATAGTTTTTTTGTAGAAAATTGGTGGCGAAGGAGTTGGAGGCCCAAATTCTCAAAGATGTGGGTGGCCTCAATTTTTGTGCAATGGAGAAGATAATGAAAGAAAGCCTAGTGCTTTCTACAAAGAGAAAGAGCTTGATCAATAGTCTACAACTCTTCAAGGATTCTAAAACTATTGTTGCCATCATCATCGATTGGGTTGCAAAGGTGGCCTAAATGTGAGGGAGGTTTTTTTTTGCATTTTGGTGTAATTTGTGTTTATCTTGTAACATTATTAATAGTTTTAACTTGGTTGAGATTGCTAACATGATCAATTTATTGCAACAGATAGGGATGCCTAGAGTGTATGAAAAGATACATGATACGATATCCAAAGAAGTTTGCTAGCTACCAACGCATGTATAAAGGTAAGGACAAGGTGAGGATAGTGAACACTAATGCTTTGTTTTGATAAATGATCTTGGAACTGACATGTCAAGGAAGTGTCCACTAGAATTTACCATGGCCTATACTACAACCCCATAGTGCCTTTGTGGATCTTTGTATTCATCATAATGCTAATCAGCCATAGGGCTTTCAATAAGGAATCTAGTGTATCATAGCAAGTGGCTATTTTGCATTCAAAGCCCTTTTTTACATAGGCATGAGAGGATGTTGACATATATTTTTGGAAAGGGATATCCTGATCACACACAAGGGAATGATAGAATTTTATAGTGGAGACTCCAAATTAACCTCCCAGCTGAAAGAGGAAAAAAAACCCTAAAAAATATTTTGCTAAAATCCAACTCTCATAATGAATGAATAGGGCAGAGCAAAAAAAGCCCAAAAATAATTGGCTAAAATCCCTACAATAAATAGAATACGTTTCCAGCTAAAATCCCAAGGGACAAGCAAATAGAAGAATACCTGCTAGAAGCTGCGGAGTCAATAGCTATCTAGATGCATGTGAGAATTAAACAAAGCCACAAAAACAACCCATAATTTTATTCTAGAATCCCCAACTCTTACTACTGCCTTCCTTTTCCTTTCCTCCACCCTTTACCACTTCATCAAAAATGCATAGGATTTTTGTCTTTATGGTTAAACTAAGATGATAAAGTAATTTCTATTTTTAATCAAATAATTAAGAATAAATATTTAAATTTTAAAGACAAAATAATAATTTTGTCTTTGAAAAATGTCTTTAAATGCCCCTCTTTGTAGTACTGTTGATCAAATAGAAATATAATTGATATCAAAGAAAACATTTGATAGAGTTAGGTTGCTAATGAAGTATAAGAACACTTTTAGTGATGCCTTCATAGTGTTGTTCATGTATTCCATGCTTAATCTGCCCCTGTAATAGAAAAATATAGGTTTTACATTTGTTAAATAATAGAAATTGTTTCTAATTTTTTTTTGTGCTAATTAACAAACAAAAAAACTGTTCCTAATTTTTCATGTTAACTAAATAATAGACAAAAATACACCAATTTTAAAACAAAATGCATACATTCTAAATATTTGGAATTAAAAAGCAGAGAAGATGTGCTTGCTTTCTTCTTCCTGACCTGATAGTCGACTAAAAGTCCCCACGATATCTGAACAAAATTTATGCATTCAAAATATTTGAAATTAAGAAGCAAAAGAGAACTGCTTAGGTTTTACTGCTGCTTTGCCGCAGCGACAACATTGTCGCAAATACAAATCGATTATATAAGGCCATTGATCTCTCTCCACTTTTATATCTGACTGTAACTAGAAAGAGTCTCCAAACTCTTGGGATCTGGCGAGCTGATTATCTCTTGAGTGCATTTTGCAATGAAGTTAGACGAGTTATATAGAGGTAAATTTGTTTAAAATTTGAAGGAAATGATAGAAGATGTTGAAAGGCATTAAACTCCACAAATGATAGATAATGATAGAGAAACGAGAGAAAAACGACCTTGAGATAGCAACTGCCACAATTAAAGATTAGAAGTACATTGAGACAATTCACCACATCATTTTCATCTTTTTCAATTTCTATCCCTCTTGAAATGTGTTGGGCGTGCCTTAACAAATCCATTTTATTCCGTACGGTGCATTTGGGAAGCACCTCCCATTTAGTTTTAAATCGTAAATGGTAAACCGACAGCTTTGGGGATATTTTCCCGCTTCCAGATGGAGGGTGCTTAGTATTCATCAATATTTTAGTGGTAACATTTTATTTTAAGATAATAATTATATATTAAATTAGTTAAAATGTTACACGTGGACCTTTAAAACACAAGTCCTTGGCACCAGTTCACAGTTAATTGTTTGATTAATAAGTTTTTGATAAACTACCATTGATACATCATACAACATAATTTTTTGACATAACTTTTCATTTTGATTGTTTAATTATTAAGCCATTGATAAGCCTCCCTTATATACATGTTAACCCTCACACCTGCAAATCACCATTGCAAATTTATATTAATGGGGTGAGCACTTAGAATATAAGCAAAAAAGTAATAAAAATACAGTCAAATTTAAATGTTAAAGATTAAAGTTGAAAGATATATCCCTTAAAACTGTAAACCACCATTGTACCTTTATATTAATGAGATGACCACTTAAAAAACAATCAATGGAGCAAGAAACACATAATAAATAAGAGCATTAAAGATTAGGGTTGAAACATGTATCTCCTACACTTGTAAATCATCATTTTATCTTTACATTAATGGTATGACCACTTGTAATACAACCAATGAAGTGACAAATAACAAAATCAATGAAATCTTAAAGATTAGGATTCAAATATATACCTATTGAAATTGAGCTTCAAGAAATGATTATTTATATTGTAACTTATAAAACATTTATATATTCTCTTAATCTTCTCCATATTTTATCATGAAAAATGTGAATATTTATGTTAAGATTGACTATACCAATAAAAAATATTCTATGAAAAATTGCATGTCTATATGTACTCACATGTGTATGTGTGTGTGTTTGTATATATATGTATGCATGCATGTACACACATGTGTATATGTGTGTGTTTGTGCATGCACGTACATACATATTATTTTAGAAATGAAATGTGTGTTCATGTGCGTGGGTGTGAGAGATTAATATTATTCTTGTAATATAAGGGAAATATTATCAAGGCATATGTGATGTATATATAGATAATGGTTAAACATTTAGAAAATCTAATAATAATTTCAAGATTATAGTATTAAATATATTGACACAAATCTACATTTTAAATTGCATGACTAAAAATAATTTGGAGACATACTCTTACATATATCTCTTTTTATACATGTTTGAATATCCATTACCCCTCTATTTATATAAGGTGGCCACTTACACTATAAATAAAGAAACAAGACAAATATAGTGAAATGCAGATTATTAAGGATGAAGGTTGAAACATGCATCCCCTACACCTATACATGATTTTGGACCTTTCTATTTAATTGGATAACCACTTGAAATATGATTAACAAAGAAAGAAAACCATTTTTTTTTTTAAAGTAAAAATTTATGGTTAAATAATATGTCTATTCTATATGATCTTTAAGATTTTTCTCTCTTTGTAATTTTAAAATATAGTTGTATATTCTCTTGATATCATCCATTTTAAAAATATATATATTCACCTCTTATGTTGTTCAAATTAGTTGTTCTAAAGTTTACTTACTTTCCCACCTTCTTTTAGGAGATTTTATAATGCCTCCTTGCAATTCCCTTTAAGTTTATTAAAAACTTGCATTCATTCATTACAAATAGGTTTTTTAATATATATATATCAGTAATCTAGATTGATACTTAGAAAGAGATGTTATACATGGAAATAATTAGTAGATTAGTTGTACCACATTATTTATTAAAGGCAATAGTTATTCATAATAATGATATCAAATGAAATATTTCTTCCTTATTTTGACATATTTGATGTACATTAGAAAATTAATGTAACATTCCACCCTTTCATATGATATCAGACTCAATGAAAAACTATGGGAGATGAAAATCATAATTGATGAAGATAAGATTGAACATATTACTATTTGATGCAACAAATCTAGAGGGTCCTTTTTTTTCTCTCAATTATCATATTTGGCTTCATTATGAGAAGCTATTTATATTGCTTAGCCAAGCCCAACTTTACAAGTGGTCATTTTGACATTTTTGAGAGATGAAAAGTTTATTTGGGTATCCATAGTTAGCCAGGTAGAAGCAAGAAGTTGGGCCTCATTTCCCAGATTGAGATCACACTCTTTTAGAAAGGGGTGCCAATTTTTTAAAAAATGGGCACCCATATTAGGCTTAGATGCCCAATTCAGATTTCATAAAATGGGCACCCATTTTATTAAAAATAGGCTACCCAATTTTTTTAATTTTCAAGTGCTCATTTTTGAAAAAATGAAAAAATTGGATATTTTTAAAAATGGGCACCTATTTAAAAACATTTAAAAGTAGGTACCCATTTTTAAAAAATCGAGTGCCCATTTTTAGTCTTTTAAAAATTGGTGCCTATTTTTTTAGAAAATAAAAATTATTTTTTGGGGTTTTAAATTATAATTTAAAAGTCAATTTTCCTTTTTCAAAACTAGCACACATTTTTTGAATTTCAAATAATGGACGCCTATTTCTTACGACATGGGGTGAGATTGTTTTTATCCCACCTCAGATTTGGACTTGGGATAGGCTTGGTGAGACTAAGCCTATGTCTTGACCTCTCATGATTTGTCAAGGCATTAAACTGAAAAATTTAGACCTTGACATAATTTTAAGATGGTCTTCTTGATCAAATTTTTTCACAAAAAAAAAACCCATTAAAATTCTCAATGTCCTAATTTTAGAAATCATTTTTTTTTATAGTGTTATGATTTTATTGACTATTTTTGTATTATTTTTAATCAAAGGTGGTACCTAGATGTAAAATAGTGAGGTTCACTAAAAATTTAATAAAAATTTTATTTTATAATTTTTCTTGACTTAATTCATATGCCATCAATCTACATACAATTCTTTTGAAGTTAAAAAGGGAATATTTGAAAAAATTGAAATTTTGATTAAATTATTAATATTATTATTTTGATTGGCAAATGATCAAAGCCTTTATATTATATTTAAATGATAAACATAAAGTTACGTTGTTCTCCATTCAAACATGCATTGGTAGGAAAGAACAAAGCAAGAAAATCTCTAGTCTTGCCTAGGACCAAAGTATTTTATAATTATATAGATTTTAAAAGGTGCATTCCCCTATATATTAAAAATTAATGAAATCTTACAATGTCCATTTATTAGATTTTATATTGATAGGAATAACTTCTCTTGTAGTATTCAGGTTGTCTTCCAAATTTAGACTTATGGTGCTTATCAAAACTAAATATACGTCCTAAGATAGTACTTTTATACTAACTTGCATATCAAAGAAGAACTTTTTATCCACAAGGGGTTAGTAGTATTAGTCCAAAAAGAGTAAATGAAGGGATTAAAACAAGATTGGATGAAAGAACATTTTCTAAAACAAATCTTAACGCTTTTCTTCTTATCTATATGTAGATTATTATGAGTTTGTAAAATACCAAGTGATTTATCAATTTTTAATGTCAGTGTCCTTATGATGTTTATATGAGCCTTGACTATCCAGGTTAGTGAACAAACCAATCATACCATACTATAATATATTGGGAATGGTTAGGAGTGATTAAAATATTCGATAAAAAAAGATTTCGTTGCCTCTTTGATATTTCTTACTACAGTTGATTGATTTATTTCCTTATATGTTTCTTTCAAATTTTGAACTTCTTAATTTTTTGATTGTTCTGAAGGTGATAATCAGGATTCTGCAACTATTCATACATTTAGAAGAAAACAGATATGAAGAGCCTAAATGCACCATATAGGTGTTGACAAAACTAAAAACCAAATTTATCAAGAACTATAATTCTATTCTGAAATGAGATGAGGAAGGGTTACATTAATTGTGTGTGCCTAGGGAAAGAAACTCCTATGAGTACTAGATAACAATAGAAGCAAGGGGAAAAAGAAGGGCCCAAAAAAGAAAATAGGACCCAAAAAATGAGGAATGCAAAAAATTAAAGACATAATCTAATACTGTCTGAAATACATAGAAGCCAAAGGGTAGGAAAGGAGGAACAATAAGAGAAAAACCTCCATATAGCAACCATGATGATCAAAATTTGGCATTCATAAAAAACTATCAAGTAGGAGAAGCCAACAAACTTAACCTCTATTTTTCCAGTACACCATGATGATTTTCATTATGTCCTTAGGGTTCTTGGTTTGGAAGTTTGACAAAAATTTGAAGGAGCTTTTCTCCCTATTGGACTTTTCCATATTCAGGATACAAAAATACAAAGCTTCTAGATTATTGAGCTCCGCTCCTAGTTAAATATAGGAATTGAAGATGCTAAGATAGTGCATAAGCCAGGCCTTACTATGGTCTTCTATAATCCGTCTCCATTTGAGAAGAAAATGTATACTGGCTTCCATTTTTGGCCACTCTTGAAGAAATAAGGCATTCTCTCAAATTATCAAAGAAGAATGTCTAGGGACAATGGCTAGCTTGAAGCTTCCAGGTGGATGTGCCATGTAAATCTCTGGGAGATGGATTCTAAGCTTCTCATCTATACTCATAATAGCTTCTTCAAGACCTACACACTAATTTGGATTGAATACATTACAGAAAAGCTTGATATTTGCTCACTTTTCTACTTTTTCTTTGATCAGACACCTTATAAAGGAACCTACAATGTCGGTGTTTGTTCTCCAAGAGAAGTTATAATTAAAAACACCTTTCCCTATGACATGGTTAACAATGATCCTAGTCATGTTATCCACTAGATTTAAAAGGCGGTTCCATCTTTTTGGTTTAAAGTTACCTCTAAATGTCATGGTACAAACTTGTAAGGAATCAAATAAACTAACATTGGTCTCCATATTGATACTATAGCTAAATCAAGCTCAGTAGAGTCAAGAAAAAATAAGTAGCAAAAATCAAGATGAAGTTTAATAGAAAACTAACAATCTCAAAGGAAGGATCTAGAAGAGCGAAGATTACTTGACATCATCTTCTGATGCTAGCTAAAGGAAAACTATATAGTGATGATACAAGATGATACCTAGTGACAAGAAATGATTAAAAATAAAAGGGAATAATAAAGGGGTTACAAGAGGTTACATAGGTTGGAAGTAGAAAAATAAATTTGCAAAAAGAGGCTGAGAGAAAGATTAGAGCTAGGGACAAAACCTTTTAAGATTTAAAAATATGTTCCCAAATAAACTTACTAATTTCCTAATTCTTAAAA
Source organism: Cupressus sempervirens (assembly GCA_028749045.1). Classification (NCBI taxonomy): domain Eukaryota; kingdom Viridiplantae; phylum Streptophyta; class Pinopsida; order Cupressales; family Cupressaceae; genus Cupressus; species Cupressus sempervirens. Next base: position 168,304,704 of record CM053784.1, read on the forward strand.
TGAATTCCTTTCAAATATGGAAGTACTATTGTCATATTTTTTTTTTAAATTTTTAAATTAAAAACCCTTTATTATTTTTTAAAAAAATTTATAGTTTTAAATCTTTAGAATTCTTGATTAATAACTAATAATTCTTCTCTATTTGCCCCTTTGTTTGCTAAATGATCAGATTTTCAATTTCCTTATCTAAATATGTGTTGGATTTTGGTTTCCTCAAAGAGATAAAATATCTTTAAAATTTGTTCTAATTTTGAATTTAATACCCAATTAGGGGTGCTTCTTTTTCTTAAAGAGTTAAGAATAATTTGTGAGTCTCCCTCAATAAGGAGTCTTTTGATACCTAAATCAAAGCATAGTCTAAGTCCTTCTTGGAGGGCTTCAAGATCAACTAAATTATTTGTCATGTTACCCATATATTTAGCTCTTTTGATAATCCATATCCCTAAATCCTTCTTTATTTTATACCCTATCCCTACAATCCAATAGTTTCCTCTAAATGCCCCATAAAAGTTTAGTTTTGACCAACCTAAGGGGGGAGGTTCCCATTTGCATTTATCCCTTGCCTCTTGACAGCTTTTTTTTAAGCTTGTCAATTCTTTTTCATAGAATATCCTTCTATTTATTTCTTTCCAGATTTCCCACAAAAGGATCAAGGGGGAAAATGTTCCAAAGTTTATACATGAAACTAAAAGCTATATTTGTTAGTATCCTTATTATCTAAATTATCTGATAGGGATAATGTAGCTAACAAGAATGAGAGTTATATGATCAAGTTTCAATTAAGAAGATTGTTCAATTTCTAGTTAAGTTACTTATAATTATAGATTAAGATATTTTCACTATCAGCACCCTTATTTGCTAACTAATCTACCATTTTATTACCTTCTTGGAATATACATAGAATCTGAATATCTTCAAAGAGGTCCAAGAGATTTAGAACTTCTTCTAGTTTAGAATTTAAAACCTAGTTTTGTGTCTCCCTTTTTCTAATGGAATTTAAGACAATCTATAAATCTCCTTCAATAATAAGTTTTGAGATACTTATATTCAAGAAAATTTGGTGACCTTCTCGAAGGGCTTCTAATTTGGTGAGGTTGTTAATGGTTGATCCTATAGATTTGGCCCTTTTAGTGATCCAATTGCCATGATCATTATTAATGATGTATCATGTTCTGGCATTACCAGGATTGCCTCTTGAGGCTCCATCAAAATTTAATTTGGTCAAACCACTATGGGGTAGAAATCATCTACACTTGTCTCTCACCTCTTTATTCTTTTTTATATACATAAGTGGGGGATTAATTAAGTTTTTCCAACTATTTTTCATAAGACCATCCCACTCTAAAAATGATCCTTCCTCTTTCAGAATTTTCCTAAGGTGAGAGTTTAAGGTTTTAATAATATAGCCCTTAATTTTATTAGTAAGCTCACATACAGTCATATCTTGACCATGAAATATTCTTCTATTTCTTTCTTTCCATACTTCTCAAAAAAGGAAAGATGGAAAAATATTCTAGATTTTACCATAGATATAACTACTACTATGAGTTGGCCATCCTCTAAGAAGATTATCCAGAGATTTTGGAAAAGGAGTAGTCCAACCCATCATATGTCAGAGCCATCCCAAACAATGTTGTGTATACAAAAAATTATATAAGAGATGATGAATATCTTCATTTTCACGCAGGGTATAATATAGTGGCAATTTTTTGTATTTTGGTGAATTTGATGTTTTGCTAGTTTTTATTTTGGCGATTTGTGAGCCCTTCAATGGTTTCTTGGTAAGTTTGAGTATTTTCTTGGAGTCAGCTCATTTCAATTTATGGGAAGTGGAGGATTTGGCTCATTTTGTCAACACACTTTCATTTTACCATGGAGGAGTCGGCTCATTCGGTGTGGTAAATTGGTAATTGTATTAATTCGTAACATGTATAAATCTGAATTCACCCAAGAAATGAGACATTCACTAAATACGGCTGGCACTCCATCAAATTTTTGGCAGTGCAAGACACATTGCGGGCACAACTCAAATTCTAGGGATAGCTTCCACAAGTGGTGGTCCATTGGTATGTGTAGTTGTGCTATTAAATACTCTAGTTTAATTTCAAAGAGCTTATCTAGTTTAATTTAATCAGAAGCTTATCTATAGTTTCCTTTCTTATCTCATTTTCATTAGAATTATTTCAAAAAGTGGACACAATGCTGAAAGTTGCTAGCAATGTTAATGGCTTTTAAAGCTTACGTGCATGGATAATGACCACCTTTATTTCCTTTTCCATGGAATGTCAATTCACTAATTATCAAAAATAAGATTTGAAATTTAACTTTGTTCTTTAAGTTTCAATTCCTAGTCTAAAAGTAATACTACTTATTCTCAAGGAAGTAAACGGATTGTCAGTGGATTGAGATGTCAGTGGAGGGTGAGTCTATAACTAATATTGCTCAGTCTCAGGGAAGTGAGGGCAATGAAGGGATTAATCTTACATCAAAATTCCAAAAGCTTAGAGATACTACCATAAAGTCTTTCTTTTGAATTGATAATATTTCTGGTCCACCAAGTTGTGCAAGTACAAGCGCAGAAGGAAATCACAATACCTCACCACCATTAGAAGACCAGGTTGTTATTCAATTAAATCAAAATGCATCAAATGAGGATAACAATGTTTGAACAATAGAAGATGTTGTAATAGAAGAGAATATTGATGTTGGTAGGAAGAAAATAAAAATGAATGTAAAAATGGAGCGGGATTGGGAAATTAGAAGGACTTTCTAGGTTGATTGGGTAGCAAAGTATTGGTTTATTGAACTAGTCACAAACAATGATGAACCACTAACAAAATGCAAGTGTACAATTTGTACCTAGAAAACTAAATGGGAGAAAAATTTGCAGCTAAAGCTCGACACTATAGAAAAAAATATTGGTAATGTTTATGAGAAACAAATCATAGATGGAAAGGAAGTAGTGGTAGTGAGATGGAAATCAAAGGAAGAATGCCTTCATGTTAGGTATGCCATAGAATATGAAAAGAATTTCAAGAAAACAGCAGTAATTGGTAGTGGTAGTAGTGACAATCCAATCAAGGATGGGCTTCAACATGCAACCAATGATGCAAATTTGATGAAGACCATTCAGATGAGTGTTATTTTTCATATTCTATCTAGAGGGAATCCTATGAGACACTTTTTAGAATATAGTAATTTATTATCGTTTTTGAGAGTTCCTCACTATCCTATGTCACATTAGTCAATATATGCTAGATGGGAAATGTCAAGCTGTCTTGCTTAGGTGGAAAAGCAAAATGTATAGGAGAGAGTAAAAGAATCCAAGTTCATTTCATTATCCTTACATGAAGTCACTATGGTAGATAACACTGCTTGGGTCTGTATACATGTATATACTATAAAAGATCATGTCTATCAAGCTAATCTACTTTGTGTTCATAAAATGATGGCCAGTTCAACTATAGAAAAATTATATTTAGAAGTTAAGAAACCTTTGAATGAAATTGTTGGAATGGATGACTTGAAAATTGCAAATAAGTTAGTGTGTGTCAGAGCTAATGGAGTTGTAGTAATGCAAGGGAAAAGGACTAGTCTTTGTGCAAGATTAAAAACTAGTATTACACCTTACATGCTTGGCATACACTACATGGCCCACCAAATGAATTTGGCATATAAGATTGTAAGTACTTTTCCTAAAATGTCAAAAGTTGAAGATCTAATTTGTGAGCTCCACTCATACTTTTGCAGAAGTCCTAAATGCTTTGCAAAATTTAAGATTTTTTCCAAGGGAGTAATAGTAGGAAAAAACATTCTCAAGGATGTTGAGACGAGATGGATATCTTTGCATGGACCAGTAGAATGAGTTCTAGCAGAATATCAATCCTTGATTGGATTTCTATATGAGCAATGCCTTATAGTGGGCAGAGCTCTTGATTTGTTAAATCATTTAAGTGATATAGAGAACCTATTAACTTTAGCCAATCTTCTCCCCATGCTGGATTTAATGAAAAAACTTGTTAAGAAAGCCCAAGATAGAACTATGTATATTCATGAGTATTCTGATTTACATAAAATGACATGCATGGCTCTGGATTCTTTGTATTCAAATCTCTTAGGGCCTGCTTGGTTGCTGGAATACAATGAGAATATGAATAGAAAATTAGAATTCATTTTTAATTCTTTATTTGGTGCATCAAATCAAAATTGATAATAGGAATACATATTCCCATTTTGCTCAAAAATGAGCATTTGTCCATTCTCAAAAATACTTGTAATTGGAATTGCTATTCCCATTCCCATTTTGATTTTGATTATTTGATTAAAATTTAAAATCCACTGGAAGGAATCGAAGTTAATTCGCTAAAATTTGGTCAAATTTTTGTATATAGATGTTTTGTAGAAGATTGACAATACCCTTAGCTGCACTTTGGACATTCAATAGAGATCTCTGAACTACAAACATCCTGCACTTCAATCCTAACGACTCACATTTTGAAAGTGTTTCTTCTCCAGATTGAGTCATACAGTTGAAGTTGTGCAAGAAAATGCTTTTCCTAACTTTTAATATTTACGCCGTTGGTGGTTTCTTATATGGAGTGGAAGAGTTGATTTTGCAATCTAATACGTCCATCACAACATCCGTTAGATTTTTCCCTTTTTTATATTCCACTGCTCACTAAATTGAAACCTATCTCCAAACAACTTGTAACTTGCTTGACAATACGACCAACGACAGATTGTCTCATCATCTAAATGCAAGTAATAATAAGGAGACAACATTGATAGGATTTTCGACAGCCAAGATCGCCTTCTTACAAGAAATGGACGCTACTCTCTACAGATGTTGCAAATTCCAAATTCTATTTTATCCAACCAAACAAAGAGAATGAATTTGTATTCCAGAATAGCAATTCTCAATTGTCAATTCATATCCCCATAACCAAACGAGCCCTTAGTTCATAGCCCAATTTTTTGAAGGTGGGAGATAATTATAGATTTGAATCATGCTAAGAATTTTTTATGATTTAATGGGAAAAATGAGCTATGTGTGTTTGTGAAAGGATTTGAAATACCAATGCACCAATCTAAAACAACCAAGAGAGGTAGAGTGCTACCAGTTAGAAAGGATGATTTCTACAAGATTGTTAAATCTATTAGTGAAAATGTGAAGTCTATTTCCTACCAACTTTCAAGTGAGATTTGTGAAAGATTCCCTTGAGAAGAAATTCTTGAAGTTATGAGTTGTGTGTTTCTTCAATTTTGGAAACACTTCGAACATAATCCAACTGATGCAAAGTTGTTTCATAATCAACTTGACGAATTGATAACACAGTTTTCAAAGAATACAGATTGCAATGGAAAACTAATCAAAGAAATCTTAGATTCAAATAATCTTTAAAAAAATGTAAACTTTTTGCATTGTGTATGAAACAACAGATGGACAACTTTGAGAATCCATTCGATCCTTGTGCAATAACAAGGCTCTGGAAAATGATAAGTCAAACTGAAGTATTATGTACTTCAATATCAAAATATTTCAAACTTGTTAATTTATGTCAACCAATGATATTAGGGTCAGTGGAAGATGAGAGAGTTTTCAGTGCATGGGGGTTTTTGAAATCAAATCTCAAAAATAAACTAGACAAAAATTTGGAAACTTGCTTGAGGTTGTTTGTAACTCAATACAATGTTAGAGATTTTCCTTATGATAGGTCATTGGCCATTTGGAATTCCACACGTGAAAGACAAGGCCTTTTCATAACTTTAAAAGATGATGGTTCTACTTCTACTCTTGACTCCAACATAAATGATGAATTTAGGTCTCAAAGTTATAATGAAGATGCATATTTTATGGATTTTGAATACCTGATTTAGAATGAAGAGGAACCTATTAGTACTAGTCAATTTCAAGATCTAGAGTCCATATGGGATATAGAAGCATCACATTTGAGACTGAGTCAATGAAGTGAATCATGATTTAGCAATGTAACATTTAGTTCTAGGGAATTTATAGGTATACTCTACTTCAGTTCTTCCATACTCAATCATATTGCAATTACAATTTACAAAAGTTGAGTCCAAGATTTTTGTTACTCTATTGTTGACATAACGTTATTTTTGTACCTTTCTCTTGATTTGAGTTCAAGATTTTTGTTAGTTGTTACTCTATTCATATTATTGACACAATGTTATTTTTGTATCTTTCTCTTGATTTAGTTGTTTGATAATTAAAAAAGAGATAATAGAGACGTGTGCAAAGGCCATAATATCATAACAGAATATGACACTTTCATTAACATTAACATCATAGAGAACTGCTAACCACAAAACATAATGGAAATACACAGAGTTGGAATAATATGTGCTCTTAAAAAAAATTATACTTAATCTAAAAAATAGCAATAGATCAGACCATTTCTAAGCCTTAGGAACTCATACTTATATCACTTGAGTTGCAACAAGCTTCAAGCTTAGAAAGGTTACATCATGATTCATTACAAAAGACAAAAGATAACAACAATTAAGATAATCATTACAATTTGTTGAAACCTTTTGTAACATCTTTTAACAAAAAAATGCGAAACAATTACAAAATGTGACAAGTGGCAAGTGATCATTAAGCTTGTCTTCTAGTTCTAACTGCAACATTACCCATAGTGAATGTACCACAAAGGTAAGTTAATCTTTTATGATAAATAGCTTCTCTTTGATATTCTTCTACAACAAATTTCCTCCAATTAATTTCTCAGGGCCACAATCTTTTCTGCTAATCATCTTCTATTGAAGGGATTCCTTTGATATCTGCTATAACCTCCCAGATGGCAATATCTGTATCCACAATAGGCCATGATATATTTCTAATAGCCTCTAATTCACTGATTTTTTATTCCATTTTGCATCTATGATGGCTTTACCCGCTCCAATAATTTTTTTCATATCTGCTTCGATTTTGTATGTCATATCAATCATATCATATACAACTTGAGCACTTGATTCACCTCTTTAAAATGCTAGAAATATTGGATGGTCTAATATTAGATCAAAAGATTTAGACCACTCTTTCCAAGATTTGACATACCCTTCATTGTCCAAAATTGTTGGAATGCAATCTGGGGTACCCAATGCTATGATTTTCAATTTTCCACTTTCTACTTCGATCTTACCATTGAAGAATGAATTCAATTCTTTAACTTGATGTATCATTTTTCTTATGGGAACAATGATCTCCTTAGCTAGTTCCTTGTTCTATGTGAGTAAAGGAACTAACCTATAAAAGAATTGAATATATGCCCCCCGCTGGGAAAACAATGGAGATAATAGTGATAAAGCCTCAGAGCATTGGTATTCATTACTTTGTAGAGTATTGTACATACTGTGTACATTTACAGAGGCTCTTTTAAAGTAGTGATTCTATGAGTCAAAAACTATTTCATTGTCCTAATCTTTGCATCCTTGCTAATCTCAAACTCATCCACATCCATATGTGTTACTGGATTTGGTTCTTCTACTATCTGGTCAGTTTGAATATTTTAGTCTTGTACCTCCCTTACTCTTAGTGACCTTTCTTCTCTTTTCAAATCTTCATTGTATTTTTTTGATTTCTCCAAACCATACTACAAAAAATATGTTCTTTTCATTTCCTCTTCATACTTCTTCCTGGTGTCAAGGTACTTTTCATATGTTTGCACCAGTTGTTCTTGAAGAATATCAATCTTGTTCTTGGCTAGCATGGCAACAGTGTTTGTGAGGTTTTAAATTTGATCTGAAGAAGTTAAATGTACATTCTAGAAAATTGCATTACTTGTCAATGTCTCTTTAATTTCCATTAGGGTAGGCTTCTCTGATTTTGGAGCTATACTCCAAATAGCCATTGTCTTACTATGTATATTAAATTCTAGCCCTTGCAACTCACCAAATGGATTAATCTCCTCATAAGAGATTGATTTTTCTTGTCTCCTCACTTGATCAAGCAAGAATGATGAACTAATATCCCATCTTGGGAAAATTATCATACCACTCCTTTGTACAAATTCCCTAGCCTCCTCTACAGTGAGGCTTTCACTGTTAGGATCATAGACTTGGAGCTTCTACACCATTTCAGTTTCTTTTTCATCTGTGTCTCTAGGTTTTACATGCAAAGAAAGTACATTCTATTTAAGTTTATACATAAAATTTTTGAATTATTCACTCTTGATAAAATCATCATCCTTCATGAATTCCTGATCCTGTATAATTCTATCATGCAACATCATGGACTACAGTACTAAACTATTCGGTCTCCTCTCCTCTTGAGCAACTTGATCAATTAAGAACTTTTGTGTGGCATCATCAAAATACATAGTTCCTTTTGGAAGTGCATGTAAGGCTTTCTCTCTAGCCTTTTCCAAAACCTCAATCAATTTTTGTTTCTTCTTGGCCCTTTTATCCTAGTCTGAAGGGCTAGGTTGATCTTCTTCATCACTGATTTCCAATACAACATTTGCCTCTAGAGAAGAAGGGTTTACCCTATCTCTAGCATTTTGAGGAACTTGAGCCATAATGTTATCAAACTCCTCAATACACTTATTAATTTGTTAAAATTAGGGTGAATCAAAATAGAAGCCCTAGAAATTAGGATCTACTTTCTTCATTTCTTCCTCTACTAAGAGGATTTCTCTCCACTTATGTATCCTATCAGCACATACATCTTCATCCAATTGATCCCTAATGACATCCTCTTCCCAAATTTTCATTCCAATGATGACATTACAACCCCTCATTTGTTTAAGATCACTTCTAACAATTTTATATGGGTCATAAACTCTAGTGGGGGTAGTGGGGAAATTTAACTCTCTTAGGAAGGCATCAACTTCCTCAATGGCATCTTTACCAATTTCAAAACCCCTTACTTTTAAATTTCTACATAGAAAAGACTCATTTTTTATGGTTGGCCCTAGATATTCTCTATTCATGGATAACAACTACCAAAAAATTTCCACTACACCCACCCTCTCTGGTACATATCTTGGCAAGAAATGAGGGGGTTGGGAGCAACCAAAAATTCTAATCACTGTACAATTTTCTAACAAAAAGGAACTACCCCAATCATGATCAATTGGTCCCTCATTATCAAAACACATAGTTGGTCTAACAATCTTCCTGATTAACCTAGGTAATCTTTCCAATTTTGAACCTAACATCCTATGAATAGTTGCAACAAAATCATTATAAAAAGATAGGGAATTAGAAAAAGAGTAGAACCTTTGCCATAATCTTCGCCATCTTTGACAAGAAATGCTTCTCTGAATTTTTCCAAAGCTTTAATGAAACTGGAATCCACATGGCCCACATTGTAGAAGAGGATGAGATGCATAAGTAATGAGTAATGTAGAAATTTGAAATTGCCAAGCTCACCTTGCTAGGCTGTCACCATCTACTCCTGAATACTATTAGCAATGAATGTTCCAAAAGCATACCCCATATTAGTATGTGGGTCTTGAATGTCTAGAGCTATCACATACAATGCTGGGGAGGCATCCATGGATCCATCTACACCCAATAGTCTGTTCAACCCAAAAATTATTTTTTGAAAGTATGCACAAAAATATGACAAGGATATAAAATCAGTAACCTTTTTTAGGAATTCTCCTTTCATCTTGTTTTCCATCAGGATATGTCACAACATTGCATATTTTCTATAGAAACCTCTCTATTTCTGAAATGCTACTTCCAATTTTTCTAGGTTAATAGGAACTAACATGGGACCCTACAAGTCAAATGCTTCAGCAAAAGCATCCTTACTTAATGTAGAGAGAATGCTCATATCATTTCTATGAAAGGACCGAGTGATTGGATTATATGCATTTACCAGTGCCTTGACAAGGTCAACATCCATGTATATCTCTGGCATTATCAACTTCCCCAAGTTCTTCATCCATGGATTTGAGATGGGAACCTTCTACACTCTATTCTTGTAAAAGTACCAGAACAATTCAGTTTTGTTGGTGTTTGGTACTTGAGCATCTCTACAAAAGCTATAAGCATCTCTAAATGCGTGGACATTATCAGTTTGAGCATTGGAAGATTTAGGGAGAATCTTCAACCATTCTTCTACAAATTTGGCAGACAATGAAATCTTACTGCCCTCTCCAGTATGCTTCTTTACTGATGATTCTACTTTTTCCATTCTGATCTTACTGCAAATTCCTTTTGCTCTATTAGCTCTAGATATCTAAGAATTCTAGTATTTTGCAGCTTAGTGACTAGCCATAGTGTTAAATTGTTAAATTTTAATGGCTTTTAAAGCTTGCATGTGCATGGATATCTATTATTGACCACTACCAGTAGTAAGTACTACCTTTATTTCATTTGCCTTAGAATGTCAACTCATCAACTATCAGGAATCAAATAATAGATTTGACAACTTTTTCTTTTGTACTTTCAAAGTTTCAAGCTTTAAAAATACATTGTACAATCTTATGAGTTGCCCTTCTGTTTGCACTTTTTTGCAAGTGGTTTAACTTAACCTTGAATTCTTTTAGCGAAATTGTGAAACCTTTCTTTTTATTTTTCTTTTCTTAGGGTATCAGAACCATTAAATCAAATATTCACTTTATGCTTGTGACTCTATGATAAGCCTTATATCCTCTTCCAATGAGATTCCCCTTTTGTTGCAGCTTTAGAACTTAAATGTTTCACATTGCGGTCTTGTAGTTGTCAAAACCCATTTCCTTCTAACTAGTGTGAAGTGGCGAAGATGGCTTCATCTTTACTTTTTGTGGCTTTTTAGGATGACATGTCTTTCTATCAAAAACTTGGAACATGAAAATCCCTACCATCACAGTCTCACGGTTGTTGAAAGTCTTTTCCCTTTAATTGCTATGGACATGCAAAAATTGCCTGACTTAACATTTCGTGGTCTTGCAATCAACAGACTAACTACCTGGAAAAAACCTTTGATGATGCAATCTCCCTTTTCATGACTGCTCAAAGTCTTTTCCCTTTAACCTCTATGAATATGTGAAAAATTTCTGAATTAACATTTCATAGTCTCACAACCAACAAACTAATTGCCTAGATAAAACCTCTAATGATGTGATCTCCCTTTTTGTGACTGCCAAAACTCTTTTCCCTTTAACCATTGCAAACATGTGAAAATTGGCTGAATTAACATTTTGTGGTCTTGCAACCAACAAACTAACTACCTACATAAAACCTCCAATGATGCGATCTCCATTTTTGTGACATTGCAACATAAAAGTTTACTGAATCACCATCATTTAACTACTATTGCCGATGTCGCAAAATCTCCTTTTCGCAAAGTAGCAAAGTTAACTCTGCATTTACCTTTCCAACCAAAAATGATGTGATCTCTGCCCTCCTTGTGGTTTCACAACATACAAAATATTAACTTTCACTTTGACAGTGACATTGTGATAGACTTGTTAAAGCCTTTCTAATGGTTTCACAACTGCCAACTTCAAGGTAATGAAACCCTTTGCAAACCTTCGATGCCATCAACTTTGCATATGTTTTTTTAAACCTTTAATACAACGAAATCATTTGCCCAAAAAATTAAAATTTTACTAATTATAAAATATTTTTCACCAATGTATAAATTTTTTGTGGTTTTAAAATAACACAATTCACCCAGTTTTTACATGTTGTTTGAGAGACTATGAATGATTCGCCAATTGAGATTATTATTTTTTCTTTGTAAACTTTTTTTTTCACTGCAAAATATAATTGTTTTTTGTTAGGTATTTTACACGTTTCACCAAGTTTTTACACCTTTTCTATAGGAGGGATTTCTTAAAGTATACCCTGCTTTCATGCTTACATAGCACACATCTTGAAGGACCCATAATGCCCATCTTTTTTAGTTTATTAGTAGTTAGAATCCTATTCTAGGAGGTAGTCCATAGAGAGAAGCCTACCTTTGGCAGGTAGGAAGACTCCCAAAAAAGTATAAGGGGAGTATTAACTTCTTCCCACCTTTGGGAATGAGTGATTATTCTATATCCATTTTTAATGTTATACTTGCCATATTTTGATTATGCCCATATGAGTTTGTCATTTCTCACTAAATGCTTTATTTTCCTCCTATGAATGATATTTTTCATAAACCTTTTCTTGTTGCTAGTTCCAAGTCAATATTATCCGAACTTTTCCATTCCCAACTTATACTACCATTCGATACATGGCTTCTACTTTGATTGGAAAATTTTTGGGGCCCAGATCAAATATTGATGTTGTGAGAACTTTTATTAAGAAGAAATGGGCTCTTAAGAGTCATGTTTTGGTCACAACCATGGATAAGGGTTTTCTGTCTTTTGAGTTCACCTACATGGAAGATTTTTCTTCCATTCTCAGCAAAGGTAAATGGGCTATTGGTTATTCCATTTTGGTCCTCCAGAAGTGGTCTTCCAAGCTAAACTTGAATAACTCTTTTTTTGTTCAAGCACCTATGTGGGTTAGACTGCTTGAACTGCCTTTAGAATTCTAAAATGAAGATTTTTTTGTGAGGTGACCAAAGTCTTTCGGAGAACTTATATCTACTGATCCAATCATTGTCTCCAAAAGACACATCAACTACGCATGCATCTACATAATAGAAACAGTGACTTTCCACTCAAAACTTGGGGTGCATGTCCAAATATTGATCTATGAAACTATGCCTTTTTGTTTACTTCCTTTGTTTGAAGGCTGGTCATAAAGAAAATTAGTGCCCAAACACTGTGAAGTAGAATAGTTAGAAAAGTTAGATTCTTGCTAACTTGGCCAAAACAAAGAAGAAACCCAAACCTACTATCTATAATGATGGTAATGCACTCCTATGCAAGGTGTCCCACATACATAGTAATGAATCCTAGTTTATTTTAAACTTTTATGCTCCCAATTCCTAAAGGGAGAGAACGGTTTTCTAGACTAAGCTTATACAGGTGATCAATTCCAACCACATAAAAAAAGGAATTATAATGGGGGATTTCAACTCCCCCATAATTGATGATGAAAAAAGTTGAGGGATTGCTCTAGATTAGGAAAGTAAGTTAGACTTTTCAAACTTCATTAACAACTTGGCCTTAGTGGATGTTGATCTTATGGGGGGCGGATTCACTTTGTCCAACTGGAGATTTGGGAGGGATTGTATCTAGGTCCATCTTGATAGAACCCTTATTTACCCTATTTGGTTGCAATCTCACTTTTGTAGGCTTTTTCTTATCCCTAGAATGGGATTGGACCACTCCCCCATTTCTCTCTCTATTTTTCCCCTTACATTCAAAAGGTCCTTCCCTTTTTGTTTTGAGAAAATGTGGATTTCTCACCCAACATTGGAAGCCAAGATTTTTTCATTGTGGAACATTGAGGTGGAGGATACTATGATGTTCAGGGTGTACCAAAAATTGAAGAATGTAAAAAGAAATATTAAAATCTGGAACAACATGGACTTTGGCCACATATTCTAGGAAAAGGATGAGAGGACTGATCAACTTTGCATTATCGAGGAAGTGATATAGAAAGATGGATATAATGATTAGAATTGGTTGAAGGATAGGTATATTCTCTCTGACCTTCATAACATCATCACCAGGGAAGAAAACTTTTGGAACTAGAGATCAAGAGTAAATTGGCTTAAAGAAGGAGATCGAAAAACTAGGTTCTTCCACTTAACCACCTTAAAACATAGGGTTTCTAGCAAGATTTCCAGCATCAAGAAAGAACAGATTTTGTTATTTAAGGACAATGAGATAGCAGATCAAGCAGTGTATTTTTTCTCTACTATCCTCTTTAATGATCATACTCTCTCAAGGCCTAATCAAGAGAATATTTTCTCTGCTATTCCTAATATTCTACAAGCCCACCATAACTCTATGTTGAAAGCTATTCTTACCTTCGAGGAAATTTTTCAAGCTCTCACTTCTATTCTAGGTGATAAGGCCTCTAGCCTGAATGGTTTCCCGACATTCTTTTTCCAAGTCTAGTGGGAAGTGGTCAAAGGGGACACTATGAAGGCTATGTAGGAATTCTTTGGGGCTATAAACCTTTTGAAAGAACTCAATGCCACCTTTCTAGTCCTCATTTTGAAAATCCTAGGGGTAGATTTGATGGATAAGTTTAGGCCCATCAACCTTTGTAACTCTTTCTACAAAATCATTTCTAAGGTCCTTACTACTAGGCTTCTCAGAGTACTTCACCTGATTATCTCCCCTCAGTAAACTGGCTTTGTTCCTAGAAGATAGATTTTAGATTCTATTATCATGGTGCACAAGGTGATTCACTCTCTTGAAGCTAGGAAGAGGGATGGTTTCCTGCTCAAGCTTGACATGTCCAAAGCTTATGATAGGTTGGATTACAATTTCTTGATGGCAATCCTCCAAGCTTTTTTATTTGAAAAATAGGTTTGTAAACTCATCTCTTAGCTTATTTCTTCCCCTTCTTTATTTTTTCTAGTTAATGGCTCCCCTTCAAATTTATTTTTCCCTTCAAGAGGATTGAGACAGGGTGATTCCCTATTCCCTGTTCTCTTCATCATTTTGGTTGACTATCTAGGAAGACTTATTTTAAGAAAAAGATAGGACCAAAGTTTGCAAGGTCTCAAGCCTTCATTTGGTCAAGTTTCTTTCACCCACCAGTAATTTTTTGACAATACTATTCTTGGGGGCATGGCCATGGTCCACGAGGCTAGAGAGTTCAAGGGCTCACTAAATACTTATACTAGGGGTTCTAGCTAGGCTATCAACTAGGACAAGAGTTTAGTCTACTTCATTAATACTCCATTGGAGAGACAAACAAAAATTACTTTTCTATTTGGAAGTGGTATTGACACTCTTCTTGCAAGTTATCTTGGTATGACTTTGGGTTCCAAACCCTCAGAATATTTTTGGAATAGCATAATAGATAGATTCAAAAAGAAACTTGCAGGCTTAAAAGGTGCATCTCTCAGCTAGGCAGGTAAATGCACTTTAGTGAAATCAATATTCCAAAACCTCCCCACTTATTCCTTAAGCCTCTTTGGGATCTTGACTAAGCAAGCTGACAAAATGGAGAAGATTTAGAGGAACTTTCTCTAGACAGGGTTTGAAGAGCATAAAAAATATCATTTAGTTTCTTGGGACCATGTTTGCCTTCCCAAATGTTATGAAGGCCTTGGTATTAGAAAAATTAGAAATCTTAACAATGCTCTTCTAGCCAAATAGATCTAACACATCTTTTAGAGTATAGGAGAATGGAAAGAAATCATGATTGAAAAGTATCTAAGAAGGCATTTACTTAGCCTTTTTCTTAATGAGGCTGATATCCCTCAAGGATCTTACATATGGAATGAGATCCTAAAGGCTATGACTTTGGCTAAGTCCAAGGCAAAATGGAAATTTGGGAAAGCCCAAGGAAAAATGGAAATTTGGAACCTCTTATTGACCACCCTAATTATGGTAGATGGGCAGAGCCATGCATAAGAAGATATGATCTAAAAGTTAGTGACTACAGAATAGGTGATGGATGGCAGGACTTGTCTTTCATATCCCTGGTACTTAATTCTCTGATGATTAGCTTGAATGTTATTTTCATAACTAATAAGGAGGATGAAGTCGTTCGAGGAGGTAACTCTAATGGCCATTACTCTATTTCTTGTAGATACTTTTCATTGTGGGATAGAATGGAGAAACCCATCTAGGCTAAGGCATTGATCCCTGGTCTTACCCCAAAAATTAACATATTTTTCTAGCTTTTGCTCCAAGAAAAAATCCTTACTTTGGAAATTCTAGCTAAGTGAGGCCAACTTATCCCCAATAGATGCAGTTTATGCAAGCATGCTCTAGATATGGTCAATCACTTATTTATTCATTGTCCCTATTCCTCGAATGTTTGGAATCTCTTGACTAGGAAATTTAGGGTTAGTTGGTGCCCCCCGATCAACGTTCAAGTTTTCTTTAGCTAAAGGAGGATTTCACATAATGGTTTGACCTCCCAATTAATTGGCTCCTTGTCCTTTTTGCATTTTTGGTGGGGTATTTGGAAAGAGCGAAATAACCAAATCTTTAGAGACAGGGAATCCCCTAAGTTTATCATAGCTGAGAAAATTGAAGGATTAATGCAGGAGAGCTTTGCCACCACTAAGGAAGGAAATATTGAAGAAGGACAAAACAAAAGACAAAGGAAAATGGAAAGGGATAGGAAAAGACAAGAGGCTAGGTGGTCTTTCCCCCCCTAAAAATTGGTTCAAGGCCCACTTCGATGGGGCTGCTAAAGGGAACCCAGGTCCTACGGGCAGTGGAGGCATCATTAGAAACAACTATGGGGGAAGAGTTGTAGCTTTTTCCTACCTACTTGGACATCAGATGAATAATTTTTTTGAAGCCAATGCTACTAGTCGCATTGTTAAGCTAGCCCTAGCTTTTGGTATTGAGAACCTATGGCTAGAGGGGGACTCATTAAACATCATTAACTATCTCAATGGTTATGCTATTCCCTCATGGACCATTGAAAATATAATTGAGGAATTAAAGTTTGACCTAAGTAAGTTCAACAAGACCTATATCAGCTATGTATACATGGAGGCCAATTTGGTTGCTAACTAGTTGGCTAATGAAGTGGTCACTAATAATGTAGATATGATGTGGCATGTCAGCAACATCTTTTTGGAAGCAATAAATAATTTAATAAGACAAGATTGCATCTAGGGAAGTACTAGAAAAATCCAAAATAAATGATGAAAAGATCTGCAAGATTGGACGTAGGAGGGGCAGCTATTAAAAGTCATGCTAAACTCTTTTCAAAACATAATAGCATGTATGCATCACACATTTTAAGGGTTGTTTTGAATACTATCATTAATACTAGTATTTTCAAAAACATCTTAGAGTTTTGCAGTTTGAAGTAGGTTGAGGTTTGTAAGCTTTTTGTGAGTAGGTGAGGGCTTTTGTATCATAGGAAACCATGGTAGGAGAGAGAGGTAGGAGGGAGCCATCAGGAGAGGTAGGGAACTAGAAGGAGAAACCAAAGGTTTGGTGCAAACTAGAAAAGGGTAGAATTAGTCAATTCCTAGAGAAGCTCTATGGTTTTGATGTGGGTATAACCAAGGTAATGGTAGATTCCTAGAAAAATGGGAGAGTCAAAATTGATGGGGTTTTCCACCATCTCAATGTGGAATTGATAGCCCGAGTTGCCAAAATCCCTTTGGAAGGAAGCAATTTTTTCAGAGATAAGAAAATGTCAATAGAAACTGTCAAAGTTTTTACAAAGGATGAAAAGGATCTAAATAAGCTCAGTCAAGGTGGAGACATACTGCAAGATGGAGTCAATTAGAAAGATATGGAGGTATGTTCTCAAGATTATCATTCAGTATATTTCCTTGGACCCAAGATTCGATAGGATAAGAACACATCATTTTGTCTTGCTTAATCACTTTAGGGATAGCATCAAAATCTCTTTTCCTTTTTACCTCTTCACCTCCATGAGCAAGGTTATCTAGGGTTTTAAGAGGAAACCTACCACTAATCCAGATCTTCATGAGGGATTACTCCTCCTGGTTTACGAGTATCTAAATTCTCAAACTAGGAGAAAATCCCTTGGTGATACTGGGTGTGCTTCTATGGAAACTAGGAGCTCATATTTTGAGTATGTACAGAGCATAAAATTGGAAGAAGAGGAGTCTAAATCCAAAGAAGAAAGGAAACCCTCTACCTACATTCCCTACAAAAAGAGCTTGAGAGGTTTACCCCTCATTCCCCCAAAGCCTGGGCCTCAAGAGGTGGACTAGGATAATGATAATGATGAGGACACTAATTCAAAGAAAGAGGAGAAGGGAGAGGATGATGAGAAGGAGGAGAAGAAGGGGAGGGATAGTGAAAAGGAGGAGGAGGACTCTACCAACATGTTGAGGAATCCTAGGAAAAGAAAAGTAGATGAGGGCTTTGACACTAAAGACCAAATTCCTGAGATTCCTGGTCCTAGCCCCACTTCCTCCCCGATTGTAGATATTCTGGTAAAAGAGAGTGGGGAGGTGATAATGAAAAATAGGAGGAGGTCTTGGAGGAATTTTAATTCAAATAAAGCCAAATTGGATATTTTCTAGGAGCTATTGAATATTCAAGTGATGGAGGACATTGATGGTAAAACCCACTATGATGATCTCATTGATCTTGGGCTAGTTCTGATCTTTGATAATGAAAGGAAAACTAGACTTAACCTTTTGAACAATGCTAGGAACAACATGATAGACAATTTCTAATCTATCAAATTGTTATTCCATGAAATTGAAGAGCTCAAATGGAGAAGAATCCAGGAAGGTAACCAAAAAAGTGGCAGTGACTAGGAGCACAATGAAGAGGATAGAAGCCAGGATGGAAGCAAAAATCATTCCAATGTCCAAGATCATAGGGTTAACTAGGAGGACAAGATCACCAAGGTTGAGCAAAGAGTCCAAAGGATTGAGTTCTTCCACTAGAACCTAGCAAATCAAGTGATCACCACCTTGAATACGCTGAATGAAAATATTAATAGATTGGGTGAATCACTGATTAGTGTTAAATTTGGTAGGGTAATACTGGAGAAGTCCAACTTGGAAAATGGGCAGGCTAAGGATGATCTGAAAGAAACTAGGGACCATGTGGATGCTCAGAACCAAGACCAGGAGGACACAGACAATAGGAACACCATAGAAGCTACAAAATCCCTATAGGTTCTTGATAAAGAGAATTGATAGTTAGGTTGTTGCCTCATTCTTTCATAGTGTAGCTGGTTCTTTCTTGTTCTAGCTTAGCTAGTTTTTTGTTCCTGGCTATGGGCTAGTTTTTAGGGTTGGCTTTTGTTAAGCAGCTTCATTTATGCTGAATTTTTTTGAATATTTCTATTTTTGATATGTTGTAATACTTTCGAGTTTTAGGTTCCCTATAAAACTTGTTTTACTTAATCAAAAACTTATACTACCATTAATATCTTTTTTAGTTTTATGATTGCTAAACTTACATAACTAGAGTTTGACCGATTGATCTTTAAGAATAGCTAGGATATCCTTGTTATCTGTTAGGGGATGCCCATCCCAAGAGTCCTCCTAAAAGAGAGCTTCATCACCATTACCAACATCCCAAGTAAGATATTTACCGATCATGGATCTACTTTTAACTATAAAATTCAAGCTTTTGGATCATTTAGGAAGGATTCTAATTCTAAACAAGGAGTAAGGATTGGCTATATTTAGGTATTTTTTATACAAAAATTTTGCCCACTTTTTATTTCTTTCTATGAATAGTCACCAAGTTAGTTTGGCCCCTAATGCTTTATTTTGCCAACTTAAGTTTTTGATAGATAGACCTTCTAATTCCTTTTGTTTACATAAGTTCTCCCAATTTATAAGAGCCAATTTTTTTTGTTCTTCAGTGTCATTCCAAAAGAAGCTTCTAAGATTTTCCTCAAGATTCTTATTAATACTTTTAGGTAGAGGTAAGCAAGATAGGGGGTAGGTTGGGAGGGTAGATAAGACTACTTTGATCATTGTAACTTTATTGGCTTTTGTAAGCCATTTATTTTTCCAACCTCCTATCATTTTATCCATTCTATCAAGGATACTATGCCATCCCTTTTTAGTTTTAATACATTTGTCTTGCTCTATTCCTAAGTATTTAAATGGGAATGTACCTCTTTTACGCCCCATAGTATTACAGTTCAGTTTTCCTATTTTAGGTTTCATGTTAATGAGAAAAATTTCTAATTTTTCAACATTCACTCTCTTGACCTGAAGCTTCCATATAATGTTGAATGATTGACTTGAGGTTTAGGGCCTCTTTTATTGAACTTTCTCTTGATAGAATGGTATCATTTGCATATTGTTAGTGTGTTATAATAGGAACATTCTTAGTTATTGTAGTTCCACTTATTTTTCTACTAGTGTAAGCTTTGGAAATTTCTCTATGAAAGGTTTCTACCATGATAATGTATAGGAAAGGAGATAGGGGATCTCCTTGTCTTATACCTCTTGATATGTCAAAGAATATTTTGAGAGTTTTGTTGATAAGAACTAAAATTTTAGTTATTGAGATGCATTGATAGATAAGATTAATCAATTGGTGCGAGAATCTAAAGGCTTCTAAGGTTTTGCATAGAAACCTCCACTCAACCATATCATGTGATAGCTGAATGTCTAGTTCCATGAAAATGCTTCCCATTTTATTCTTATTGGCTGAGTGTAGTATTTTTTGTATAATGAGTATCCCATCTAGAATCAATCTTCCTAGTACAAAACCCATTTGTTCTTATGATATAAGCATAGGGAGAATTGGTTTCATTCGATTTGCTAAAATTTTGAATATGATTTTATAAGTGGTGTTGCACAGGGCTATAAGTCTAAACTCCCATGGGTTTTTAGGATCATCTTTTTTGGGTATCAAGGTGAGATAATTTCTAATAGTAATGATCCACCATTTCTCGATGCTTCAATGACTTTCCAAAGATCAATTCTGATAATATCCTAATAGTTTTTGTGGAAGAAAGCTTGAAATCCATCTAAGCCTAGAGAACTGTCACGATTCATGTTGAATAGCACAAATCTAACTTCTTCTAGAGATATGGGTGTATTTAATGCTTTATTATCTTTGATAGAAACCAATTTTGGTATGGCTTCAAGCATATTTACTTGAGCTACCATATTCAAACTATCAAAATTATTTAATAGATTATTGATCTAATCTACATAAATCTTTGCTATACTATCAAGATTTTTAGTGATAGAGCTTGACAAGTTTAATTTTTATAACTTTGCTTTTAGCTTTGTTGTATAGAGTGCTATTATGAAAAAAAATTGTATTATAGTCTCCTTCTAGCCATTTTTCTCTTGATTTTTGTCTCAAAAAGAATTCTTTCTTTGTTAGAATGTTTTCCTACTTAGCGAGTAGTTTCTTTTCTAGAAAAAAGTTCTTGTTATTCATACCTTTTTTAATGACTTTTGTGTTTAATTTTTTAAAGCTTTCTTTGTTATGTATTTTTTCTTTAACTATATTGTTAAATTATCCTTTATTCCACTTAAGTATATTTTATTTAATCATTTTCATCTTAGACACAAATATGTACATTTTGGAGTCTTTGAAATTGCTTTGATTCCACCATTCTCTTATGAGTTCCATAAAAAATTTGTCTAAAAACCACATTTTTCCACATTTAAAAGGATTTCTGAAAGGTTTATTGGGTTCAATAAATTCAATTCTAAAAGGATAGTGATCCAATCCTACTATAGGTGGAATTGAGGCTTGAATATCTAAATCTAATTCACTTAGGTCACCTTTGAGAAAGAATCTACCAATTTCTCAGTGATAAAAGAAAAGTATTTCCTTCTATTATTCCATGTGTACTTACTATTATTTATAGGAATACAAAATAGGTTATTAAGGTCTATCCATTTTTTAAATTCCATAGATGCTTGGGAAACTTGCTAGATGCCTCCAAACTTTTCACCTATATACATGATAGTATTAAAATCTCCACTTATAAGAATGTGTTTATTGCTGTGATTTTTTATAAATAGACTTATTTCTTCCCATAGAAGTTTTCTAACTATGTTATGGAAGAATTCATATATGTTTATTAAAATTAGCTATAAGTTATTCTTTATGCTTTTACTCTATTAGTCATCCATGAATTATTTGAATTTAGTACATTTAAGGTTACTTTTTTGGGATTCCAAATCATTCCTAACCCCCCTGAGGCTCCTCTTGATTCATGTAAGTTAATGTTCCAACTAACTAATGTCTTTTCTAGCTTAATTCCTTCTTCCTTATTCAATTTTGTTTCTTGTAACATAATAATTTTAGAATCAAATTTTTTTAAATTATGTTTCAATAAACATTTCTTGCTAGGCACATTTAAGCCTCTATCATTCTAGGTAGTGATCTTCATGTTGCCTTAGGAAGGTTCTTCCCCTTCCTTAGATTAAGTAACTGAGTAATCTTGTGTTACTCTTTTGACTACCCATATGCTTCTTTGAGTTCTTTACAAGACTTCCTTCCTCTTTTAGCTTTCAATCCTATGATATTTAGGGGTATTTATCTCTTCTTGATTCATCAAAATACCCAATTGCTCTATATTCTCCTTTGCATTTAAAGAACTTTCAAATTATTTTCCTTCTTTGTCAACTTTTCCTTCATTTTCTAATTCTTTCATTATCTATTCTACAAGGCTTATCTGATTATATGTATGTATATTATCTTCAAAATTTGGTATACTCCATATTCTACCTAGATCAATACCATCTCCTTAACTTGTTATTGTCCAAGATTTGATTTTCTGTAAAGCTTTACTTCTCTTATCTTTATCCTCAATGATTAACATATCTCTTCTCAAATCATTAAAGGTGTAATTATCTCTGCCTATTTTCAAAACTCATTGTATTAAATCCTATTTCTATAAGTCACTACTTTTATCAATATTGTCAAAGTTAAAAACATGGATCAATTAATTGGCTAATAGTTCCAAATTATCTTTCTTTGCCTCATCTAAAAATATCATTTCCATATCTTTATTCTTTGATGAATCATTATTCAAGAATGTTGGATACAATAGTTCAATTATGTGTTGTCTTTGATGTTACACAAATGTCATATCAGTTATCAGATAGAGTCTATCAAGCTCAGTTGGCTAGCAAAGTGAATTATAGAGTCTACCAAGCATTTCTAGAACTTATACTATGAAGATAGTTTCTATTGAGTTCACTCAGGCAACAAAAGATTCTGTGGTAGAAGTTAGTTTCTACCAAGCTCACAAGCTTAGCAAAGGATAGTTAGTTTGTACCAAGTTTGTAGTGTTTACTGAGCTTCACTTGGTTAACAGTGGAAATCATTTGTGGATTAGTGTTTACCAAGTAGGGTCAGCTAATGAAGGATTTCATTATTTTGGGAGATAAAGTTTAATTGTTTCATGTAATGTTTGTAGCCAACTGATGTAATGATTATTGATAATTGTAACTTGTAAATGAGTTGACTTGACAATTTGTAATGCATAAATAAAAAGGTCAAGTTGTGGATTCTAATTGTGATGAGCGAGCATGCAAGTGAGTTGATTATATGAAGAGGAAGGTGTGAGAAAATTTTGAAGAAGGATCAAATATCCTTTAGGAGTAGAAAAGTTGTATTTGATTAGAAAGGATCTAGTGAAGCATAATAGAGATTTGTATTAGCAAAGTTTAGTTGCATCTCATTCAAATCACTTTATTGTTACTTTTTCATCATTGTAATAGTGATTCCTAAATCTCTTAATAGAGTTGGTTTAACAACCATTTTTGTAAATCCTAAAACAAGGTGGATAGTTCTATTGAATTTTTCTAAAGTCCTCTAGCAAGGCCACTTCTAGTAGGGTGTTTAAATCCTCTAATAGGGTCATACCTAATAGTGTGTTTTGCAACCTTTAACAGGGTTGGCTCCTAACAGGGCTCACTTCAGAAGAGTGAAAATCAATAGCTAGTTACTTGGTACTTTTTCTCAAATTGGGTTTCCATGTTAAAGTTGTTGTCTCTTTGGTTGATTTTATTTCTTTTATGCATGCATGTTAAATCTTTTTGAATGCTTAATAATTTAACATACATCTACCAAGTTACAACATTTTTTTCTATGTGGCTATCGAGCGACAATAGTAACTAGTTTATAAGACATCTAATGGATCTGTGGATTTGTTTTTGTGGTAACTGATTCACCTCCCCTCTCAGTTACTCCATATATATTTCCAACAATTGGTATCAGAGCTTTTGGTGCTTTTAGGAAGGATTTTAGGGATCTAATCTAATGATCAGGATGTCTTACAAGACAAAAATTCCAAGGGTTAATAGGAATAACATTTTAGCATGGCAAGGTCTCATTAGACCCCATCTAGCTTCCATTGGAGATACCAGATTGAAATATCTTGATCAAGCATATGTAACTCCTTCTACTACATTATTTACTAATGACATTGTTGAGAAGAAGACTCATAAGACCATGATGATAGACATTGCATCTGCCCTAAGCTATGAGGAATTTGATGATGTTAAGGAATGCAAAACTGGCTTTGAAATGTGGAACAAGTGGATGGATATCTATGGAGGTGATGAAAATGTGAGAAGAGCCAAAGTAGAAAGTCTAAGATGACAATTTGATTAGATGAGGATGAGAGAGGATGAAAACATTGCCAAATATGTTGAAAGAGTCAAAGTAGTTGTCAGGGCAATCAAGGCTTCTGGAGGAGACATTGAGAAGGAAATAGTTGTAAGTAAATTTATTAGAACATTACTTCCTATTTATGCAATTACAATTTTTGCAATTCAAGAAAGAAGATGTGAAGCAAATCATAAGATAAATTTAGAGGCCATAGTAGGAAGATTGACTACATTTGAACTAGATAACTATTACAACTATGTTTCAACTTCAAAGAACATTGAATCAGCATTTGAAGCCAAGCTTTCACTCAAAGAAAAAGGCAACAAGATAAAGGATTCTCATTCAGAAAGTGAAGAAGAATCAGAACAGAGTTCTGATAGTGATCTTGAGGTGGTTGAAGCTATGCTTGCAAGGAAATATTCTAAAGGCAAAGGGAAATACAAAGGTAGGGTTCCTCTATTCTAATTTTCATGTGAGAAAATTGGTCATATTGTTGCTAGGTGCCCAAACAAGCAAAACAAGGATGATAAGAAAGGTCACAAATGCAATGAAAAGAAAGATTTCAAATCATTCAAGGACAAAGTTAAGGAATCATGTTTCATGGCTAAGGATTCTAATGATTCTGATGATGGTGAAGATGAAATTTTTTACATAGCTATGAAAGATGAACCATATAATGATGAGGGAGATAAAATGGCACTTATCTCTCATGTGTGAAAAAATGATACATGGATCATAGATAGTGGTTGCTCTCATCATATGACTAGTGATAAAATAATGTTTGAATATTTTGAAAACTATGATGGTGGTAGTGTGAGGTTTGGTAATAATGAACCTTGTTGCATAAAAGGAAGAGGAAGAATCTCACTAACCAAAGAGCTTGTATGTGATATATCCTATTGGGTTGAAGGTCTAAAACATAATCTATTGAGTGGGGCATAGCTAATCAATATTGGATTCAAGGTAGAATTCATGCATGGTAAAGCAAGACTGTTGGGTGACAAAGGAAAGCTGATTGGATCTGGCATACAAACAAATGGTAACTTGTTCTATCTTGAAATTGGTGGATGTTCAAGTTTTATTGCTCAAGTTGAGGAGAGTTGGTTATGGCACAAAAGGTTATGTCATCTAAATTTTGATAATCTAGTGAAAATAAGCAAATTCAGAAAAGTAAGAGGCATTCCTAGTATTAAAAAACATGATGTTGGTCTATCTAAGAATTGTTAGATTGGTAAGATGGGAAAAAATAGCTTTAAAATTAAGAACTATCAATCTGAAGAAGTTTTGGAAATTGTGCATACTAACTTGTGTGGACCTATTGGAATTGAAAACTATAGAAAAGAAAAGTTCTTCATTCTTTTTGTTGATGATTATTCTAGAATGATGATTTTCATGTATATGAGAGAGAATTTAGAAGCATTTGAGAAGTTCAAATGGCATTTGGCTAGAGTAGAAAAGGAAATTGGGAAAAGACTAAAATGCTTGAGGTCAGATAGAGGTGTAAATTCATCTCCCATGTGTTCAATAACTTTTGCATTGAAAGGGGAATCAAACGATAGGTATCAGCCCCTGGAACTCCCGAGAAAAATGGAATAGCTAAAAGGAGGAACATATTTATCATGGACTATGAAAGAACTTTAATGATTGAAAAGAACATTGCTATCAAATACTAGAAGGAAGCTATTAACACTATAGTTCATACCTTGAAATAAGTACAACTGAAGAAGAATTCATTCAAAACCCCTTATAAGTTATGGTATGGCTATAAACCCAATGTAAGCTACCTAAAAGTATTTGGAAGAAAATGTTATATTATAAAAGAATCTAGAAAAGGTAAATTTCATGTGAAGGGTGAGGAAGGAATATTTTTGGGATATTCTTGCAAAAGTAAAGCATATAGATGTTTGAATTTGTCTACTCACAAAGTCATAGAAACTGTACATGTGAAAGTTCATGAGTTTGAAAAAAGCACTAAAGAAGAAAGGAAAAAGAAACCATAAGATTACAAGAGATTTGTTTTCATTGAACCTGATATAGTGTCAAATACATCTGTCAATCAGGACTCTTCTACTCTTGAATCTTTAGTCATCGAGTTGCAAGAAGTTCAAACTAGCTATAGGAACCTGAGTCAAATTTAGATGCTATTGATCCAATGCCTACTAAGTCTAAAGGACCCGAGCAATGGTCAAATTAGCTAGAACCTAAAGCTAAAGTACAAGAGGATGACAATGCAATTTGTTCAAAACGTAAGGAACCTGTATTAGCCAAGTATGTCAGGAGACATCATGCACTAGATTAAATTATTGGAGATAAATATGAAGGTACTATGACAAGAAGTAAGCTAAAAGGTACTTGTTTACTTTCTAATTTTGAACCTAGAAGTGTCAAAGATGCATTAGAAAATGAAAGTTGAATTGAGATTATGACTGAAGAGATGGAGCAAATAGAGAAGAACAAAACATGGACTCTTATACCTAGGCCTAAAGATAAAAATATGATTGGAACTAAGTGGGTATTCAAAAATAAGTTGAATGAAGATGGTAAGGTGTCAAGGAACAAAGCTAGACTAGTATGTAAAGGCTACTCTCAAGAAGAAGGAATAGACTATGGAGAAAATTTTGCCCCTATTGCAAGATTAGAAGGTGTTATGACCCTACTTGCATATGATGCATATAAAGGATTTAAGGTTTATTAAATGGATGTCAAATTAGCATTTCTCAATGGTATACTAGATGAAGAAGTCTATATTGAGCAACCTAAAGGTTTTGTTGATCCAGACAAGAAGGACATGGTTAGCAAATTACACAAAGCATTATATGGTCTAAAACAAGCCCCTAGAGCATGGTATGGAAGATTGCATAACTATCTTATTCAGATTGGTTTTCAAGGAACTAATGATAAAAATAGCTTGTATATCAAGGAAGGACTAGATAACAAGATTTTTTTGCTAGAAATATTTGTGGATGATAATTCGTTTATAGGAAACAATGATCAATGAAAAGAATTTTCAGATCAAATCAAGAAGGAATTTGAGATGTCAATGTTTGGTGAGATTAAATTCTTTGTTGCTCTTCGAATTCAATAGAGTAAGAATGGTATCTACATCACTCAGTCTAAATACATCAAAGAGATACTAAATTTTTTTGGTATGGAGGATTGCAAACTAGTTGGAACTCCTATGTGCACTAGTCTAAAACTTACCGAGGATGATGAATCAAAAAAGGTAGATCAGACATTGTATAGATCAATGATTGGAAAGCTATAGTATGTAGTTCATACAAGGCTAGATATTTCTCATGCAGTTGGTATTGTAGCAAGGTTTTCAGCAAAACCAAGATAAAATCACATGATGGCAATCAAAAGGATCATGAGATACTTGAAAGGCACTGAAGATTATGGATTGTGGTACAAATTTAGAGGTAATCTAGACTTGAAAGTGTTTACTAATGCATATTGGGTAGGAAACATTGATGATAGAAAAAGTACAAGTGGAGGAGCATTCTTTCTTGCAAAGAGGTTGGTTTCTTGGACAAGTAAAAAGAAAAATTGCACTTCCCAATCTATAGTAGAAGCAGAGTATGTTGTAGTAGCAGCAACCTATTCTAATATTATTTGGTTCAAGTAATTATTGGAAGGCATGAAAGTGGAAATCAAAGAATCATTTGTTATGTTTGCTGATAATACAAGTGCAATTAGAATATCTAAAAATCTAGTGATGTATTCAAAACCAAGCACATTGCAATAAAATATCATTTTGTTAGGGAATTGGTGCAGGATAAGGAGATCAGATTGGAATATGTTTAGACAAAAGAAAAAATTGCTGACATATTCACCAAGTCATTACCTAAAGATGCATTATGTTATCTAAGAGGTAAGTTAGGGGTCATTTCCCTATCTAAAGCTCAGTAAAATGAAGTTTTAGTGATGCATCAACAGGTACCAAGTTGAAGAACTATTAGTTGATGTAGGATAATCATGGGAACATTACATATGAATCAATACTTAAGGTACATTGTTAATCATTTGGTTTGTGTTGTCTTTGGCATGTGTTGTCAAAGACAAAGAGTGTACTATCATATCTTTCTAAAATTTGAATTTGTTTTTGGAAAGTTTTTTTTTTATGTAATTCCTTCACAAAGGGAGATTAATATATTTGAGAATTTTGTGGCATAAAATCTAAGAGGGAGAAATGTTCTATCAAAAAAGACTTGTTCTCAAATTTCATTTTTCTATGACATGTGTTACCATCAATGCCAAAAAGGGAGATTGTTGGATACAATTGTTCAATTGTGTGTTGTCTTTGATGTTACATAAATGTCATATTAGTTATCAAACTTAGTCTACCAAGCTCGGTTTGTTAGCAAAGCGAATTATAGAGTCTACCAAGTGTTTCAAGAAGTTACATTGTTAAGACATTTTCTACCAAACTCACTTAGGCATCAAAGGATTTTGTGGTGGAAGTTAATTTCTACCAAGCTCACAAGGTCAGTGAAGGAAAGTTAGTGTTAACCGAGTTCACTCGGTCTCCAAAGAATTTTTAGAGTTTTTAGTGTTTACCGAGCTTCACTTGGTTAACACTGGAAATCATTTCTAGAGCAGTGTTTACCAAGTAGGGTCAGCTAGTGAAGGATTTGCATTGTTTTGGGAAGTAAAGTTTAGTTTTTTCATGTAATGTTTGTAGTTAACTAATATAATGATTATTGGTAATTGTAACTTGTAAATGAGCTGACTTGACAATTTTTAATCTATTAATAAAAGGTCTAGTTGTTGATTCTAATTGTGATGAGTGAGCATTCAAGTGAGTTGATTGTGTGAAGAGGAAGGTGTGAGAAATTTTTGAAGAAGGATCAAATATCCTTGAGGAGTAATAAAGTTGTATTTGATCAAAAAGGACCTAGTGAAGTAGAATAGAGATCTGTAATAGCAAAGTTTAGTTGCATCTCATTCAGGTCACTTCATTATTATTTTTTCATCATTGTAGTAGTGATTCCTAAATCTTTTAACAGAGTTAGTTTAACAACCATTTTTGTAAATTTTCTAACAAGGTGGATAGTTCTATTGAATTGTTCTAAAGTCCTGTAGCAAGATCACTCCTAGCAGGGTGTTTAAATCCTCTAATAGGGTCACACCTAATAGTGTGATTTGAAACCTTTAACAGGGTTAGCTCCTAACAAGTCTCACTTCAAAAGAGTGAAAATCAATAGGTAGTTACTTGGTGGTTTTTCCCATATTGGGTTTCCATGTTAAATCTGGTGTATCTTGTGTTGATGTTATTTTTTTTATGCATACATATTAAATCTTTGTGAATGCTTAATAAGTTAAAATACAACTATTGAGTTACATCATTTTATTCTGTGTGGCTACCAAGTGATAGTAGTAACTTGTTTATAAGATATCTAAAGGATTTGTGGATTTGTTTTTGTGGTAACTAATTCACCCCCCTCTCAATTATTCCCTCTATATTTCCAACAAGGATGTCATGAAAATCTTGTATTATAATTCCTTTTATCTTACATTGGTCCTTCTCCCTTGCATTGTGCTCACTAATATTATAAAAAGGTGATTCTTGTGTTGTGGTTGGTGTCTACAAAAATTTGGTGAATAGATTTATAGCCTCTTTTCTAGAGTCTACATGGTCTCCTTCATAGGCTCTTCCATCTTTTGCAATGGAGTTTCCATTATTTCTTTTATGCATTTAAAATTTCTTTGCTCTAGAGATTCATCATAGAAAAGACATTTTTTTTCTATTTCTTCAAGAGTGCTATTGATATTATCCAAGAGCTTTTTGTCTTGAGAGATGAATTCCTTTTCTTACAATTTTTCTTTCCCACTTATTGCTTTCTTATTCTTATCTTTCTATGTTTTCTTCTGTTTCTTGTTTAGTCTTCTACTATTGTTGATTGTCCTTAGCATCCTTATATTAGACATATTATATTTTGTTATTTCTTCATTACTTCTATTGATTTCTATAGACACCTAAATCTAATTACACTACTTTGGTAATCTTATTTAGCTATCTCTAAAGGCATCATTAATTAAATTCCTATTTAATTAATCCTTTTGCCATCCCCTAGCTAATTAATTAAATTAATCATCTATAGTCCTAATTGATAAATCAAATAACCCATTATTTATCAATTAATCCTATTCTGCTATCTAATTTCAAAACCCTCATTTATTAATTAAATCTATTTGATAAATAAAGCCCTCAAATCTAATAACTCCTAAACTTATCCCTAATCCTCCATTTTGCCTAATCCACCCCATCCACCCATACTAACCAAGCTTAGCCACTAACTCACCCACCCACATGAATACCATCCACTTGCATATCTCTAACATCCTTAATCTAATCCTAAATCACCTCTAATCCCCCCTAAATTTGTCACATTCCCTAAGTAAGCTTAAGACTTTCCTAAGCCAAGAAAAGTCAACAATCTCAACTCCCTCCAAAATATCCCAACCACTAAGCCTTCAATGCTCTTACAAAGGCCATAAAGACTCTTACAAGCCCATTCATTGCTCTTAGAAGCCATTTATGAGGGTCTTTAAGGCCTTGAGCCTCCTTTGTTGACTCATCCATCCCATTGCCTCCATCCACTCACCCTGTGACATGTGTCACTCCCTAATTGGTGCTAAACAAGCACAATCCATGTGCTCCCCCTTGAGTGCATCCTAACCCTCCTTAAGCTTTCATCTCTCATTGCATCTTGACCCTCCATCCCTCAAGCCCTTGGCCTATAAATTGGATCCCCTCCCAAGCCATTTCATTACAACCTTTGAGCTAAAGTTATAATGCCATTTTAAGACCAAGTTTTACAACAAAGTCATCGTCCACACCCAAATCCAAATCCTCCATTGAAGCTATTTTGAGCATTTGAGCATACATACCAAACCTATCAAATAGACACATCTCCAAAACAAGAAAGGCCTCATTGAGAGAACCTCTTAATGGTTCATATTCTCAATTGAGGGTTTGGCTTTGTCTAGCATATATATTATGCTTTTTAATTTTTTAAATGCTTTCATTTCATGTAAATTAGTGTTTTTGGCATAATTATTTAGTGTATACATTTTGGCACGCCTGGTGGGAACCTGCAAGGGTCATTTTAACCTTCATTTATGCTATTTTTACATGCTTATTTCTCATTTTCATGTTTTGGTTAACCATGCAAAACTAACATTAATGGCAATATCTTTTGTTTGTGTTACCTTTTGATTTTTCTTGTAGGGCCACTTTGAACGCCTCAAGAATGCACTCCTAACCCTGTCCTCGATTTTCACTAAGCAAATGGTCAAAAACACAAAACTTTTTGTGTCCCCGTGACCCTAGGAATGCGATTCCGCGATGTGAGAATGATGCTATTCTCTAGTGAGAATGCGAGCCCATGATTGTGAGTTCACACTTCATCAACAAAATAGCCTCTTCATTCCCGCTGACAAATCCTCCAGTGGGAACGCACCTTAGAAACAGTGGGATCATCATTCTTGCCTTGCCATTTCCTATCTTAAACTTCTCAAGACTGTATTAAATTTTTGTCAGTGGGATCATCATTCCTGCTTGCGAGAATGTTGTAAAGGCATAAATATATGGGATTTCTTTGTCAAAAAGAGCTCTCGGGTTTTTGGCTCGTAGTTTTAATTTTTTTAAACAATCTTTCCTATCATTCCCGCGATCCAGCTTCATGGCGAGATTGTCATTCCTGCAACCAGGAACTCCAGTGAGATCGCCTTGTCTGCTTTACTTCACATTTGCCACGTTCTTGCTAATAGTTCTTGCATTCTCGCGACTGTGGAATGCATTCTTAACTCGCGGGATCACTCTGATAGCTGCTTGGTTCAATTTTTTAACATTATCTACTGCATGTTTTTATTCTAACTAGTTTTCTACAGGTTTTCTCATCATATCTTTCATCATATTTATTTATTTAAAAAATATAAAAAATCAAAATTTGAATTCTAAGCATTTTTATGCATATCAAAAAGAACAAAAAAAAGTTAAATTTTTTTTTTTCCATAGTTAAGCTTTCATTTTGAAAGAATTTGGTTGACTAATTGAATTGCTTTTTGTCACATTGTAGGTTGGAGCAACAAACTTGATCATGTTTTTTAGGTTTTTCTTGGAATGAACTTGCATGTTTAAACACATTTTTTATTGTATAAATGTCGCTCAAATCACTCTCGAATGCCATGGACTAAGATCAAGCTTTTATTGGAATGCATGATTAAAATAACAAATCCAATCATGAATGCCATAGATCAAATAATCATCTTTTGGGGCATAAAAAGAATCTACATTCTGGAAACTTCTTAAATTGTAGAAACCAAATAAAGACTCTCTAAGTGAGTTTGTAGTTGGACTCACCCTCTTTAATCACCCATCAATTTAACCATTGGTTGTAATCTCAGCGCCATCTATGGGGATGGGTCCACCTAAGAGGGTGTTAAGTGCTCCACAAAGATCAAACTTCACTTACTTGTGTTTTTATTAGATTTTCTATATTAGAAAATTCCTTGAATGCACATTAGGCTCACTAACACTTCATTTGGGCATTAAAATTTGAACAAATCTTGACATGGAGGGCCTCCAGGCACGTGCTTGACAATCAAGTTTCACACATCTTTGTTTTGGGCTTAAAACAAAATCACAGCAACTCTTGAATGCCTTAAAGGAAATTAATCGATACTTGACGTGGAGGGCCTCCGGGCACGTGGGTTTACTTTCTTGTTGACCCTAACTCTTCTTCTTGTTCGCATTCTCTGATCAATTTTTCTTTTTTGGCACATTTCAAATTTGGAATTGAACATTTGCATCTTAAACATGAGTTCTTGCAAAGTCTAGATCAGCACACATAAGAGTCAGTTGGTAAAAGAACAAATGTGTTTTTTAGCCCAAGATCATCCAAGTCTTCTATCCCCTTGTCATCTTTCGAGTCCATCTTGGGTGCATAAGATTAGGATCCAAAATATTGTTTAAGTTTTAGGAGGCCTTCTTGGGGATTTCATCACCCCTTGGGATGACCTCAACTCCAGCATTCTTGTGGAGTATAAAGATCAGGAGGTGAATCCAAAGACACCTCTCTTGGAATCAAGAGTTTTTCACTCAGGCTAAGCCTCAAGGAACTTTATACCCTTGAGAAGTGAAAGAAGAGAAGTGGGTTACCACTCCTCTCGGCTGTGTGACATTGTTTTGGTTTCATCTACGGATTTGGGCCTCACGTACCTTGGGTATATCGAGGATTCCCTAGCTAAACCAACTGTCAGCCTTGTAGACAACCATCTAGGGTGTTAAGGTGTTTGAAGTGGCTAATCGAAACATTTGTAAAACATACACACTCCTTGGCGCAAGTATCACATTATGAGAATCACAAACTTCTATCTGGTTGTTCCTATCTATTGCTTGATTTTTTTCTTGTTGAATGAATGTTTGCCAAACTTGGTCAATCCTAGCTTAGGGCACACTTAGCATAGTCAATGCCTGTTCCAAAAGTCGAACGAGTTGAAGCAAAACAATCGAGATCTCCCAAAGCCAAGCAAATTTGAGAATTCATGTCAGAGCAACCCAAACCCAAATAGAAGTTTGACAAAGTCAAACTCAAGCCATCTCAGGCATACCAAGAACTTTCAGCCAAGAGAAAGGAAATAACAGCAAGCCCTCGAATTGCCAAACTCCACAAAGCAGAGGACAAAGCTGCCAACGAAGCCCTTCAAGATGCCTGGTTAGATTGCACCATCCAACTTAACCAACATCCACAAGTTAACCCTACTTATGCATTACCAACTAGGCATGATTTCTATGATTAGACCCCTTGTTTCTCCACATCTTATTGCATAAGCTTCACTTTAGAGTCATCTTTGTAGGAAATCCAGCCATCTTTAGTCCTCCCCTTAAGCATTTTAGCTCATCCATCTCATTTAGAACCAAACCATCTAGCCAGCAATCCAAAAACTTCACATCCAATCCTTCAAATTTGTTGTCACCTTGTCAAAAGTTTTCCATTCCTAACATCTTCCAAATCCAACAATCTCACCAAGGTTATCCCTTTGACAAAGCTTTGCTTAGGGTAATCTAGCTTTGTCACTTGTTATCCCTCATCACCTTGAGCTAAAGGTTGGGATGCACAAGTGGCCAATCTCATGTTCTTCCTAAAGGATCATCAGTCTATCCTTAAGTTGACATAATCACCACCAAACTTGCACATAGGAAAGCAGACCTTTCATGCTTTGGCAACATATCTTTGAAGTTAGAATCCCCAACCAATCCTCCTTAGGTTTTGTCATATAGCTTTGTCTCAACCTAGGAAATCATTTGCATAGAAAAGTCTTCCCCCTTTGCATCCATCAACATTGTTGCATCTCATCCCTAGGAACATTTTCATGCCACCCGTCACTTGCTTAGCCAAGAAGAAAGAAACAATGGAACCCTATCATTTGGATCAAACAGCATTGCTCCCCTTGACACTCAACCATCCTTTAGCCCAGAGAACACTATACCATCACATATTGACATTGAAGCTTTCATGAACCAACCAGGAAATGCAGTATTGGTGAACACCATTATAGACAAAAACAAGGAAACAATCATGGCTAGCTTTCGAAGGGACAACATTGAAGCCTTTGACTTTGGAAGACCTCCTCCCTTATTAGATCCATCTCACCAACTATTTGAGCAACTCCCACCACCCATAGGCTCTTATGATTCAAATTATCCTCAATATGTGCCAAAAGAAGAGCCTCAACCCACCCCATATGATCCAACAAACCCAAACATACCAGCCTCCACTCAAGTTGAAATCTCCCTTCCACAAGACAATCCAGCCACCACCACTCCACCATTGGTCCATACCACTCCATCCCAAACCCCCTTTGCCCAAAACACCTCATCATTCACTCCCTTCACTATTGTTGCTACTGCTCTCCAACCCAGCCTTCCAAATCCACCCATCTCTCAAATTAGTGCTAGCATCTTTGGCCAACCTCAGCAATATACAACTGGGATGCCACCCACGGGGCCAAGTAATCAACCTTTCATCACCCCCAGCTTGTTTACCTCAACTCAGAACACAATTCCATCATTTCCACTAGGTCCTTAGAGCTCAGTGCCATCAGCCACAAATCTACAAGCTACTACCCTCACTCCACAAAGCTATCAAACCCCACCAGCTACTACCAATGTTCTGCCAAGCTCTCAAGTGACCCACGCTCCTGCCACCACTCTACCAAGCTTTCAAATCCAACCACCAAGCTATCAAACCCCATCAGTTCCACTTCCAAGCTTTCAGTTCACACCACCTCCACCACCAACTAATCCATTACCTCCTATTACCAACTATTTTTCTATGCCACTTCTAGGAGGAAATCCCCAACCACCAACCACCAATTACTTGGCCTCTTTTACCATGCAGACACCTTCCCAGATGGGGGCACAACCCACATATATTGGTCAAACTCCTCAAATCCAAAGTCAAGTTTCGTAAGCTCCCCAATCCTTTCCCCAAGCTTCACAACCATCTTATACCTTACCTCCACAAAGGAATCCATTTATCCCATAGCCAGCCTACATCCCTCAATCCCTATCCCAAATCCAATATCAGCAGCAAGCCTTGCAACACATGCAGCAATATGTGCCTCCTCCACCTCAACAACCCATCATCCACCATTCAGTTGCCCAAGACATGTACAATCCCTACCAGCCCATACCTCAAAGCCATCCATATTCCATTGCCCCATCTAGTACATACCTACCTCAAGGCACTCCTACATTGGGGGCACCCCAGCCATCACCCATTAATTTAGAATGGGAAGCCATCAAGACAACTTTGAAGAACATCCAAGAAGGACATGATCCAAAAACCTTCAAATTTGAGAATGTGTGTCCTTACCCATTTGACAGAGCCATTACTATGACCCCATTCCCCAAGCATTTTGAGAAACCCAAGTTTGACAAATTCAGAGAAAAAGGAGACCCTGTTACACATATCAAAGAATTTTACATGCACTGCCAAGAAGTGGCATACAATGACGTCTTTCTCTTGCGTCTCTTTCCTAAAAGCTTGGCTGGACCAGCTCTTGAATGGTTTTACAGAATCCCCTATGGCACAATTAAAATTTTTGCTGAATTATCTAAGGCATTTGTAGCCCAATATGCCCATCTTGTTGAAACAGAGCTATTAGTAGTTGATCTTGTCCACACTAAACAAAAAGGTGGAGAAAGCCTTCCTGAATATATGCAAAGATGGAAAACCCTTACCACCCGCATATCTTGCACCTTGCCAGAGCGCCATTTGGTGAAAATGTTTATTGATAATGCCCATCCTAGCTTGGCTCACCACATGACCATGAACTATTTGCAGACCTAAAAGGATATCAAAGAGAAAGGAATTATCCTTGAGCAAGGACTCATTAAAGATGGTGTGGTCAAGATTTACAAAGAAGCCAACCAAAATAATCACATTCCAATGACAAGTCTAGGTATTGGAACAAAAAAAAACACATTGTAATAGATGGTGTCACTAACACCAGACATGTGAATATTGTTGGTCCTTCTTAAAACTAGTCCAACCCACCATATCAACAAAATAATCAACAAGCTATCAACTACCAATAGCAGAATCACCAAAGCTATCAAAACCACAATCCAAGACCCAACTTTCAAGGGTCTAGCAATCAAGCTAATACCATCAATGTAGTTGCAGGGCAAAAGCCCAGATTCCAACCCGCACCTAGAAACTATATGCCCCTTGGTGAGCCATTAGATGTCATTTTTGAGAAATTAATCAAGGAAAACCTCATCAAATTTCCTCCTACCCAGCAAATTGACCCAAGCCAATCCAAAGTTGCATGGTAAAAAGGCAATGAGTATTGCAAATTTCATAGGGTAAAAGGTCACACCACCCTCCGATGCATGAAACTAAAAGATTATGTGCAGGACCTCATTGATTGGAAATAAATCACCGTTGGTGCCCAAACCTCTCCCAATTCAGGCTTACAGATCTATCAAAATGCTTTTCCTACTCACAACAACCAAAGTCCTAGAAAATCACCTATCCAAACCAACAACAACAACACCAACAACTGCCAGCCAAACCAACAATATGGGAAGAACAATGACCACACTTCATCCTATATAGACTATGGTAGCCTCATCGGTTGTATATGTAAAAATGAGCCTTCTGTCAATGTTATCAATATCCAAGGACCAAACAATGAGTGTGCAGTGACCACTCAAAGAGCGCAATTTAACATCGTAGGCCCACCCATTTCACCAGCACCATCAGCTCCATCAAAAAGCCAATACAATATCTTGGAAGACGTTAGGAACATGCCAGACCAAATCTCCATTTTAGACCTTCTTCGCACCAGTCTTGTGCACAAAAGAATCCTTAACAATGCTCTCATAGAATCCCATGTCCCTTCAGATATCAATGCTACTGATTTTTTTAATTTTGTTGGACACCTTGCATCCTCATGTGCCCTATCTTTCAAACCCACTAACATACCCGTGGTTGAGCCAGATCACACCCTTTTGCTTTGCATAGCCATCATGGTATTCAATTTTTTTGTGAAAAGAGTAATGATAGACAATGGATCAGACATGAATATTTGTACCCTAAAATTCATAAAACAAGCTTGGTATACTGAGGTAGATATCATCAGTGAAGTTATCACCATCAAAGCTTATGACAACTTGGAAAGAACCATAGAGGGAACTATTTTGCTACCAATCAAGGTTGGGCCAGTCATCCAAGAAACACTCTTCCATGTTATTGATCTAAACTTACCATTTAACATCCTCCTCAGTCACCCATGGATTCATGCCATGAAATCCATTCCATCCACTTACCATTAGTGCATCAAATTTCCACATTAGGGCACTGAGGTAACCATCCATGTCGATCCAAAACTCTTTGCTTACTGCAATGCAGTTGAAGCCTCATATACAAATCATTGACCTGGAATTGATATCGGCACAGCCATCGCTAGCTCATCCCACACTTGTAATGACCCAGAAACCATCCTCGCCTCCACCCTGTCTACTGTAAAGATCAATAACAAAGGTTGTGGAGAGTATAGTCTATCAGATGCATTTGTTGTTGGGATAGTCTCACTTAATCCACATGCCTATGGATGACCAACATATCACAAAGCTAAGGAGATTCCACCTCCTCGATACAAATAGTTTGGCCCAACAACCTTTGTATCCTCAAAAATCCCTCTCCATTAGGAGCTCACTCCAGATATCAACAATTGGTTACATGAGGATGCACCTCCAAGAAATCAAGCATGCCTTGATCACTTAAGCCACAACTATCCCCAAGAACATAAGTTCATCACTAACAAATGGAACTATCAAGGTGGTGGTCTAGGACTAGAAGAAAGAGGCATGTGGTGCCCCATCGATGCACACAAGTGGGAATCGAAGTCAAGTCTTGGCTTTGGCATACCCACAACTGGGGGCACCAATACAGACGGTCATGCTTTTTCGAACATTCACCGTGACCTTGTTGAAATTGAAGACATTCTTGAGGAAGTTGACAAGAGAGCCTACAATGATATCCCAGACCAAATCTTCCTTAGAGACTCTATTCTCGAAGAACTATCCATCCATTTCATTGACTTACCACTCGCCCATCCACAACTCATAGATTGGGACCAACCAAGCATCATACACATTGATGAGTTCACATTAGAGGAAGCACTTCTGAGATTCTTGGGAGACGAAACTCCTCACAAGAAAAAAAAAAGCCAGATTCTGCCTATATCTATAAGCTAGATCCCAAGGGGTATTTTGGAGAAAATCTGCAACCTAGTTTCGATACACCCAAAACTGGAACTAAGGTGAATCCAAGACTAAGCAAGGGAAAAAAGAGAAACCATCAGCAAGAAAATCTAGAGTCACAAGTAGAACATGAGGATTTAGCATTGCCTCCTCAAGATAATCGACCGGAGGTGTCTTCTATTCTAATTGAGGATACTAGAGAAGTCAACATTGGTTCTTTAGAGATCCCTAGACTTGTTCACATTGTTGCATCCCTATAAGAAGACCAACCTGACCTCCTCTTTGAGGTCTTAAGAGAGAACATTGACCGATTTGCATGGTCATATCAGGACATGCTAGGACTTGATCCAAAGCTTGTAGTTCATCATCTTGCAGTCGATCCAAAGATCAAGCCCGTCAGACAAAAGCTTAGAAAAATGCACCCCAAGGTGGCATTACTGGTCAAAGCTGAATTAGAAAGAATGTTAGCTCCTAAGGTTATCTGACCTATCAACTACTCAGAGTGGATCTCCAACATGGTGTCTGTCACTAAACCTTTCGGTGACATCAGAATCTGCATTGATTTCAGAGATCTTAACAAAGCTTGTCCAAAAGATGATTTTCCCTTGCCCAACATAGATATGATTGTAGATCTTACAGTTGGACATGAAATTTTGTCCCTCATGGATGGATTTTTTTGGGTATAATCAAATCAAGATTGCAGAAGAGGATCAGCATAAGACAACATTCACTACCCCTTGGGGAACGTTTTGCTCAAACATGATGCCTTTTGGCCTAAAGAATGATGGGGCTACCTATCAAAGAGCTATGACAACCATTTTTCATGATCTCATCCATAGAATTTTGGAGGATTATGTGGATGATATCTTTGTTAAATCTCACACCTTCATGGATCATCTTGCTGACCTGGAGAAATTCTTTGATAGGTTAGCCAAATATCATCTCATGCTGAATCCCAAGAAGTGTGTCTTTGGGGTCACATTTGGCAAGCTTCTAGGCTTTATAGTTTCTAAACGAGGTATAGAGATCAACCCCAAGAAGGTCAAGGCTATCTTAGACATGCCTCCTCCCCAGACACTTTTACAGCTTTGCTTTCTTCAGGGAAAGCTTCAATCCATTCGACGCTTCATCTCCCAGCTTGTAGATAAGTGTACACCATTTGCACATTTACTGAATAAGGATGAGAACTTCAAGTGGGATCCTTTATGTCAGCACAGCTTTGATCAACTCAAGCAGTATCTCACCAATCCCCCTATCTTGGTTCGACCAGTTCTTGGTCATCCCTTGATCTTGTACATATCAGCAATGCCTACTGCTCTAGGGGCACTTCTAGCATAGCTTAATGACTATGATAGAGAAAGATCCATCTACTACATTAGTAGAACCCTAGTTGGTTATGAACTCAATTATACTCCTATGTAAAAATATTTTTTGGTAGTTGTTTTCTCAACTCAAAAGCTTTTCCACTACATGCTAAGTCATACCATCCAACTAGTCTCCAAGATCGACCCTCTCAAGTATATGCTCTCCAAAACAGCACTTATAGGCCGTTTGGCCAAATGGGTTATGCTCCTTAGTGAATTTGACATCTAGTACGTGGACAGAAAGGAAATCAAAGGGCAAGCTATAATAGATCACCTAGCTGATGTGCCTCTAGTAGATACATATCCTTTGATCACAGAATTTCTAAATGAGCATATTTGTCTAATTGAAGAACAGCCCCCATGGAAACTTTATTTTGATGGCTCACACACATCTCATGGATTAGGGGAAGGAATATTGTTGGTCACACCTCAAGGAGATTACATTCCAAAAGCCTTCAAGCTAAAATTCCCTAGCACCAACAATATAGCTGAATATGAGGCTCTGATAGCTAGATTAAAGATAGCGGTAGAATGGAACATCACTGAGTTACAAATCTTCAGCGATTCTTAGCTCATCATCAAGAAAGCCCTAAATGAATATCAAACCAAAGATGAAAAGCTATTACCCTACAAAGAGCTAGTTGATCAGCTAACCCAACATTTTACAAAGCTTCAGCTTACAAAAGCGTCATGAATGTAGAACAAAGCAGCGGATGCTATGGCTACTATCAACTCACTCTTAAAAATTCCCCAAGCAACTACATAGTATGAGTTTTTAGTCAAGCAGCTCCTCACACGTGCCTATGTGAATGATGACTCAAACCATGTTTGTATCTTGGTTGGTTCCCAATCCCCTTGGTACCATGAGGTTTATGCTTACCTTAAAGATGGTATCATATCCCCTCACCTCACACGTACCCAAAGCCAGAACCTCATTCGAAAATCATCTTGCTATGTTATCATAGCTAATACCCTATATCATTGGGGTTATCATGATACTCTCTCTCAATGTTTAGATGAAAATGAGGCCGCAATGGTGTTAAAAGAAGTACATTCTAGACTTTGTGGTGCCCACATGAGTGGTATTTTCCTAGCATGAAAAATCCTTAGAGTAGGCTACTATTGGCCTACCATTGAAGAAGACTCCTATGACTTTGTCAGAAAGTGTCTCCCATGTCAGTTGCACGCAAATCTCGTGCATACTCCAGCACAGGATCTACAGCCTATTGCACCACCTTGGCCTTTCACTTGTTGGGGCCTTGATCTAGTTGGAACTATCAAACCTCTCTCATCTGATGGACATAAATGGATAATAACATCTACAAACTATTTCACTAAGTGGGTGGAAGCAATCCCCCTAGTCTCAGCTATAGGAGTTCAGGTCTCCAAGTTCATCTTGTACCACATTGTTTGCCACTTCGACATCTCATCCACCATCTTCACTGACCACGGAGGTAAATTTGAAAATCTCAACATGGAAGGATTATGCACTTCCCTCCACATCCATCACCTCTTTTCTAGTCCATATTTCCCACAAGGTAATGGCCAGATAGAGGCAACTAACAAAACCCTCCTCAAAATTCTAAAGAAAGTTGTCAATGATTCTAGCAACGATTGGCACCTATAAATAAATCCAGCCCTATGGGCCTATTGAACTTCCTTCCGTACATCCACAGGAACAACTCCATACTCCTTAGTCTATGGTGCCAAAGCAGTACTACCCATAAAGGTTGAACTACCCTCCTTGCGCATATCTTTGCAAGGGAAAATATCAGATGAAGAATATAGAGTAGCTCAGCTTAGTGAACTAGATCTCTTAGACGAGAAGAAACAACAAGCCTATGATCATCTCACAGTCTATCAAACTCATCTCAAAAGGAATTTCAACAAGAAAGTGATTCTACGACACTTTCAGCTAGGTGACATGGTCCTCAAAGAAAATATGAAAGTCCAAGCTAATCGAGAAAAGAGAGGCAAGTTTGAACCTACATGGCTTGGTCCTTATGTTGTCACTACATCCTTTGGCTCTAGAGCTTATCAGTTATCTACACCAGAAGGAGAACTCTTGAATGATCCTACTAACATCATTCATCTCAAGAAGTTCTATGCTTGAAGATCCTTAGTATACCCAGCTTTTGAAAAATGCAAAATACAAAAAAATAAGTAACGAGAAATAAGCGTCCAATGGTGAAAACTTGGCAATTCAAGCGCCTTGGATAGGTACCTTGGGGAAAACCTGGTAATTTAGGCATCTTGTGTACTAAGACTAATCCATTATCTATCACTATCCTATCTCTCATCCATTCATCCACCATCCCATAACACACCTGCTTGTTCCCTTGGTGTTCCAACCAAATATCCAAAATCTGATGAAGCTTGTAAATACCTCCTATACAGGTTGTAAATCTTGTACCAAATTTTTAAAATCTTGTATCATACCTTGTATCATAGCTTTTATATTCAAATCTTGTCCAAAGCTTGTACCATATTCCATCTTGTATTATATGCCAAATCTTGTATCCTAGATTGTATCCTATCACATGCACACAAAGAATCCCATTTTCCTTAAGCTTTTTGCAAACAATCTACCTATCCGCCTATCAACTATTGCAAACATCCCACCCTTCATGAACATTTCCATCTCACAAAAAATCCAAAACATGAACAAAACCTTGTACATTTGTAACATATCTTGGTCTGTCAGCTTGTACATCCTCTTTAGCTTAGTACCATTGTATCTATCCCGCTTTTGTGTCAGTTCCTCCTTGATCAGCATCTTGCACACATTGCACAACCCTTGGTTAGCTATTCCAATGCATCAATTAGCTAGATCTCCTGTCACCAAAGTGTTATCCTTCTTAGTTGAGCTTGCCAGATGCATCACTCATCCAGATCCATCAGTTTAGGTTCTCTTTGATAGATCCTTGTAGGATATAGCTTTCCTCATGTCTGATCTTGGTTTGTTAGTATCTCAACCTACCCATCTCATTGGCAAACAGTTCTCTTTTGGATTTTCACTTTCTTTTGATTTGGAATCTTCCCTTTTGGGTCTTGAAGTATATTTTCCAAACAATCTTTTGTTCCCTCCTCAAGGTTGCCATGATCTTCCATATCATGGTATACTACGAATGGGGCAATCTAAGTGTAAGGTCTTGATCAAGTCTTTTTTATGTTTTTCTTTTCTTCTTGTGGGCTACCCAGTTAGTTCCACTTTGATTCTTTTGAGATTCATGTGTGTTGCTAGGGAAATCCTTGCATGTTTGTTTTGAGTCAGTCCGTTAGTCCTCTTGACAGTTAGTGAAAAGGCCTTGATGTTCTTGGTAACCTTGGAAATTAACCAACAGTCCTATAGAAAATCTAGTGCTCAACTAGATGGTGGTACTTCTCTTTGAAGTATCCCCCTACTCAAAAATCTTCAATGGATTCCCTTCATCTCCATTATCCCCCATCCATATCTAGCACCTATCCCAGCTTATGCATTAGTATCTCTTTGAATCAATCTTTACTTTTAGCTTTAGGGATCCACAATCCTAGTCTTAGGGATCCATCAATCTACTCAATCCACCAAGCCTCATCTTTTGAGATCCACAATCCTAGTCCTAGGGATCTCTGAAACCCATCTTCCGCTAGTCTAACTCTTTGACATCCTATTGCATCAACTTTTATAATCCCATCATCCCTCTCCTCCTCCTAGATTCCATTTTATAGCGCTCTGCTCCTTCATCGTCCCCCCAATCTTAGAACATCTTAAGCTTGATTCCTTTTGAGCATCCAATCCTCCCTTTATCATTCTCTTGTAGTGAGAGTTTGAGCTAATTCAACCCCTTCTCTTTGCCACTCTGAGTCTCCTTGCTTATCCTGGATTCTTGTATTTTTTAAGAAGCCGTCGAGCCTCATTTTCTCTCCCTGCCACCTTCTTTAGGGGGCATCTCTAAGTCTAGTCTCTCCTCTTCTTATCCAAGATTGGGGCAACCTTTTTGCTAAAACATCTTCCTCATGTCGTCTCCATTCAAACTTCTTTCAAAATAGTGTTGTCTCAACACTATGTCAAAGAGGGGCAAA
This sequence comes from Cupressus sempervirens, assembly GCA_028749045.1. Taxonomy (NCBI): domain Eukaryota; kingdom Viridiplantae; phylum Streptophyta; class Pinopsida; order Cupressales; family Cupressaceae; genus Cupressus; species Cupressus sempervirens. The sequence goes on from CM053784.1 coordinate 168,349,004, forward strand.
ATGTAGATACCTAAATCTGATTACACCGCTTCGATAATCTTATTTAGCTATCTCTAAAGGCATAATTAATTAAATTCCTATTTAATTAATCCTTTTGCCATCCCGTAGGTGATTAATTTAATTAATCATCTATAGTCCTAATTGATAAATCAAATAACCCATTATTTATCAATTAATCCTATTCTCCTATCTAATTCCAAAACCCTCTTTTATTAAATAAATCTATTTGATAAATAAAGCCCTCAAATCTAATAACCCCTAAACTTATCCCTAATCCTCCATTTAGTCTAATCCATCCCATTCACCCATACTAACCAAGCTTAGCCACTAACTCACCCACCCTCGTGAATGCCATCCACTTGCATATCTCTAACATCCTTAATCTAATCCTAAATCACCTCTAATCCCCCCCCCAACCTTGTCACATTCGCTAAGTAGGCTTAAGACTTTCCTAAGCCAAGAAAAGTCAAAAATCTCAACTCCCTCCAAAATATCCCAACCACTAAGCCTTCAATGCTCTTACAAAGGCCATAAAGACTCTTACAAGCCCATTCATTGCTCTTAGAAGCCATTTATGAGGGTCTTTAAGGCCTTGAGCCTCCTTTGTTGACTCATCCATCCCATTACCTCCATCCACTCACCCTGTGACATGTGTCACTCTTTGGTTGGTGCTAAACAAGCACAATCCATGTGCTCCCCTTTGAGTGCATCCTAGCCCTCATTAAGCTTTCATCTCTCCTTGCATCTTGACCCTCCATCCCTCAAGCCCTTGGCCTATAAATTGGATCCCCTCCCAAGCCATTTCATCACAACCTTTGAGCTAAAGTTATAATGCCATTTTAAGACCAAGTTTTACAACAAAGCCATCATCCACACCCAAATCCAAATCATCCATTGAAGCTATTTTGAGCATTTGAGCATACATACCAAACCTATCAAATAGACACATCTCTGAAACAAGAAAAGCCTCATTGAGAGAACCTATTAATGGTTCATATTCTCAATCGAGGGTTTGTCTTTGTCTAGCATACATGTTATGCTTTTTAATTTTGTAAATGCTTTGATTTCATGTAAATTAGTGTTTCTAGCATAATTATTTAGTGTATGCAATTTCTTCTTAGCTTTGATCTTCACTAGTAAGATGTAAATTCATCTATAGACTAGTGTCTTTACACTCTTTCAAATCTAGCAAATGAATAATTTCTTTACTATTATCTGGAATTAAAACCTTTTCCTTTTCTTTTCTTTGAGATTCTTTTTGCTTTTCATCTCATAGTGTCTCTATTTCTCTCTTCTGATCTTCCTTGGAGATAGGTATGAAAATGTTTCTAATCCTTGTAGTTGCAGTTGAAGATGTTTTTTTTTTTAATTCTGATTTCACCATCCTCCAATTATGTAACTGCTTTTGTAGCTATAACCTAAATATGTTCCAAAATAGCTATCTCATTTATGATCTTCCTCAATTTTCTTTTTTGTTTCTTATGTTCATCATAGGGAACGTATCTTTACAATTTGAAGTAGGTTGAAGAGTTTTAAATGTGGTCTTTCTATCATTATTTAATCTAATTTTTTTTGAGATTTTTCCTTCAAATCTATAATAGTTCAATTTATAGATAGTTTTTTTTTTTAATTAACTTAATAGATTTCAGTTCTATATTTTAATTCTCAAAGTCGATCAAAAATTTAATAGTATTACAATGTTTATAAGAAGCATCTATTCCTATCAAGTTACCAATTGAAAAGCCAATTTTCTTAAGAATCTATACATGCATAAGTTCAGGAGAATAGGATTAAATGGAAATCCAGGTTGGCATAGGGAAGTTTAATTGTTCTTCATTACAATCTAGAATGCATTCAAAGACTTTCATGTTCAAAATAACCTTTAAAATAACAATCAGAGATAGAGAGGATTTTTTTTTTAACATACTTATCACTGCAATGTATATAGAATATCAATCTATTAGAATGGTGACATATACTTACCTAATTTTATTGAATTCCTTTAACCAGTTAATGATATTGATCATCTCTTGTTTTGGCCCATTCCAAAATGTGAATACAGTTACATTCTAGCATTCCTACCAATGATCTTTGTTGTCTTGATTGTTAATAATCAGGATTTGTTCTTCAGTTTTATTATTAAAGGGGTGAGGAGCTATGTGGGTTGAATATAGGAATGTATAGGAGACTTGGGGATACCATTCCTATGATGGGGGGATATATGTATTAGAAGTGTTATGTGGTGATCTAGGATTTGAATTTAAACTATCTTTCAAAGATGTGCTTCACAAATATTGAGGAAAATCACATCGAGTTTATATAGAAATCCTATTTTTTGGGAAATATAGGGGTTATCTATTTTGGGCTGCATATTTAGTAAGATTAAAGAAGATAATTTTCTTGTCTAAGGTTGCACTGGAGCAAATGATATTAGGGTAAAGACCTTTCTAGGTAGATGAGTTTCCTAATTTGGGGAAATTGACTCTTTTAATGTTTTGAGGAATCAATAGAAGCTTACTTGCCTTATTATGATCTAATAAGACTTGGAGTGTAGTGGCCTAATTCATTTCTAGTTTGACTCTAAATCTGTTGTTCCCATTGAATTTTGCCACTACCCAGAACTATAACCTCTCAATAGATTTCACTGATATCTCTTGAGTGGTAGCCCCTGCCATTTTATTACCAATATGATTATTATAATTTGCCTACAATGTAATAGGTTTCTCAAATTCACTATGCCCAATTAGGGCCAAAACTGAATTTGACATCTTCACAAAAAATTGTAAATCTATAGAATGAGTAAGACTAAAGAAAGGAGGATCAATGTAGTGACTCCCAAATTTATTTGCTTCTCTACAAGGGCCTTGTGGTGATGGCTATGGTTGAGGCACTAGATGTTTATAAGTACTTGAAAACTAGGGTTTGGACTAATCACTGAAAATGTTGATTACTTAGAAGGCCGGGAGTGTTTTCTTTGGTGCTTGTTTTTATTCACAAAGTTCACATGTTTCAAAATTTTAAAATATGTTTTAATTTCCATTTCTTTTGATAGAGCTTATTTGTGAAAATAATTTTGAAATTTTAATCAAATTATGGTGTCCATACATGAGAGGTTTTAAAATTTACCTTTATAGCCAACTAAAGATTAATAATAAAAACATTATTGAATGAAAAATCAAGGAAAAATATTTTCATCAAAATTTGGTATGTTAGTTAACTTTCTTTCAGAGGATTTACAAAAATTCATCAATTTGTGTCAATTTATGGTGTTCATACACAATTTTGGTATTGTTACAAAACATGCATTTTGAAAAAAGGGTTTTTAAAGATCCATACCAAAAAAAATTTCTATCATATGTGTATACAAATAAATTACATATTTAAAAAATGGATTTCGAGCACTACAATTTTTATTTCTAATATTTTTTAAATTCAATCTCTAAATGTCTCAAATTTTGAAATTAATTGTCAAGAAATTTCAAAAATAGGAAAAATGCTTCCACTTTCTTCCCAAAAGTGAGACCCAACTTCTTGTACTTACCCATCCTTTTAGTGTATTTTTTGAGTTTTTAGAAAGTAATTTTTAAAATAACTTCTAAATCATATCTTAAGTTTAAATTTAATTTATTAATTAAAACTATCTAAGTTTTAGGAAGCTTTAGGGAAAAATCTAGGCTCATAGGAATAATGGGTTACAAATTAAGTCATAAAGTGACCCACACCAATCACCACCTCCATGCCTCCTCTCATCACCATCCAAGCTAGAAACTAGGTATCCTATAAAATAAAGTCATTCAATGCGATCACATTTGTGATGAGAAGAACCTTGACCAAGAGTTGGCCCATCTAAGATTTTTGTTCTTACAAAATGGGTATAATAATAAGAAATTTTCTAGGGATTTCAACCTAGCCAAATCTCCTTTGGTCTCCTCTCCTAAACATTTCCAATCTCGGCCCCTCCCTATGACTTCCATTCCTTATATTAAAGGCATCTTGTATGAAATTACAAAAAAAAATCTTTAAAAATCCCTTCAATATTCTTTCAAACCTTTCTCAATGTTAATGAACTACATTCCTCCCCTCAAAGACCATAGTGACATCTTGCTAGACTCTAGGGTCTACAAGATTGTCTATTCATGTAATACTCCCTATATAGGTGAGATGGTTCACTCATTCAAAAAAGGGACTAGAGAACATAATGCTAAAATTAAATGTGAGATAACAAACAAATTGGCCCTAGCCAAGCACTCCCTCCCTACCAAAAAGCATATTTTATTAGAGAGCACCCAGGTTATTTTTAGAGAAGACAAATTTATCAAGAGAAATCTTAAGGAAGATATCAATATTTTTAACCATCCCTCCAACCTCAATTGAAATGATGGGTGGAACATCAGATCTTCTTGAAATATATTAAATTATCTAGGATTATATAGGCTCTCCCCGTTGCCTCCCCCCATCACCCTCCTAGTTCTATTATTATGTAGACTTGCACATGATCTCCACCCCATCCTTTTCTTTCTCATGTCATTTGGTCCATCATGCTAATTAATTGATGGTGTTAATTTTTTCAACTTCTTGGTCATTTTTTGTCTTCTTCTACTTTCTCTCTTTTGTTCCCCTTTGTACTTATTTTTCCAATTTAATAGCCTCATGCTAGTTGGGGTGTGTGTGTGTGTGGGTGTCCTTGCATGAGTGATTTTATATTTCTTTTATTTTTGATATTTTGATGTCTTGTTAGTCATTTTTTATTTTGATGTTTTAATACATAACCATTTTTCTTCATTTTTACTCACTAATTTTCTACATATATGTAAATTCATTTTCTCTAATTCATTTTTTTATTTTATTTTTTGTATACATGTAGATTCATTAATAATAAGTGTGTGTGTGTGTGTGTGTGTGTGTGTGTGTGTGTGTGTGTGTGTGTGTGTGTGTCCACATATATACATATATAGATATTTATACATCTATATATGTATATATAAATAAATTATATGTATAAACATACATTATACCTACATATATACATATACATATATATGCACATACATACATACATATATGCATATATAGATATATACATATAGACACACACAAATATATATATATGTACATATGTATATGTATGTATATATACATACATATATACACATAAAAATATATGCATACATATGTATATGTGTGCATGTATTTATACATATATATTATATATCCATATGCATATATAAATATGTACAAACACACATGCACACACATATACATATACATATACATATCTATAAATACACATATAGACATATACATACATATATACATATGTATACATATACATACATACATGAATACATATATATACATACATATATGGATAAATATGTACAGACACACATACACACACAAATATAGGTGTGTGTATGTGTGTGTGTATATATTTATGCATATGTACGTATATACAAATATGTATGTATGTATATATATATGTATATATGTATAGATATATATATATATATATGTATATATGTATATATATATATATTTATGTATGTATACATATGCATATATGTATGTATATATACATGTGCAAACATATATACATATACATATACATACACATACATATAGATATACATATACATATACATACATAGATGTTAAAAAACATATTGATACAAGTATAAATAAGTGTTTCAATCATTGTTTTGTCACTGATGTCAAACTTGCTACTTGCTGGTAAGACAATTGCTTAGATGATTTGAGTACTATCATTTGTTTGATTGATGAAGAAGATTTGATCAAATGAGGTAACAATAGAACCTAGTGGAAAGGTTGAGTTATGATATGGAAAAGATGTTCAAGAATCAGCTAATACAATGATATTATAGGCCATTGATAACCTACTTAAGGTTGCAAATGATGGTTACACTAATTAAGTTCAAAAGGACAAGTTACAAGAATTGTGTCTACCAAGCTTAATAATTTGCATAGTACGTGTTAAGGAAAGTTAGTTTAAGCTAAGCAAAAATTTAGTTGGAGCCAAGTAAAATTCAATTTCAATGTAAGTCAAGTGATATAGTGTAAGCCTAGTAAATTTTAGTTGATGCCAAGCACCAGTAAACTGTAGTTCCTACCAAGCATTTTGATAGTGGATGTCAAGCAATGTAGTATTTGCCTAGTGTCAACATTATGAGAAAGATTCAAAATTAAATGAATCTAAGCTAACAAGATTGATTTTTTGGATTGTGTGAACTGTGTGAAAGATAAGCTTGATGAGCTAGAGGCACTAAATTTAAGATAAACCATTTTGAGGCAAATTCAAAGAGGATTGTTGGAAAAGATTCTAGAAGGGAATAAAATGAAATGGTGGGTAGATTCATTGAATCCTACCTAATCCAACCTAATCCAACCTAACCCTAAAATGGATGATGGAAGATGAATGACAAAAGATCTTAATTTTATATTTATATTGATGGCTAGTTAGAAGCAAAGGTTGTCATGTGCACAAACCTAAGGAAGACAAGGAGTCTAGGGTATTGATTCATTTAGTGACCTAATATAAGTGTCTACATTGGAAAGAAAATCAAGAAGGAATAAGTGTATGGATGCTTGAAGGGTGAACAAGTTGTCAAAGATTAAGTGTGTGAATGCCAAGTAGAATGGAGGACTGAAATAGCAATCTATAACCTACAAGTGTGTTGTAAGTTGTTACTAGATCAAGCCTTATTATTACATTCTAATTATTGTATTAGTCCAAGGTAAATCGTTTGGATTCAGGTTCATGTAATAGTCATTTGTAAATCCTTTAACTATGTAAAATTCCAAATAAATAATCTAAAGTCCTCTAAAAAGGATCACTCCTAATAAGGTGATTGAAATCCTTTAACTAGGTCACATTTAACAACATGCATGGTAACCTTTAATAGGTTTGGCCTTTCAGAAGGCGTCACTTAAAAAGAGTGAGAATTAGTAGCATGTTACTAGTGGTTTTTACTAAATTGGGTTTCTAGGTTGAATTAATGTGTCAAATATATTATTGAATCTTGTATGTTTCATGTTTACATTTCTATAAAGTTGATTTGATAGTAACCTACAAGTTTAAGTGAATATATTATCTAATATGCATGATAAAAATGTTTTATGAATATGGGTTTACTAAGAAATGGAATATTTTACTTGTACATTTGGACCTTGGATAACTGATTCACCCCCCTCTCATTTATTCTAAAGAATTCCAACAATACATACATACATGCATGCATGCGCACATGCACATGCGCATGCACATGCACACACACACACATACAATACTTGGTAGGTGTACAAATAGTAGCATATGTTATTAGTAAGAGCTATAGATGGTTTAATCAAGTGCAAGAATTCAATTTTTATATATAGATTACAAATTTTGTTAAAGGAAAGGGATTGGCTAAGTTACTGGCATAATCAAACTTGGAAGCTAACCATGAATCTACCAAAGGAAGATCATTGTGAGGTTAGCATTGAAATATTTTCATTTTATGTTGATATTTATTCTTCCTAATGATTATGGTTTTTAGATAATAAAGAATAGATAGTCAAAAAAGAAATATAAGATTATAGTATGAAAATTACATTCATATTAACGATGACCTTTACTAGAAAAATAGAGTTGACATATTACTTTTTTTTTTGGATCCCTAGTAGTCAAATAACATATTATTAGAGATACATAGGGAAGCATGTGGATGTCATTTCTTTGCTAAAACTATTGCACATAACATTTGAAGGGCTGGTTACTTTTCACTAACAGTTTTTAAGGATAGTTATCACTTTCTTAGAAAATGTGAGAAATGTCAAAAAAATCTCTAGTAAATTAAAATTTAATGATATTTTACCCATGGTACCTATGCAGTCAAAAGAACCATTTCAAATGTGGTGAATAACTTGATAGGTGAAATTATAGAGAACTTAAGTGGATGACACAAATGGATTCTAGTTGCAATAAACTATTTTTCAAAATGGGTTAAAGCCATTCTACTAAGATAGTCCACTCATACGGTAGTTATGAATTTTTTGATATAGAATATTATCTGCGGATTTGAAGTACCTCACAAGATTATTCTCAACAACGCTATGTATTTGAGATCAAAATAACTTCTTGAATTATGTAATACTTATGCTACCACTATATCGTATTCTACCCCTTAAAGGCCACAAGGGAATGGGCAGGGAGAATCTAGCAATAAGAACATACTTAAGATCATCAAGAGGCTTTTGGATAAGAATGAAAAGTGTGGGATTCTAACTTGAATATGGCTTTATGGGAAGATAAACTAATAGTTAAAAGGTCCATTGACTTTTCTCCTATTGAGTTAGTATATGGCAAACAAGTGCAAATGCCAATACATAATTTATTTCCTATTTATAATTTGATAAATGATGAAGGTTGTTGAAATATTCAAATGGGAAGAGTACTTCTAAGAGGGAGGGGTGAATCAAAAGTACCACACTTTTAACCTTTCAAATTCTTTAAAAAGAATAACTGAAAATAAAATACATGCATGTAAACATATTAAATGAACATAAAGTAAACACATGCAAGTAAACACATGACACCAGAATTTGGTAACCCATAAAATCTCCAAGAATTAGAAGGTAAAATTGGGGTGGGGATGATACCCACAAAATCACTACAGCAATAATTGTTTGACCACTTATTATGTTCTTCCCTGTGAAAGATCTACCCTATTAAAGGCTTTAAACTATGTCAATAGTGACATGGTTAAAGGATTTACAAATACTTTACATGAAGTGTCACCCTATTAAAGGATTTAGTCACCTCTTCAAAGGATCTACAAAATAGCTGCTAAGATAACCTATCATCATAGGGTTTTCACTATCTAATACAATTGCTAGAGAGTATTAGAAACTTTTGACTTGATTGCCTACAATCTTCAATTGTTGATTTTAGGCACTCAACCTACTCATTTTGATGTGATCCTTCCTCAATTTTAAATCTATTCATATCCCTTGGACTTTTCTAATTAATTGGATGTGTAATTGTTGCTCAATTCACTAAGCCTGTAATACCCCTATTGTTTGCCTTGTTCTATAATTTTATGGTTAGGTATGGATCTATGATTCATATTTAATCTTGAATTCATGCTCTTTCCTTGCATTTTTCTCATTGGTTGCATGCCTTCTCCATTTTCCTGATTGGTTGCATGCTAATTGCATATGAAATATAAAAGATTCATTCTTATCCTTATTATCCTTCAAAATCTTCCTATGTTAGCTGAAAAAATGGTTTACATCTGAGTTTGTGAAGGCACAAACTCATATGATGATTCTGTGTTACTCAATACATAGTGAACTACTAGTCCTCAGCACATATACTATCTTGCTTTGCTTAGCAGCTATTGCAGTCTATCTTTCTTGGCACATGTATGACTCTGGCTCACTTAGCATATGAAACATTCTAACTTGCTCAACATCAACTATGACTTGGCACCTATATATGACTCGGCACCTATATAATGTTTGACACTTGAAGTCACTTAACACCTATTGGAATTCTAGCTTAGCACATACTGTAGCTCGACTCTATGTAGAAAGTGGTTAATTGTGTTGATACTCAAATGTCAAAAGCAATTTGAGACTAACAATCTCCCCCATTGACATGAGTGTCAAAAAACTTAACTAAACATTACTAGTCTAATCTTATGAGTACCCTATCCAATCTATTCTGCATATGTACAATATTTCAAAGTTTGTTCAAAATACCTTATAACTCCCTTGAGCTGATTGTACCATTTCATTCTTGTAACCCAAAATTCTATACTGAATGTGCCTAATTCTCTTTGTCTTTGCCCTATTTCTACAATTTGTACCTATGTACTAAGCTATTCTATCTTTATTCATATTTCCTCCAAAACATTATTTCTCCCCCATTAATCTTATCTCCCTTTTTTTGTTATGTATAATCTTTCCCTTTTTATTCTTCAAAATAATGAATGAAAGAATTTAATCAAAATTTAGTATTCTCCACCTTAGTCATATATTCCTTATTATTATTTCTCCTCATATCTCCTTTATTATTTCTTCCCCTTTATGACACTTACGTCAAAGGGTTCTAAGCAGTAATACCACATTTAGCCAAAAATGTGCTATTTACCTCCATTATCATTTTCAGAGCTGCATCCCACTTCCTGAAAGTAATGTCTAGTGACTTATGTTAGATGGAAGTCTCTGTAGCAAGATGTACAAGTCCATCTAATGGATAAATATTAGGATCTTTCTTTAAGATAATTTCAGCATAGACTTGTTCTTTGTGGAGAAACTCCAAATGTGGGGTCATGGAGGATTGAATCTGCATTAATTTGGCCTTTATATTGGCCTCTTCACTTGTTATTGTGGCTAATTCTCTTTGAGTGTAAAGTGATTGGGAAAAATGCTTCTCACTTTGAGCTAGATCTCTTGGTAGTTACATGCTAGAAATCTTTAGATTTCTCTCCAAGCTCATTATCCTCTGGCATGTCTCTTATGTGAAGTTGGAAAAATCACACAACTTTTTGTATGGTGAGAAAATGTTCTCAAGCATAGTTTTGACCTTTTCAATTTGCTTGGCCAATTCAACTTGTGCAAGTTCTATGCCACTTGATATCTTCTCATTCACCTTTCCCTAAAATTTTTTTTTACACTACTCCATGAGTTTGACATTTGTGTCCTAGTCTTCACTTGTCACCTAGTCAACTATATCAGATAATTGTTCCATTATGGGCTTTGGCTCATCTAGTGACTACAAGCTGAAGGCATCCATAAAGATGTCCTTAATCTGATGTAGTGCTTGCTTGTGTTTATACTCTTTTTTTATTATTTCTTTACTTTTTCTCCTGTTTAATGCATCTTGCATCTCAGTAATCTACTCCATTGTGATAGTCTTTGAGTCATAGGTAGGTATTACAATGTCTTCATCTAACTTGGGGTCTCCATAGTGAAGTACCCTAGTTACCCTAGTTGAGCCTAAGCCTAGTTTTGAGATTTTCAAAGGTATGGCTTAAGTACTTGACTTCTTAAGGGTTTTTGTATGAGTACCTGTCTTTGGTAGTTCTACCAATGTTTGTATAGTAGTCTGCTCCTTTTCCTTTGGTGTATCCTCCTTCTCATTAGACTTCCCTTCTTCTACACTTGGCTTTTGAATGGTATCACCTACTACTATAGGTGGTGGAAGCATTACAATTTTAGTGCTAGTAGCTATATAGGTGAAACATGGTTCTTGTGGTTTCACCTTGTCTCTTTTTAGTTTTGCTACTACCTTCTATAGCTCATCTACACTCACCAATATAGGGTTTGTGCATAATTGTGCCTATAGAGTCAATTGGTGAAGGATCTTGGAGAGATCCTCTACAATTATAGGATTAATATTTTGAGTTGAATTATCAGGAACATCCTTCATGGTTATTGTGTCTGTAGGTATGATGGTTACATGAGGAGGGCTAGGGGGTGACATTTGTGTGTCTTGCACACTCTATTCCTCTTGCTGCTATTGTTCAGTTGTTGTGATATCTTCTCCCTTTTGTGTTTCCTCATCACCTTTTTCCTTATCTTCCTTATCTTTCTTTTCTTCTTCTATTTTCTTTTCTTGTTCTTTTCTTGTTTCATTATCCTTTTGCTCTTTCTTTTCTTCTTCTTCTTTCTCTTCCTTCTCTTCCACTTTCTTTTCCTTTATCTTCTCCTTGCCACTAGCCTCTACCTTATTTGCTTCCTCATCCTTGTCATCAATTATCTTGTAGATTGTCTTCCACAATTATGTGGATTTATTCACTACATCCTTAATCTTATTTTGTAGGATGTTGAAGGCTCTATATTTAGGTACAAATTTGCCACCATGTTTCTTATTTGCCATTGTTATTTGACCTCTTGTTAGGTCAGACATCACTTGTGCTAAGGTAGATTCTCTTATCTCCTTTTCCATTTTAAGACAATAATTCCATTTATTTTGAACTATCTCATATAGCTCTCTAGGCATGGTACTGTCTAACTCTAGAGGTGTGTTTTTGAATTCAGTCGTCATGGCATATATTCATTCCTCTTTTTTTTTTTGCTCTTCTCTACTTATCTTATTGAATTTAAGACTTTTTGAATCATGTATTTCTTAAAATCCTCAAAATAGCTTGTCAGTTATGCCTCAAAATTATCACCCATCTTATCAATGAACTCATTGATTTGTGTGATTGTAGTTTTGTTTGGGTTCCAATTCACCTTTCCAATAGAAGAAAAATCTTCCATGACATAAAAGAATATGCGCATAAGAACTGAACCAAACTAGCATTGAGCACCTTTTGACCTCCTTATTTCTCCTAGGTTCTTGTTTATTTGCTGCAACATTAGTTCTGCTAGATCATATGTATGATCTTTCTTCACAAGTTTGTAAGCTACATCAACAGCTATACATGGCACACTATTCAATTTGATAGATTTGTAAAATTTCAAAGATATCACTCTCATTTTAATATCTAGAAGAGGATCTATTATAGTATCAATAGTCATACCCCTCTTATTCCACTTAGCTCATGTATTCCTTTCAATGATCTCTTTTGAATCACTGTGTAGGGTCTTAGGCCAATCTAGGGTTGGGAAACCCATAACCTTATGTACTATCCTCTTGGTAATATTAATTGGTCCTATTTCCAACCATAAACATCCATTGTGAATTTTTCTTAAAATAATCCTTATCCATTCTATTTTTAAAATCGTAGGGTAAACTAGGGCCTGAGTTAAACCATTCTTCTCAACTATTTGAAACTCATCCTTTAGAAAAAAAATTTCACATAGTTTGTGATAGGATTGGAATATGTCATGGTCTCCTATACCTCCTATCTTGTAGTTATAACACTTTCTTACATCTTTCACCATAACAACCTTTGGTGGAATAATGGACAATGTGCCAACAGGATCATTTCTATAGGTGACTTTAGGGATTGGTCTAAACTTGGGTTGTTTGATCTCATTACTGACTAGCTAGACCTCATAACTTTCCTTTCCTTTGGGGTTTCTTGAACTAGAAGCCATTATACCAAACTAGGGTTTCAAATATATTAAAAACTTCAATACTCTATAGATCGGCACTTGATAAATACCTTAGATCATCAAAATGTATATTGAATCACTATTGAAATCTGTGCAAATGGCTTCAAGGTTTCTCTTCGATCACTTTTTCACTCTTCTCATCTTTACTTTGTGTTTGAATGAAATAAAAATGATCAAAATTTGATCTCATACCTTTCAAAACCTAGCATTAAATGCTTAGTGCATACAACTATAAGCTCAACAATTGAAGTTTTCAACATGACTCGGCATCCGTTAGATTTTGTTTACTCAGCTTTCGCTAGATTTCCAATTCACTTGACATCAATTATCAACTTGATCACTATTAGTAGCTCGATATCCAATGGAGATTTACTCAACATCTAAGAATAGTTCGGCAATATTTGTAAAAACTTCAAATTTTGTCTTCACATCTTTGCTCATGTTGATTTCTTCTTTGCAGTACTTCTTTGTTTTGGGATTTATGTATGATATAACTTTGTATATTAGTCCCATACACCTATTCTTGCTTAGTTTGATGAGATGTGATCACTTGACCTCTTGGGTGAAGTGATCCCTCCATTTGATGTGTTGTACTCACCTTTCTTCTTCCAAGTCCTATTCATTTGCCCTCTGATTTGTTCAACATCAACCTTCTCTTTTCCTTTGTTCACTTTTGTCTTGGGTTCTTTTAACTCTGTTGGGAAATTCGTACTGATGTGACCAGTCTTTAAGCAACTAAAACATGTAGCTTGACTTAACCATCTGCTATAATTTCTCTAAAATGTGTCCTTATGCAATTTTTAAGAATGTGTCCATATTCTTGATAGTAATGACAGCTATACCTTGTGTTATAGTCCCAATTGCAGTGATGACCATGCTTATTTTCCTTTGCAGGCTGATTGAATTTCCACATAGGCTTTGATCTATACTCAAATGCTCTATGTCCATACTTCTTGCAATTGTAGTAGTGACCCTCAAATCTTGGTGTCCTCATGGTCTTGGTTATGCATTCATGTTCTTGATGTCCTCGTTTCTTACACTTGTGACAATAGCTTGCATTTTTAGGCTTATCATGCTGATGACCATTCTTGCTCTTGCATACATTAGAGGTATGTCCCTTTTTACCACAATACTGACAAGTAGGTTTAGTGTTCTTACATTTGTTGCTCCTTTCTTCTACAGTCTTAGATGATTCTCCTTGTTCAGTGCTAGTGTAACTAAGACCTAATGTATCATTACTAGCCCTTGGTGATTTTAGTAATTTCTCAAAGTACTTGATAGCCTCATTGGGTTTTTTGAATCTTTTTTCTATCTCCTTCTCTCTTCTCAATTCACTTTGTAGTTGATCATTTTGTATCCTCAATGTAGAGATCTCAATATCTTTCATATTTAGCTCATGATGAGCATTCATCATCTAATTTAAGGTGTCAAGCTACATGTTTGAGATTATTTCAAACTCAATTGTCTTCTCCTCCAGTCTACTGGTAAGATTTTTCTTGTCATCTTCTATCATGGCCTTGTCTTCAATGGCTTTCTTCTTTTTTTCGGTCACTTCACAAAGCATTATGGCTTGTGACTCTTGTTCAAGCTTGAGTATTTTGATTTCTTTAGCTTGTGCTCTATTTTTCTCCATCAATTCAACTATTGCTGCATCAAATTCCTTGGAATCTCCATTGGCAAACACTTGTGTGATATCAATCTCCTTGTAGTGTATTTCATTTTCAGCTATGGCTATATCCTTCCTTCTTTTTAAGGACTTTCTCAATTCCTCTCTGGCATCTTCTAATTTGTGTAGAGAGAGATGCACATCAATTACCTAATTGTCTATGATCTTCCCAAGTTTGAAGACTTCCATCTTTAGATATTTTCCCTAAGTTGTTAGGCTTCTCTTTGTGAGAACCTTGCTTTGATACCAATTGTTAAAATATTTTAATGGGAAGAGTATCTCTAAGAGAAGGGGGGGTGTGGGGTGAATTAGAAGTACCACACTTTTAACCTTTCAAATCCTTTAAAATGAATAATTGAAAATAAAATGCATGCATGTAAACATATTAAATGAACATAAAATAAACATATGACACCAAAATTTGGTAACCTAGAAACCCTCTAGGAATAAGAAGGTAAAACTAGGGTGGGGATGTTACCTACAAAATCACTATAGTTATAATTGTTTGACCACTTCTGATGGTTTGCCCTATGAAAGGCCTACCCTATTAAATGCTCTATAATATGTCAATAGTGACCTAGTTAAAGGATTTACAAACACTTTACATGAAGTGTGACCTTGTTAAAGGATTTAGTCACCTCTTCAAAGGATCTAAAAAATAGTTGCTAAGCTAACTTATCATCATAGGGTTTTTACATTCTAATACAATTACTAGAGAGTATTAGAAACCTTTGACTTGATTGCTTACAATCTTCAATTGCTGATTTTAGGCAATTGGTCTACTCATTCTAATGTGATCCTTGCTTGATCTGATATCTTTTCGTATCCCTTGTAATGTTCTAATTAACTATATGTGTAATTACTACTCAATTACCCTTGTTGTTTGCCTTGTTCTACAATTTTTCTTATTTGCTTAGCAACTTCCTTGACTTCTCTTCAGCAACATAAAATCGTGGGGTCTAAGCCTTCTTATAAAGACTTCATAGACTTAGGATAAGGTATGGGTTTATGATGCATATTGAATCTTGAATTTCCACTCATACCTTCCATTTTTTTCATTGGTTGCATGGTTTCTCCATTTTCCTAATTGGTTGCATGTTGAGTGCATAGGAAATATAAAAGATTCATTCTTATCCTTATTATCCTTCAAAATCCTCCTATGTCAGCTCAAAAAATGGTTTACATTTGAATTTTTCAAGGCACAAACTCATATTCTGATTCTATGTTACTCAACACATATTGAACTACTAGTGCTCAGCACATATACTATCCCACTTTGCTAAACACCTATTGCATTTTGTCTTGCTCAGCACATGTATGAATCTGGCTCACTCAGCATATGAAACATTCTAACTTGCTTGGAATCAACTATGACTTGGCAGCTATATATCACTCAACACCTATATAATTCTCAACACCTAAAGTCACTCGGCACCTGTTGGAATTTTGGCTTGACACATACTGTAGCTTGGCAGACATAGTGTACTCAGCTTCTATGTAGAAAGTGGTTAAGTGTGTTGATACTCAAATGTGAAAACCAATCTGAGACTAATAGAAGGTCAGAATAACTAGATCAATTGGATGAAATATTGAATGCATTAGTTGAGCTTGAATAGAATATGAGAGTAGCTCATGAGAAAAACATGAGGCAACAATAGAAAATAAAAGTATTACATGAAAAGAGAGTGGAATGTAGAAGTTTTAGGAAGGAGATTGGGTTCTAAAATGGAATGCAAAGGACCAAGACAAGGGGAAACATGGAAAATATGAAGCTTTGTGGCTTGGGCCATATGTTATCACTAGTAAGAATTCTAAGATTTCTTATTACTAGCATGATATTAATGGGTGTGATCAAGAGTTATCTACTCATTTCCAATAGTTAAAAGTTTCTTCTTTCAAAACTGAAAATTAGGTGTAGTCCTAATTTTTTTTGCCTTTCCTAATTTTTTTACTTATTTTATTATCATTATAGTTTTTTTACATCTAATTATTGCTCTTCTTTTTCCAGAGAGAATTGAATTCACATTGCACCGATAAGGTGTACATGTCCCCAATTTGAACCACTGGTAGGACTCAATATTTTATAAATATTTTCTACCTATTATTGCTTTGATTATAGTTGATCTTATTGAATTAATTTCATGTTGAAAATTATTTATGATTTCATGGATATTATTCATATCCTAAGTTAATTATGGTTGTGATCAAATAAAAGAATTACTTAGTGCATTTCTTTTTGTTTGTAGGAAATCATGATTAGACATCTAAATTAAATGTGTCTATCTCAAAATACATTCCTAGGGCTTACTCATCACATGGTAGTCCCTATCTATGGATCTTGGTTACAATTTTCTTGAAATTCTATGAGATATATGAGTTTTTTCATACATCACTATAGTTATAGCAATGAAGCATCAAGTATCAGTGTATACATTTGTGATAGAAGTAGGGTCATCATCAAAGTTAGGCAAGATATTGCTATAACATATAGTGATCAAGTTTATCACTATGTGGAGAAGATATATTGTCAATATGGTGATGAGAAATAAAGAAAGGTGTATCGTGAGTACCTTAAGTGATCATTGGTAAGCTGGGAAATGAGGTTTTGGTTTTGGTGATCAATGATGAAACAGATTGTATCGCTATATGATATGGTGATAAGTGCTTTCGATGATTGAAGAAAGGAAGTTCATTTTACAATGATTAGCAATAAGATCAGCTGAATGTGTTTCACTGATAAAGTAGTGTGATTTTCAAAAGGGGTCGCTATTACCTATAGTGATAGCTCAAAGTTGATCATAGGTCACATTTGAAGAATAATGGACATAATGATGAGAGATGAGCATTTGTGTATTGATATGTATTATAGTTATAAGATGAAAACTATCAGTAAAGACTAAAATTTATGATTGCTATAATCTATAGTGGAAACATCTATCTAAGGTTGCAAAAAGGGGATTTCCTATATAGTGATGAGTGATAGGGTTATCACTAGTTCTATAGCAATAAGTGTGAAAAGTAAAAAAAAAAAGTTATTTAGGGAATGAGATATAGCAATTAAAGATGTGTAGGTATTTTTTGCCAAGAGCTGTAGTGATAAAAAAAAAACTGAAAATATTTTATTGATCAGGAAATAATGAACAAAAATGACTATTGACAATCTATGTTCTATTACAATGATCAAAATATTTATGGCATTGATTTATACTAGGAAATAAATGCATGAGCATATAAGGAACATTACTAAATGAGACATCATTTCACATTCCAATCTCAAATAATTTCATAGAAGCTATAAAGGTTTTTAGTAGTGCACAAAGTCTGCAACAATTTGATTTAGAGAGGACTTTTAGAGAAGAATGCAAAGTTCTAGCTCAACACAAAAGGGGAAGGCTATGAAAGAGAAGAAGGGAAAAACCAAGAAGAAGCAAAGAATAGAAGATGAAGTTCATCCTAGAAAGTTGAATGAGAACTTGACCAAAAAAATGGGTTTTGCTAGGCTTAAATCCAAAAGGAATAAATTTTCTTCTCTGGGTAAGTTGGAAGATAAATATAGTGAAGTAGGAGATGTATGGACAAGGACAGGGGCTTATAATGTTTTCTTATACCATTATTTGACAAGATATCACAAAGTACATATTTTTTTATCCATGCAAGATAGATTTAGGAAAATTAATTGTGCCTAATGTATTTGTGAATGTTGAGTTGCTAAAGGTTATCATCAGTAAGTATAATACTAATGATAGGTGTATCTATGCTAGTAAAGGGGAGAAACTCATTGAAATTCCAATTGATACCCTAAATGAGGTCTTTAAATTTATAGATAGGATCATAAAGACATTATCATTTACTGAGTTGAAGAGTGAGTACAAGAGGTCAGATATAACATATATGGAATGGAAGCTAATGATAAATATGACTATCAGGGAACCATTGACTAAGACAGATAAACCATCATTTAACATTAATATGTTCAAGATATATCTTTGTAATACCCCAAAATTAGCTCATTGCCATGATACAAATTCAGGTCTATTTCTGCTCAATCCTAAGTCCTATTTCATTAGGCAAATTCTCATTCTGCTACTTGCTACTTGACTTAATTATCAGATGCAGAAAACCCTAATCTGCATTCATCATGCTTATTATTTAATTCCTATAGTATTTACTCATATTAGCCACATTAAAAACCTATTGATTAATATTTTATTTAATTATTAAGTATTTATACTTTAATTAAATTAAATTATATCCTAAGGCTAATGTACTAAGGGATTAAATTTATTTTATTTAATAACTATGCTTATTTTAATTAATTGAATGCAATTGTTCAATTAAATAGAAAATGTATTTATGAGGTCATATCTTGCTTATTAAATTAAATAATATCTTTTAAATCTTCTCTTCAGTTTGAAAAAGAGAACTCTTTAGTTAACCAAAATTAGAAAAGGAATGAAACCCATTAATTCCTTATTTCACTCATGCAAAGCTCAGTAAACTCTCCTTTCTTAAGGAAGTTTCCATTTCAACTAAATCTTCTCTTTGATCTCGACTGTTCATCTTAATTGATCTCCACCATTTATGGATTCCAAGAAAGTCTATTTAAGGGACCCTCATTTCCTCATTATAGAGGTTGAATTTTCATGCTATCGAATTGCTGTCGCATTTTGTACTCACCTTGCTTTAGCATATTGTTACATCTTTTCATTGTTAGCTTAATTTTCATTTAGATTAAATCTTTCATATATTTAGATTACTTTACTTTATATGTTCTTAGACTAGAATGCATCTTTCATTCTAGAATACTTTACACAATCATATAGACTAATTGCATTTCATTCTAAAATCCTTCATTCTTAGAGGGTCTAGTTGCCTACACCTTGATTCTAAGGATATCAACAGGAAAAATCCCTTTAGATAGAAGGAAATAGGTCAGCTTGTTGGATGATTTTTGAATGGACAATCCACTGTTCATTTCGGGATGAATTCTCATATAAAGACCGTGTTGAAGTGTGTGTTTAGTATAGGCCACAATTCACGCATACAATCTTGATATGACATATCAATCCTATGGGAAAGTGGGAGGATTAGGAATTCTAGACCTAATGGAAATTGGACCTATGGTATTGGCATCTGATGTTCAAATGTTGGAGCCTATCCTACCCTATGACTATGTTGAGTATGTTGCTAATAATATTCATTCTTGTTTTTCTAATTTCAATGATGTTCATTGTCATATGTTGAAACATTATTCTTTATTCATGCACATGATTTTATATTATGGTCAATTGATAAATCTATGGAATGAAAATTTGAAACTAAATGTATAAGAAACAAATGGTTAGGCAAAGCCAATTCAAATGTGGACTTCCATATGGGATTTCAGATGTAGTGCATCTTGTTGCCTTACTTTTGAGGATAATTTTCTCCAACTGCTATATACTTTTTTTGGGTATCAAACCTTTCCTCTATCAGCCCTAACATATATAAATTTTTAGACCTAAGGATAATGGATTGGAGGAAAAGATCAAGTAGAATTTGGGTGACTTGTATTCATATGATTATTTTACATGTTTTAGGGTATTTGACTTTGAGGGTATGCCATATAGATTTCCAGTTTTAGTACCTGGTAGGATTTCTTATTAGGAGATTGTGAGGAAAATGTCAAAATCTAGCAAGCAACATTTTGGAGGGAAACAAAGGAAGCAAAGCTTTCTCCTTGCCACTTTAATGTTTGGTGATTTTACAATTTGTATAACTAAATCATATGATAAAATTGGAGAAATATTGCAAATTTAATATCATATCTACACTATGAATCCATGGACTCATTATGATCATGAAGGTTACATCCATACTTGTAGAAAATTATAGAAATTGGGTGACTATGTCCAACACAATGTTAAAGATGAAGAAAAATTAAAAAATATGGAATTACTAGAGATTCAATAGATGCTGCAAGAACATAACATAAAGCTGAAGGACAAGAGGCAACAAAAGTTGGAATAATTTAAAAATGATATAGAAAATCTACCATACTAACTTGTTCTAGTGACTATAACTCTAGAAGGACCAAAAATTTAAGCATCAAAATATGATTTCCAAGTGGTTGATAGAGTAGACACTGAGAAGGATCAAAGAATCTTTGAGTCTAAAAAATTTGTGAGTGATGATGATTTTGTTAAATTAGAAAAATTTATTTATTTTCAGTACAATTATAGAGGCAAGATATTAAGACAAAATGTTCAACATATCACTCCTAGGAATGAGAATGAGTTGATGGCTAACTTGAAAGAGGATATCAAGAAAAAAGTGGAGAATATGACTCTAGTAAGAGGTAGGTAGTTTCTTATCAAAGTAGGAATCATGGTTCTACATGGATAGGAGTTCATCCTATATATTTAACAACATAATCAAAGCTAGAAATAAATACATGAAATTGGATGTGCAAGGTGTAAAGGATGTAATTATTGATTCTAGATTTGTGGAAGATGAGAAGTTTATCCTATTATGGGATCTCTATCCTCTACACAAGAGGCCTCAAATTATTGATCAAGCCTTTGGGCACTTGATGACATTGAAAGTTAGGGTAAGAGACCCTAGTAAGTCAGCTACCAAGCAAGTGGATATGGCCCTACTTAAACAAGCATAGATGAAACATGTGAAATTTGAACGAGATAACTAGAAATCAATGTATGAAGGCATGTTGAAAATAGGAAAGCCATAGAATCAGGTTATGATTTAGTCTCTTGATGGTTCCTTGAAGATTAAGCTGAAGAGATTGCAAAAGAAGAGTAGAAGGCTGAAAGACATATATTTGGTAAGGAGGGAAATATCTAGCTCTATATTGCAAAATTGTTTTGAAATTTTGTTGCCCAAGTTAGGGAAAGTTTGGGACTTATAAAGTGCATACAAGCCCTTTGAAATCTAGCATAATGAAACATATAGAAATCTTGTTAAGGAAAAGAATAAACCTATAGAGGATGAAGATATTCAAGAGGTAAACAAATTGATCCAAGATTAAAATTTGAACACCTAAGAATTGAAAGATAATTTTAATTTATTTGAGAATCTAGTAGTAGAGCATGGAGTTCCAACATGACAATATGCAAATGGTTAGACAATCAATTAGGAGATGTGAATGGGGATTTCAATGTGATGTAGGAATAGGCCCTAGGAGTAGAAATGAATGATGATCTAGAGATGAAAATGACTATCGAGCATATTGAACAAATGATCGAGATGGGGATCAAGGCTCATTAGGTGATCATTGATGAAAAATTTCTTGAGGATGAAAAATATCGAAAGCACATTAAATAGTGTGATGATTTTATTGAGAAATCAACATCTGAATCATCTCAATAAATCTACTTGCTCTTGTAAATTTGTTTTGATTAATTGACATATGATAGTTGGTTATTAGTTGGCCAATTAAGACAAATTTTTTATACAAAGGGTCATACCTATTTCATTTTGTAACCAATTTTTTTTTCTATAATTATAAGGAATAAATTTGGAGATGAATCATCTCCATATATTCAACACATGTATTTTAGATAATGTCAATCCTTTTGTAGATTTTTTTATCTATATGCATTAGTAATACATACATTTGTGGTGAAAGATCCCAAAAATTAAATACAATGGTTTCATGTGCTTGATTGATCTTCTGGTGATATCATTTGTGTCTCATACATTTTGTTTCCTGAGATCAAGTCTCAAGATTTCTTAAATTTAGTGATCAATTGATTGAATCTAGTAAATCATTTCAATGTTTGTAAAATAGTAATATTGTATTGCTTGATCGATCTAGGTGATCCCACAATAATGGGTTCCACTTTTTGACCAATTTTGACATTGAAATCAATATTTTTGAAACAAACCTCACATTCAAGTGACTATATCTCTAAAAATATGAATAATTTCAAGATTACATAAAATAGTGATTTCTAGTACTCTGTTCCTACTTTGTAACCATATTTTTTAATTAAAAAATAATAATTTATGTTAATTTTTTCTTCTCCTCTGAAAAGTGGTACATATTAAAATTCATTATTTTGAAAGAGTGACAGTTCATTTGACACACATAACCATTTTTCCTAGAAAATATAATGAGGCAATTCTTTTGGCATTGCATTTATAACATCAATATCTAGAAGATGCATTTAGTTTGATTCAATTTGGTTGAATATTGTATAGTTTGTGAAGTTTTAAGTGACACTGGTCATAATTCAGACATACATTCATTTTGACACAAATAACTTGAAATCAATTTACCATGAATCTAAAAAAAAAATTGAATAGAAAGCTATCTCAATAACCTATTTCCTAGATATTTTTCAATTTTTTTTTGACCTAATTTACTAATTTTCCCAAAGTGTTGAAGTCAATTGATGTTCAATGGGTAATGAACCTATAATGAGTTAAACTCATATTTGAAAGTCTTAATGAATACAATATGTATTACAATTATAGTCATTGGAAAGCTTGCTCTGAGTAGCACAAATTGCCACTTTTTATTTTATAGTAGGAGATCAATCATTTTAAATTTTGGTTGTCAAAAGAGCCAATTTTATTTTTATTTTCAAAAAAGAGGGTCAAAAATTTGTAATTTGACATGTTTGCTACGAACATAATGTTCGCTACCAACATACATAATGGGTTCGCGCGAACACACACCCTTAAGTTTTCTAACTATATTAATGAGGTATGTTCATAGAAAACATGCCTAATATATGTTCACTACAAACATGGTTACTATGTTCAGGAAAACAATTGATAAATGTGATTTGTAGATTTTGCAATTTTTTTGGATTTTCTTCATCCCACAAAAGTGGAACCCATTATTGTGGGTTCACCCATCTATATTGTTTTCTTATTGGGATCTTTAGGAGAGTTAAATTTAAAAAGACTTAATATTGAAATTTATTTAAGTATTCAACAATTTATACATCATTAAAGTGATAGAAGTCCATCTTAAAGGGATTTATTGTATGTCTCTAAGGATTACTCTAAACACTTTGAGTGATTGATAGAGTAATGATAAAGACTCCATTAGTTAATGCACTAGTCTTTGATTATTGTTTTGTGTTTTCATGTTGATTGTAGAAAGGACATGTATCCAAGTGACAAATATTGTTGATCCTTTTATTTATATATCACACCGATAAATATTTAACATTTTATTTAAATTCCTAAAACACCTAAGTGTCACAAATTATCTTCTCTAAATAGCCCCTAATGTGTGAGGTATAGGCCTACCAAGCTTGGATCTATAGAGCCAAAATTGCAAAGGTTCACATTTAGTTAAAGTGGAACCTATTAATTGGAAAATTACTAATAGGAATTCTTAGAATTGGATCATAATTCCATAGGAAACCTAATTTGCTAAACAACCACTAAGGAATGTGTGCACGCAGAGATAGCTAGTCCTATATATAATGAGGTTAGTACTCTTGTTGATGATGAAGAAGAGGTTGAGGAAACTCAACAAATCAACTCACCTCTTCATGTAGTTATTGGTATTTAATCCATTCAAGTGGATAGTATGCATATAACTATAGATGCTAAAGAGAACCCTTTTGTATAATATGAGACCAACATTGTTGGCAATATTAGTGCTTATTCTAGATCAGATGAAGAGGATGAAGAAGAAGAAAAGGGAAGTGTAGTAAAGAAAAGACAGAACAAGAGGAAAGAAAGAAAGAAGATATGAGAAAAGAAGAGCAAGAAATAAAAAGAATTGAAGATGAGAAAAGAAAAGAGGAAGAGAAAATAACAGAAGAAGAGAGAAAGAAAGCCAAGGAAGAAGAGAAGGAGGAGAAGATGATGATCAGGAAGGTCTAATGAGCTCCTTGAGTAAGCTACTCAAGAAGAATAAGTTTTTGAAGACTTTGGAGAGATTGTTAATAGAATTTCTAAAAAGAATGCATAAGATAGTGCCAACAACTATTACAGAACAAGATATTCAAAAAATGGAAAAAAAAAATGGTTAGATAATTTGATGTAGAGTTCACCACCTTATCTAACATTGCATCAATACAGGCACAAGCTAAGTATGATGCATCAGTATTTGACACAGTATGTACTAATGTCAAGGAATGACCTATAGACTATGAATGTTTTCATAAAAGAGATAAGAAAGAGCATAGAACAAGGGAAGAAATTGTATCAACACAATGCACAGTATCATACAATTATTCAATGTCATAATTTGATATCTTGATCAAAGGAATATTGAGTGAGCTTTAAACACTCACAATCAGTTTACAATAACTTGATATGTGTATTGAAGTCATTAAGTTGAGATGGAGTCAAGTGACATTGCTATCAGAGGCATTGAATTTGAAAAGGAGAAGTTTATAAAGAGGTTCTCTATCCTTAGAGAATATTTATCTCCTAAATTTATTATTTTGTAGTGGAAATTGGAGTATTGTCTTATAGCTAAGACATCCTATGAACTTTGCACACTCATAAGTTTTTTAGATACAGTTAAAGAGAACTGGAAGAAGAATCCAAAGACTGAAAGTTAGTCTTGTAAATTGTATATCTAAAATGTCAAGTTGATTAGTAGAAGGTAAAACAACACCTTTATCATTTATGTCAAAGGGAGAGAAGTATGTAATGAAAATTGTATAAAAGAATGAATATATATGTAAGGGGACTCTTAATTATGTATATAGGTAATAATTGTAAAAGAAAAGAGATAAGGAATGTAATGATTCATCAAGATGTGAATAAAATTGTGAAGTTTTGAATATCCATTTTTTAGTAGTCATTTTTTGTATTTTTGTACGACATCATTTTGGGACTAAGCCAATATTTCCCAAATTTTTCCATCAATGCCAAAGGGGGAGATTGTTGGAAATATGGATAGGAAGATATATAAGTGTTGTTATTTATGGAAACATATACATTTTGACCAGTATTTCATTGTGAATTGAAGATTGAAATTTGTCTAAGTACTGGACAATTTGCAACAACACATAGATAGATTTTATATGTATGGATGATAGATTTTGAGTTAGCACATGCAAAATTGAGGATCAATATTTTATAGTGGTATGATTATGTATGTTAGTCCATAGATATATACGGAAAATGCAACGTAAGTTATAGAAGAATTACGATTATAGGTAATTAATAGAGCAGAATAGAGGATGAAAGAAAAATAAATTATACAATTTAATGGATTATTTCAATAAAATAATAATTACTTAACCACGATAGGATGACTACCTAGATATTATTCTCGAATATATTTTATAATTATCCAATCATGTGGAAGATGCAAGGCTGATTGATCAAGACTTTTGATAACTAGCAAGATATAAGTAAAGATCATTTATTGTGTAGCTAAGTGAAGATGATGTTGTGAAATGTAGTGTAAACTATTGTGAAGGAAACATATCCAATATGCAAGACTTATGTGATTCTAAATATGATGTATGATTAGAGCTAGTGAAAAGTACAAGAGTGAGGTCTAATGTTGTATGTATATCTATACTTGTGAAGAATCGTATTTGTATATTACATGTTAGGAAAGTGGGATCTTCTTGCATACATTGTAATTGTCCTACCAACTCCTAATAGGGTTGAGGATTTTATCAACTCCTAGTCCTCTAACAAGGACTTAAGACACTATATTTATTTGATGGACTCGTAATAGGTTCAATATCCTTAACATGATTCTTTTTTTTAGTAGATCATCTTGTGAGTACCATCTCCATCAAGATTTTACCTTGGCCAAGGTTTCCCTAGTTAAAAAATAATGGTGTTATGAGTTCTCTATATGTATGGTTTTCTTCTATGTTCAACATTATTGGTTTAGTTACATAATCATGTTGTATTTAAATAATTAATAATATCTAGTTGTGGGAAAAATTTTGTAGAATATTGATTCACCCCCTGCCTCTCTTAGTATTATCTATTTCTAACACTGATATCTTGGGAGAATCTATCATCTAAGTTTTAGCTCCCCCAATCTCAAAAGAGAGCATATGCAGTGATTAAGGAAGCTTGGACAAAAGACAAACTTCCCCTATTTTGTGGCAATGAGATTGACAAACTTTCCCTTTTGGCCTGAT
Source organism: Cupressus sempervirens (assembly GCA_028749045.1). Classification (NCBI taxonomy): domain Eukaryota; kingdom Viridiplantae; phylum Streptophyta; class Pinopsida; order Cupressales; family Cupressaceae; genus Cupressus; species Cupressus sempervirens. The sequence continues at coordinate 168,375,821 of CM053784.1, forward strand.
CTGATGACACTAAACTCTTTTCCATGAGAGATAATTACCTCTACTATATGCTTTCAAATAATGATGAGATATTCAAGTAACTCAATACCAAGTGGTATTGCAACTTAGAATGCAAAACTTGGAGCAAACATCTTTCCTCTATTTGGCACAATAGAGTAGAACCTAAGGTTCAATATTTTGTTGGGAAGCTCTTCTTCATAAATTCCCTTTGAAGAATGTTGATGGTCTACCCTTTTCTTGTTCCTTATATTCCAAACCTGCAACCATATCCCACCTATTCTTAGAATGTGTTTTCATCAAATAAATCTAGAACTAGTTCAACATCCCTAGTAATATTGACCTCCTCCTTTTCTTTGCTATCTATGGAAATATACCTAGTCCTCCCAAACCATTGAATGTCTTCTAGGATATTTTTTTCTCTTATTTATTTGGCCTATTTGGCTGATTAGGAATGATGATGTATTTAAGGATAGAGGTTAGAATCCTTAATGAGTCTTTAAGGAGATCATTTTGCATAAAATATGTGTACAGGTGATCTATAAACTAGGATATACAAGATTTATAACTTTGATCCAAATAAAAATTTAATCCCCAATCCAGGTAGTAATTACATGACTATGCATTCTTAACCATTGTAGTTACAAGATTTATGCTTTAAACACTTAATTTAATTATGTAATTAATTAGGTAATCAAGAAAATAATTGAATTGAAAGAATATAAAGAAATATAAAGTGTTGTGATTTGGAGCCTAATAAAACTTGAAGGTTTATTGGGAATGGTTTTCTCCACATATTATTTCTATGGGGGTTTAGGATCAACACCCCCAAGATGGGGTCAAGGGGTAGTGCCCCTGTGGGGTCCTGGGACAACACCCTAGGTGCACTCCTTGTCATAGTATAGGGTGGGGTCAAGTGGAAACACCCCTATGGGATATTGTAAAACATGCCAACATCTATTTTTCCTATTGCGTGAATTATTATAGAACTCATTTTGTAAGTGGCAAAATATTGTATCAAAAGGCTTGGGGTTAGAGATTTCATATTGTAATGGTGGTATTTAGTTTCTTGTGGTAGTTCTGAGTTGTAAGGGGTTGTAGATTGTAATCACTAAATAATAATATTGGTCTTGTTGTTGGTCGATGTAGTCCAAGGATTGGGTTAACCATAGTATATCTTTGTGTCTTGTGTTCTCTTTTATGTGATCTACTATTTTCTAGTATTGGTTATATTTGCATGTAACTGTTATTTATATTTGAGGTTAATCCTAATAGAAATAGATAATAAGTAGATGTGAAACACTTTGATTATAGAGTTCACCTTGGTAGGACTATGTCTCTAGGTCTGCTTCTCAATCTTAGGACCATTTTATTAAATTTACAAACTAAAGTTGCTTTGTTACAAATTACAAACTCCAAGCCTTCGTAGTCTCTTTCTCATTTTTTTACAATTTTTGGTGTAGAATAACACCTTGTAAAATCTCTCCAAAAATTCAAAAATTCCCTCCTAACAATATATCACAACAATTTTTTTCTCCAAGGAATTTTTTTTCCCAAGGATTAAATTGTCTTCTAAAGAAGAACAACTCCCCTTTTATACACAAAAATTAGTCATATTTAATCTAAAACCAAATAACCAGATAATAACAATTTTCCTATTTTACCATAAAATGTTAATAAATATAAAACCCTCCTTTGTAAGTTTCATAGTTATAAACCATAAAAATACAACCATTAAACCTAATAATGTAAAATACCATACTTAGTAATCCCCCAAGTAATGCTTGGCATTTAAAACAACTCATCACCATAACATTCAGGCTTAGCGATGGGGAGTTTTTTTATTTGAGATACAGGTTAAATAAACTTTTAAAAAGTTTCTTATGAATGCCATTAATTAGGCTCTCAATGATATTTTCCTTGTAGAGTGTGGGATGACTCAGGCTTCATGCATCCATTTATTTTTTGAGTAAGTTGTGTCAGATATTTACACATTGAAATCCATAATGGCCAAATAAAACTCAAAATGACATGTTTGGCCTAGTGGTGTGTAAGTTTTCTTGGAAGGGATATGTTGAGGCTTCAACCCTTTGAAAGAAACCTTTTAATAAACATGCCTAGATTGCCATGTAGTGTCATATGGCACTATTTTACTTGCCTAGTTGACACATCTCAACCTACTATTGGTTTATGTCAACAACTAACTCTATAAAGATGCAACATCACCAACTATGGTCCATGGCATTATGCCATGTGTCACTTTGTAATTGGTTCAAAATGTGCTACTAAAATGATGCTAATGTCACCATATCTATCTTCTCCATCCAACTTCAAATGATGATAACTTTCACATATGACCTTAGTTGTTAATGAAATGAACACTCTTGGAAATCTCTCCATGAGCTCTTTATTTAGAACCCCGTTGTTACCAAATTTTGAGATGGTTGAATTTCACCTCATTTTTTTATGAAGTGAACCCTTGGTTTGCTAGATTGACATGAAATTTGACCAAGTATAACTTTTGCATACAAAGTCTTTTTTCATTGTTCAAGTTGCACTATATTCAATTTTCTAAGCTCTTTGCAATCATGCTGAATTTGAGAGATTTTAGACTAAATTTTTTAGTCCATTTAGATCCACCTAGATCAATAGGTCACCCTTAGTTATAAAATTCAAGAGAAACACTCGATGAAGATGTTAGTTAATAGTTTTTCTTCCTTGATATTTTTCTTTATACCTTGACTCTTGACTACCCAATGGCTTGTGGAAAACAAAGAAGTTAAGAATAGAATAGGTTGGTTTAGTAATCTATCAAATAGCCTTGAATTGAAGGGCATAGCTGCCTTTTGAATACAAGATATGCAATAAATTTTTTCTTTTAGGTTTTGAGGGTATACTCTTAACCAGAGAGCAGACAAGGAAAAAACCAAGTTGCTCAACACTTTAAACACCCTAGGATAATGAAGTGGGATTAACTCACAAAATATAATATATTTGGACCTACAATGAAATGAAAGGAAATATGCATAATCAACTAAGACAACAAGAAGAAAAGAAGGGATGGTGAAATAAGTAATTCTTGCATTAAAATGTTAGGTAATGATTTGACAATATCCAAATCATCTATCTCACAACTACTCCACACACCAATTTTTGGCTTCCCTATTTATTTAAACACATGTACTAAGGCATACATCAAAGAGATCATAAGACATGCTTATGCTGAAGAAAGTAAGATGTACAATCTATCAAACAACGGAAACAAAACCAAGTTCATTTGTGCATTTATTTCATATACTCTACTTTAAACTAAATGAACAATAAAGCTTAAAATGGACTTAGAGTCACACAAAGTAATCCCAACTACAAGGGTTTGCCCAAAGTAAATTTTTTCAATCTTATTAACTTCATCAAAGACTGCATTTATAGGCCTTCTCAAAATGGTCAGTTACATGGATGATTTTTTTTACAGAGCATCTCTAAATTGGAAGACTAAGAATAGGACAAGCTTCAATCATTATCCATTATAGAGACTAAAAAAATCCAAAGAATGACTAAAATTAGAAAATAGAAGAAGGAGAATGAAAAATGTCTAGAAAAGCATCAAAATCAACATGCCTTTTTAGAAGTAATTGTGTTGGCTCTATAAGTTTTCATGTCTTTAGTTACTTTATCCAACTCTTAAACATTTAGAATGAAGATATTGTTATCTTGGACCATCTAGTTTCAACGCATCTCTATCAGCTCATCTATTCTAGCCACCTTTGACTAGAATTTCTCCATTTCCCTCCTTATGATTGCATCCACTACTGAAATTTCTTATATCTTGGACACTTGGAAGTTGAGTAGTTCAACAAAATTGTCAAAAAATGCCAAGAACATTGGTTTCATTCTTTTAATGTCCACAAACTTACCATTAGTAAACACAAAGAACTTTGCATGCAAGATCTTCAAATACTGAAACAAATCTTCAATGATCTTTTGCACAAGATCAAGCACATCCTTGAGATCATTTTTAGATCTCATGGAGCTTTCTATGATCTAGTGAAATAGTGACTTCTTTCTAGTCTTCAAAATCTTGTGAGCACTGGCCACATTTGTCTTCATGTCCATCACTTCTTGTAGAAGGGCCAATTTCTCTATCAGCTTGTTTGTTTCCTTATGTATGGTTATCTAATGATTTGAAGCCACTTTTTTGCGCTTGTGAATATCCATACTAGGCTTTCCAAGTTTTCAACTAGTGGGTGACCTTGAGCCTTCATTTGATCTACCCATGCTCAGCCTAGCTATCTAAATTGTATTTATTGTCTTAGTTTTACGAGTAAGTTATTGTTCTCCTCTGTAGTCAAGTCAATTTGATTGAAAGATGTACTTCTAAGTATAAACCATATGTATTCCAATAACTCCTTGTTTGAGGCTTTCAATATCTCCTTCTTTGCTCTAAGCTCTTCCAACTTGTCCTTGATTTTCTCATTAGTTGACTTCCACATGCTAACCATGGAGTCATAAACTAGGATGCAAAGATTAACTATCTTGATTTGGAAATCATCCTTTGATAGCTCATGAAATTTTCCCTTTTTTTTTGGCGCAACAATCTCGACATGCATGTGGCTAGGTATTGAATCTGTAGCCAGTGTAGTAATAGTCTTCTATTTATTTGTCATCTTGGATAGTTGAGAGGAGGTGACTTGTGTGATAAAGTGCTCTGATGGGGCTACATCCTTGATTTCCTCTTCTTCCTATTAATGGTCACTTTGAGCCATCAATGTGTAGAAAGAATATTGATAGTAGATTGCAATGTACTTGGTTCAGCCAAATTCCTCAGGATTAATGGAAATGGTTTTCTCTAGGAAGCAATAATGAAGGTTGGTACCTTGTTTACCAAAAGGGATAAAGTATTCCCTTCTAGAAATGCTTCCCATTTCTATCCATCCATGGAGTTAGTGTCACCATCCAAATTAATGACTTGAATAGGGAAAGATGACTTTGCCACTGATTTTTCTTGTTCCTTCCCCTTGTCCTTGTCATCTTCCTTCTCTCTAGTCTTCCTCATATTGGGAAGAGGGCCAACTCCATAGGTAGGGGTGACAGGAACACTCTCTTCTAAAGGATGGTCTCTATATTGGCTAATGGATTGTAATTTCCATGTAGATGTTGATGTAGCAATTGTACTGGTTATTGCTATGGTTGACTAGGCTACTCCACTTGATACTTCAACCATGGAACCAGTGCTCCTGATCCTTTTCTTCCTTTCTTGGGTCCACTCAACCCTTTTTTTTGTTCTCTTGATTATCCCCTACATGAAAAATCCATTATGTCAATGAATGGAGTTTTAGGTGGGGCAGACAAGATTGACATTCCCTTGATCTTCTCATTAGATGTGGGATGCATGTAGGCTACATCATCTGCAAGGTCATAAACATCAACAAAATTATTATATGATTTTATCTTATCAATGGTTAGCCATGATCAAAATCTCTCCCAAGTTTGGTACTCATTGAGACACTTAGACTAGAAGTCCTTAATGTCCAAAACATGCTTGTAGGTATTTAACAACTTCAAATGGTCCCTTACAAACTTAACTAGATCATATTGAGGCATAAGCACTTCATAGTCTAACAACTTACTATTTCTCTCAAAGCTCTTTACCAAAATATAAACATGTGATTTGGACCCACATGAATATAGTGCAACCACTATATAGAAGAGAATCCTGACTATCTTCTTTACATTAGAGCACAAGATATTCACTTCTAGGATTTGTTGACATAGTTTGACTAGGACAACCTTGTCTTTAGGATACCTTAGAAACCTTTTAGGAAATCCATCATAAGATCCTATTAGCAAATTGGAGTAACTCAAAAATTGGATGAATGAGAACCCAAATTATCTTATGGCAAAATTTTCTTCGATGAGAATCTCCTTTGAGGACATCCTTGCAATTCTCGACATAGCCTCATTGTGAATGAATCATTGACAACTACATACTCCCCATAGCTTCTATCAAGCTAAAAATGTGGGTAAAATTCATAGAAATTGGTGTGCTCATCATAATTTGGGATGGGAGGGAGGTTAGGCCAAAAGTGGTGGGTTTCCAATGCATAGATTGGGTAAGAGGATATGTAGAATTTCTTGGATCCTCTAGCTAAATTCAAGCAGGAGGCAAGCTCATCATAGATTATTAGTGCTAACTCAATATTCATATCCTTAGAATAGATTTCTTGTACTAGGAATAAATGGTTCTTGATGAACTCCAAAATCCCCTCTTTACCTTTAAGTCTAAGGAGGAGTGTGAGGATATCCACAATCTCTTGTTTTAGATTTGTACTAGTTATAGTATTCTTCATTTTGCTATTCTTTGAGTGTATAGTCTAGAACTAGGTCATCTGCATGTCTTCCCCTCTGAGGGTCTTCTTTTCATTGAACATGGATGGGGAAGACCTAAAATATACATCACAATATTTCTCCTTCATGGAAATGCCAAATGCCAACTACATCAGTGCCTTGTTGATTGATATGAGAATAGACTAGTTACGAAACAAAATCTTCATTATTTTTGGGTTATATCTTTTTATCCATTCCCTTATGAGATTAGGTGAATGCACTATCATAGGAAAACAAGATGCTGCAACCATTATAATCTCTCTCAATTATTGAGTGATTGGGTGAATGCGTTAACAATTAAGTCTCCTTTGAAGATCACCAAAATTGTAGAATTTGAAGGATGTGTTTGTAAGCTCTTTTAAATGACTCTCTAGACCAATTAGCTTATCATAAATAACAACTTTGATTACCATTCACTATAATTTCATAGGATTTATTTCTCAATAAAGAGTCATTTAAATATACTTGAAGAAACCAATTGCATGCAATTATGATGAAATAGCTTTAGGAATTAGAATGTTGGTGCCACAAAAACAAAATTAAGTTTAGCCAACAATTATAATTGCATGATTTATATTTAATTTCATGATTAATGACTATTGAAACTTTCCATTCATTTGCACATAAAATACTATGTTCCTAAAAGCTCTCTTACTTTACCTAAAGTAAAGTGATATGACTAAGAATAAATAAACAACATAAACATACATGATAATGTCAATATAAGCTTGTGAGAGAGAAGCTTAGATTTTCAACAAATCTATTTTTGTTTAACCAAAATTGCAACATGAGGAGCAATCATTTTTCTTTCTTATGCACTCTATTCTTCCACTTTCCACCTAAAGCTTTTAATACTACATTTCTATTATATCGAGGTCACACTTTCATCACTAACTTCTCTTGAAGTATCTTTTAGGCATCTCCAAGGAATTTTGTATTTTTTGAGTGACTTGAATTTCTAATCTTGAAGCATCTAGACAAATGACCTTTTTCATTGCCTTCAGCTAGAAAAATCCTCTATCAACAATATTTCTTAAAATAAAGCACAAAAAACAATATTCAACCTTTCACTTCAATCTAATGGCCTCGATGCTAAAACTTGAGCATGCCTTACTAGTTATGAGCCTTTAAATGGTTATTTCAACATTGTGCTCACACTATTTGATCATTAGGGATGAGATTTTGTTTAAGTTTACAAATCTTCATAAATATCACTAAAAAACTTCATTTCCATGAATATGTAGTAGAAAAACCATAGATACATCTTCCCTCATAGAACTTGATCTTATCTCCACAAATTTGAATGGCACACACTTTGGCCTCTATACACAACTTTGTAGGCTTTGGGAATTGGAAAAAACATATTCATATCCTATTAATCACTATAATGGCTTCATCCTTTGGATTCACACTTGATGTAGATTGTTCAAGGGGAAAATTAACTTGAAAGCTAGGAATTTGTGGGACCTAGAATGCTAGGACAAGATAAAAGATAATGAGGTGTGGAAAAAATCACTTCTCATTTGATGGATGTTGTAACACATCCAAACCATGCTTAGATCACCTAGACCCTCCACATGCTAGAAAGATAGAAAACCTACTTAGGTGATGGGTAAAGGTAATGTAAATGGAAATTGGAAAACAAAGAAAGTAGAGTTCTTTGGAAAATGTTGGTGTTTGAAAATGTTGTAGGGTTTCCAATTACCTTGATGAGAACAAAACACATCTAGGGATAGCTAACTCCCATTTTCAACATGCTTGTTCAGACACCAAGCCAACTATAAGCCTAGACTCTTCTTCTTCTTTAGGCTCTACAAAACCTAGGTGGGTAGACCTATAGATTCTTTATATGGTACCAATTATCAAAGCATACACTGAATCTAATATGAAGCAAATAAAACCCTTATTTCTCCTGATAACTCATGAAATAACATCAATCTACAGTAGCTAAATGCAGATTTAGGAACCTCATAAGCTGAGTGAGGGCATTCTATTATACCTCTTCAACATGAAAGGGGAAAAGCATTTGATTATTGATGTTGATTTTCAACAGATCGTCAAATATGCATAAGTATAACAAGTGATCCTATAACTGATCAGTGCCTAATCCATTAGGCAATTCCATGAATTCAAAACATACATCTGTGACACCAAGACATATTTTGTATACCCAGACATTAGATCTATCTAATCACCTTGTGATTTAGACATCAGTGTTCATTCAGATCTCATTCTCACAAAATATCCTTCTCAAGTAACCAATAACCTTGTTAAACATATCAAGCATTTACTTGGCCCTTTGGTCCAAGAGCAAAATACATCAAACATACAACCTGAAAGGGATGCAAATGGGTCTCAGATCTTTGTTCCAAAACCACATAATATTTACAAATTACTGAGACAGGAGACAAGAAACATAATGAAACTAGTGAAATTATCACTCATATGTATTCATTTTCTTTGAAAATATACATTCAGATGCATGAAATCAAAACATGAAACAACCTAACATCTCAAAACTATCTGTATTATCTTTACACTTGCCATTCACATAAGAGAAAAATGCTAAAGAAATGAAAGTGGAATCATAGATCTGGATCCAACAAAGTGGTCTCCCAGAAGGACTAAAGATTTCCAACCCACAATGGTCTCACAGTAACAAAAAATTGGAACCCTTACAAAGAATGAAAGATAGAAAGATATAGCAAGAAGTGAATTCCTGGATCTAATATGCAACTGCCATCTGTCCCCTTGAAATTCAATCTCTGGCAACTAAAAAACCTTATTCAATTCTTTACCCATCTAATCTGATTTGGTTTTCATCATCACACTCTAATTGATTTGAAAATGTCCTCTACTCAATCATGAAAACTTGTTTGCCAAAATATCTGGTTTGCCTCATGAAATGCCAATAAAATTTTAATTTTACAGAGTGAATATGTTCAAATCTTGACCCATACTACATTTCAACTAATTTTAAACCATATTCAGGTCATCAACATGCTAGGAATCAAATATGAACTTCCATACCTGAATATTGTTGCAATTCAGGTACCTGAGACAAATCCCCCTGTAGCTTGAACCAACTGCTTCTTGTGCAAAAACTAACCTTGGAATCAAAAAATTCAGACTTCCATGATTCTGGCGGTATATGATAAGGCACATTTTGGCTTCTAGAAACCCATTGAAAATCTATTTGAAAATAGTCTCCTCTAGTAGAAATTCATGTCTGCATCCTTTTAAATTTAAATGTTGAAAATTTTTAAAAACTCTAAAGTAAAAAATTTAGGTTAGATGCCCCTTTTTACAATTTAAAAATGTGAACGTACCCTTCACACAAAAAAAAATAATAATAAATATCATTATTTTTGATTCTTCAATATTGGCCCTCACCTTACACTCCGGGTCAACCCATAGTTGACCCACTGCCACATGGCAGTATCTGATTAGTTGAGTGTTGTGAATGAGTGCCACTTGTCATTGTTTGATTGGCCTACCCACTGCACTACAACATCATCGCTAAGCTGACTTGGTGACACATGTCAGTTGCCCACTTCCCCTCATTTTAAAACTTACCTGCATCCTTTTTTGCAGTTTTGTAGGTGCCACCCAATCTTGCCACATGGCACGATCCTATGTGCCCACCTGAACTTGCATGTCCCCACCACGTCACTGCACCCAGAGCCCATGTCGCCATGTGTCAACTACCCACTTCCCCGCATTATTTATCTTCCTCACAACTTGATATTGTGGGGAAGCGAGAACCATAGGATGTGCCATGTGGTGCAATCCTATGGTCCTTCCTTTGATTCTACCACATCAGAATCTTTGCATCTCTGTTTAAAATTTAGGTTTCAGAACCTCAACATCATGCTGATATTGTCCACATTTTATGCAGATTGAAGAGTCCCACGTCCAAGCCCTGCCTTCACAAAAACCTGTGTCCTTAAAACATGTTACATGTTGAGCGCTCTTTTATTTAAAAAACTTAAAAGTTCTCCACATAACCAATATGGGACAAATGCTTTGCCCTTTAACTGATTCGGCTGCTTGATCAAGCTAGACGTGAGCTTCCTTGCACTTTCTTTGCTCTGCTGCATCTTTGACTGCATATGACAGGAGGTTCTTTTATGATGCATTGGTGCAGTGGATTCATCTATTACAAGCCACCCTCCCTATTTTTTAAAAATGGCATGGAGTTCTATTTGATATTTTAAAACCTACTGCTATGATCACGTGGATGCCCTATTTATATCTGCATGGGTCTGCTCTTGTCTGGTTGAGTGGATACTTCATTTTTCAATGGCTTAGGAACTTGGATGGTTGGTTTCCATTTGCTGAGACGTGGGGTCTCTTTCTTACATAGGCATGAGTCTTTGACCTACAGCTTATGTCATGCCGCTTCCCTTGTTATAATGTGGGCTGCTTTAATTTCATTGCCTTAGTCTGCGGTAGGCTTCCTTGTGTGTGTCACTAAGGCAAATGCTCCTCTCTTGGCATCTCATGCTTTCAATGGCAGCTTCTTCACTATGCATGTCCCTTTTCAAATAGAGGCTTTTATGTTATTTGGTAGGTTTCTTCAAAATTTGGGGCGTAATCTTCATTCCCTCGCCTGAGGCGTGAGCTGCTTCTTTAAAATGCTGCTCCTTTGTTGTGGTCTGCGGCTTGCTTCCTCCAATGTTGACACTCTTTGAAACATAGAAGCATGCCATTGGATCCCAATGTCAAAGAAATTAACTTAACACTCTCTTCTAGTAATATGCTAATGACTGGTTTAAGGAGTCCATAAACTGCTTCAATACTCATCTTTTCAAGTTCTTCTAGTTTCTTTTCCTCAGAAAGCTTCTCGAACACAAGAAAAATATGTTTTTCCAGATAGTTAAGAAACTTGTTGTTTAAAGGCTCCTCTCATATAAGAGGGGAGAGCCATGTAAAGACATGACATATTTGCAACATTAAATTGTGCATCTAAATCTGCTTGTCCTTCAATAATTCCTATGAGCTCTTGCACACGCTTTGGTGGAGCCATTTCACCAAATATAATCAAACTCTTCAAAAATCCATAAACATCTTGAACTCCGCACCAGTAACATCTTGCAAACTCTTTTTTATCAAATCAATAACATGCCTTTCAATTTCTTCTTGTGGCTTCAATGGCTCTGTCTTGAGAGGGAACATTCTTTTGACTATGGCTTTAAAACATATTGTCCTCACAAATATCCTTCATCTGATAAATTTAGCCAGGCCCCAAAGTGGGTTCGGCTAAAAAAAATTTCGTTCTCGGACAACTGAATCCTCAAATGGGCTCATCAACCTTTTAATATTCACTAGAATTAATGTTGATTATTAATTTGATCATTAAAGTCTCATTTACCCATTTTTGGCTAACTGTCAAATTTGCCCCAGGAGCTCCTTTAATTGCCCTTAAAACTGGCCTCAACTACTGACTAAGTCCTAAAAACTAGCACACTGAATCTCTGCTCTACACACTTTTACCCTGTCAGATCTTGTCTTTTGATGAATTCCCAGTCACAAGATATTTGCCATCACAATTGTGTTCTTAGAATTTCCTGCAAGTAAATAGGTCAGAAAACAACAAATTGGCTCTAGAATTAGGCTCTTCATCATGTTCTCTTATTAATTTCATCTCTTTCTCAAAGTATTGAATTCCTTTGAAAACAAATATATGCATCAACATAGAATAGAGACCAAATCTTTTCTCAATCTCCCCCTTCACAATCCCAATCAATCCCACATGGATTTCTCCAGCCAAGAAGGAGGCAAATTCAAAAATAATGTTAACCTTGAATGATGAAGTCTATACCATCATATACATAAATTTAATTCCCATATTGTCCTACTCATCTTTACCAAAAGCCTTACATAATGTCATATATATATATATATATATATATACAACACAAGACTTTAGAAAATGCTTCTTAAAAGGATCACGAGTTAAGGCTATGAATAGTGGCAAACTCCTAAAAGTGACAATATGTCTCCTCAACACTCCTTGCCTAATTTTCTCTTTCTAAGAGTGATATTCCTTTTCCAACCCTTGAAATTCAATGACCTCATGATACTGTGAAGTAGGTTCCATCATGAATACTTCATGGAATACTTCTAAAAACCATTTTTTGAAAATTTGTAATCTTGTTTTACATGTTGTTGCATCTTGGGTCTAGTTACCTCTACTATACAAACCCTCAACTACCTTTAACCTTTGATTTACAATGATTAATTTCTTTATTTGAATGGTTTCATTAGTAGACTCATTCAAGTATTGTAGGAAATCATCATGAATATTCCTATACATGTAATCCCTTTTCCTAGAGGAACCCTTAATTTGAGGCATTATAAGTAACAGAGACAAGAAATCAAAATTCTTCTTGAGGATATGACATCACTTACTTGGATCAAAAAAATTGTATTTGGTTATTGTAGTAGATTATTGTAGTAGAAAATGATTATTTGGCTTTATATAGGAAATAATTTCAGCAGGCACCAGGAAACCATAAACTTTTCCTTTATAGTTTATATATGAATTCACATGAGATGCCATTAATTCTCATAAATCTTTTACAAAGAGGAGAGTTGCATGTACTTTTTTTTAAAAAGGATCATTGATTTGCACAAAATATGATGAACATAACTTTATTTTCAAGTTGATCTATTTTACATCCTTTGATCTAGTAGTCAAACTAATCATTTCATGACATTTGGAAATATTTTTCTTTATCAAAATCCTTTGTGTAATGGTTGCAATGTATGTGACAAGTGTTGCACTATTTTTATGTTGCTATTTTAAATTGAGAAAATCTTGTTAAAAACCCTACATCTCAGGATAGCAACAAAGTAACAACCCTTAATTACTTTTTGATTTGATTTTTGGGAAAAGCTCTACATTATAAATTGCACTAGCCCATAGGGACACGTGTCACTAAGTCATTATGTCACTATGATTGAAAAATTTATATCTTTCCATAGTGATATAATGACAACCATAGATTTTTTCTTAGATCAACAACTCATATAATCTTCTTTTAATATTGTATTTGGCTCACTCAAAATATGTCCTTCCTATTCCATATGTTGCATTGTTGGCATATCATTATTGTTAAAATTCTTGGAACTCTCATTGGTCACATAGTGACAGCCATAGATCTTTGATCATATCAATGACTAACAACAGACTTCAAAAATTGGCACACCTTGTAGAAGAAAGAATCAAGAATGAACATATGTCACTTATTTAACAACCTTACCTCCTACAAAGGGAACTAGCCCATAGGGACATGCGTCACTTCATTGCTATGTTTCCTTGCTTCATAATTGCACAAGTATCCATGACAACATAGCAATGATTGTAGATCATGTAAAAATTAGATATTGAGAAGATGCACCTGATCATTATTTTTTACATGGTCCACATAATAGATGTTACTTCATCATTATGCTACTTGGATTAAATAGTTTGAAACTCTTCTTAGTGACATAATGATAATCCTTGATCTTGGGCTATTAATTATAACTTCATAACTTTGATTTAAAAAAGGTAACTAATGTAGGTCAAAGGGAAAAATGTAGGTAACTAATGTAGGTCAAAGAGAAATTTACTTGGCCAAAGAAGTACATAATACCTTTGAAACTCTTAGGTTTAGGGACCTTATCTATTGTTTTTACCTTTTCAAAATCAATTTAACTCTACCTTTAGATACTAAGTGGCCAAGCAATTTTCCTTTTCTCACTCCAAAAGTGCACTTATTTGGGTTCAATGAAACTCCATATTCCAAGGCCTTTATAAAAATCTTCTCTAGATGCTTATACTAGTCCTTAGCCATTTTTAAATATATTGTCAAATGATCCTGATAGACAATCATAAATTTATCAATGTATTCCTTGAATGGAACATCCATGACTCTCTAGAATGTGGTTCCTACATTTATCAAGACAAAAGGCATCCAAACATACACATATGTTCCCCAAGGAGTTGTTAAGGATATCTTGAAATGTTCCTTTTCATCAACCAACACTTGCTTATATCCAAACAAAACCATCTATCATAGACATTAATTTTTACCTAGTTACTTGCTACAACTAGCCTCCATATTGGGCAACCCATAATTATCTTTTATTGAAACAAAATTTATAAATTCAACACACAAGATAATGTCACCATTTTTCTTTCTAAATGGCACTAGGTTGGACACACATGAAGAATGTCTAATAGGCTTAATTATCTCCCCATCCCTCAACTTCATAAGCTCTTCCTGCATTTTGGAGGCCAATGTAGGATTAACAGGTCTTTGCTTCTATCTAAAAGGCTTAATGTTCTCTTTTAGGGGTATTACATGCTGAAAAAGGTCTTCCCTATAAGCTTTAAGGTCATCATATGAAAATGAAAAGGCATGCCTAAATTTTCTTAGCACATCAATCAAGGATTTTCTAATTTTTAGGATACAAAGTCTTACCAATGTACTATTGGACTAACTACTAACCTTCCCCTTTGGATTCGTAACATGGCTTAACCAATGCCTATGTTCTATAAGTCTAGTGGTTGTATCAGACATTAATAGGTCAATATTTTGGTGCAACAATAACTCTAGCTTGCAATAAGTGGTATCAAAGCTTAGTTAGAGGTTCAAATCTCCTTGAGTAACACTAAAAGGGAATTGTTGGACTAACCACTAGCATTCCCTTTTTGGATTTGTGAAATGGCTTAAACATCTCCTATGTTCTATAAGTGCAGTGGTTGTATTAGGAATTAACAAGTTGATCTTTTGGTATAAAGACAACTCTAACTTGTCATATGTACATCTTCTTGGGTGATTTAGTTGTTCCAAGGTTTACTTCTTCAAGATCCCATGGTTTCCTATCCTTAACATTTGAATGAACTTTGTCCTTATGGTCAAAGATAGTCTATAATACCACTAATCCTTTGGGTACTATTTTTTAACTACAAAATTTCTTGACCAAAAATGGTTTCCTTTCCATCTATTCTCTCAACCAAAGTTCTACAATCAAGTTCTTAGCCATGCTATTTATCTTCATTTAGAATAAATTCAAAATATCTTTATCATCCTCAAATACCTACCAATTTTCTATGTTTTTAGGGATGGATGGTATGTTTTGCATCTCATTGTTTGATACACCAACAAATGATATGTCATCATGTTTAATGAAAACATTAGCAAACAAATCATTCATCTTATTATTACTTTAGTCCATCCAAGAAGTAACAAAAGAATCAAATTCATCAATCTAATCCCAAACAACATTACTATAATGTTTTAGTCCCTTCTTCTTGGATGCATATGTCTCTTTTACTTGACACACAACCAAATTTAAATCATCAACAACATTCAATTTTTTGATACCATAGGTTTTAACCACTTTTAATCTAAATAAAAGTGCCTCATACTCTATATTGTTATTGGTAGATGTAAATTTTAGGGTGAATGAGTATCTAAATGTATTCTTATCTAGAGATATGAAAACTACTCTAGTCCTTGACCCTTCTTTAGAGTTAGCCCCATCGAAATACATAGTCTAAAGACTCTGAGATTCTATGAATTTTGTTGCTTCTTGTAAAATTAGTGGGGCTTGCTTCTCAATTTCTTGAATGGTAATTTAAGCTTTGAAAAAATTTACCTCTATATCTAGGAAACATGTAGCACCTGTATCAATATTATCTTCAAGTATATGGTAAAATCTTGTCTCTCTATAAAATTTAATGACTTTATATCCTATGTGAGATGTGTAAAATGACATATCATATTGTAGGCTACCTCCCAGTGTAGTGCTCCATTATCTTGAGAGTGACATCTTATATTGTGGAGCAATATCAACTACTAAGATAGTCATAATTAGGTCAACATCAGGGTAGGTAGCTAGTTTAAAAGACAATGCATTAATTGTACCTATGAAATAGACTTCTCTTGCATCCATGGCTCTACACCTACCTTTCTTTGAATCTACTTTAAATCCAAGGGCTTACATAATTCTAAATGACATTATAGTGTTTGATGCTCCTAAATCAATCATACAGTTCTTTAAGGTTTTACCATTTATGATTAGACTAATGAAGGAGGGGTCAATGTTCTCTATCTATGATATAGATGAATTATCCAAATATATCTTGGGTATTTGATACATGACTCATTTGTCTTCCTTTTCATTCACTACAAATTATACTTCTATTGGATATAATTGATTAATTGTGTGTTGTCTTTGATGTTACACAAATGTCATATCATTATTAGTCAGTGTATGTTGATCTCAATTAGGCAGTGAAGATGGTTCTTAGTGTTTACTGAGTTCACTTGGGCATCAAAGGAAATGTTACAATAAGTGATTGTTAACTAATCTCACTCGATTAACAAAGTAAATTTGAATGGAACTAGTGCTAACCGAGTGAGCTCGGTTGCCAAAGGATTTTTGTGAGTTTGTAGTGTTAACTGAGCTTCTGTTGATTAACAAAGGAAATCATTTCTAGGTTAGTTTCTATCAAGCTAGGTTGGCTAATGAAGGATTTTATTATTTTGTTCTATTAAGCTTAATTGATTTATCTATTGATTCCAGCCAACTGAGGTGATGAATATTAATTATTCTAAATTTTATTTGAGTCAACTTGACAAAGTGGAAGATATAAGTATAAAGTCAAGTTGTGATTTCAAAGTGTGATAGTGCAAGTGATGATGATGTGATTCAAAATATAATGATGAGTAGAGGAAGTGAATTTGAAGGATAAGCAAAATATCCTTATGGAGCAGCAAAGATATATTCGATCAAGAAGGATCAAGTACAAGATAGAACAAAGATCTATAATTAGCAACTTAGTTGCATTTAAATTAGGTCATCTCATTGTTACTCTCTAACCATTGTAGCAGTGAACTAAATCTCCTAACAGAGTTGGCTTAATAGCTATTTTTGTAAATCCTCTAAAAAGGTGATAATTCCATTGAATTGTTCTCAAAGACCTCTAACAAGGCCACTTCTAACAGGGTGATTAAATCCTCAAAATGGGTCACACCTAATAGTGTGTTTTGTAACCTTTAGCAAGATTAGGTCCTAACAAGGGTCACTTTAGAAGAGTAAAAATCAGTAACTAGTTGTAATTGGTTGTTTTTCCCCAATTGGGATCCACATTAAATCTTGGTGTGAAATGTGTTCATGCTATTTCATTTTATATGTTTGCAACTAAGTTAAAGTAATGGTAATCATAGATATCATCTAAAGGTTTACTTATTAATCATTTCCTGAGCTAATTTAGTTATTACAGAGTAAAAGATATCTATGGAGGAGATGACAATGTAAGAAGAGCCAAAGAACAAAGCCTTAGAGGACAATTTGATCAAATGAGATTGAGAGAAGATGAAAACATTGCAAAATATGTGGAAAGAATCAAGGCTAGTGTAAGTGCAATCAAAGCATCTGGAGGAGACATTAAGGAGGAAAATTTTGTAAGTAAAGTCTCAAAACTCTTCTTCCTAATTGTGCAATTCGAGTGTTTTCTATTTAAGAAAAGAGATGTGATCCAAATAACAAAATCATCTTGGATTCTCTAGTTGGAAGATTGACAACTTTTGAGTTACATAACTATGAAAACTATGTTCCTGCTTCAAAGAATATTTAATTTGCATTTAAAGCTAAACTCATGCTCAAAGAAAAGGGAAAAAAGGAAAAATCTAGTCAATCTAGATGTGAAGAAGATGGATCATTAGAAGATAGTTTATATAGAGATCTTGAAGTTGTTAAAGCCCTTCTTACAACGAAGTACTCCAAAGGCAAAGGAAATTACAAAGGTAAAGTTCCTCTAATCTTCTTTTCTTGTGAAGAAGTTGGTCACATTGCTACTAGGTGTCCAAACAAGGAAATCAAGGATGAGAAGAAAAATAAAAAGCATAAAGGCAAGAAGGACTTCAAAAAATACAAGAGCTTCAAGGAAAAAGGTAAGAAGTCTTGTTTTATTACTAAAGATTATGATAACAATGAAGATGAAATGGTATACATTGCTATGAAAGATGAATCTGATGATAAAGGAGGTAAGATGACACTTATCTCTCATGTTAGCAAAAATTATATATGGATTATTGATAGTGGCTGCTCACATTATATGACTGGTGACAAAACAAAATTTGAGCATATGGAATATTATGATGGAGGTAGTGTAAGATTTGGAAACAATTGTAGAAGTTGAGGAAAGCCAACTCCGAAGACGCCAAGATCACCTGCATGTGAAACCTGTCAAAGAGAAGCCATAGAAGGGGAGGAGCATGGAGCACGGGAAAAACCCTAAACGGACATGAGAGACACCATGAATGCAAACACAAGAAGAAATGTATTTACAATAAGAAATGATGTGATGTTGTTATAATACAATGAGAGAGAGCCCGAATATAAAGAGCTCATGGAAGTTTGTAGAACAAGCTGGAAAGTGGTAGAAGATAAGTGTGACAACTAGAAGGGAACAAACTCCCGTGTTGTCAACAACTAACCACAACATGCATTAAATACAAAATATTAAATAAATGCATTAACCTAAGTAAGCTTAAGCAATAGAATAAATAATTAATAATTAATTATTTACTCTAACACCCCCCCTTAAGTGCAACTTAGGGAAATGCCTTAAGCTCACAAAACAAAGATGAAATGCATAATGGGTCCCAAAAATGAGGCTATTTTAGGTACCGAAGTACAATGCAAGAGATGCAACCTCTATAAGCGGGGAAAGAGAGAAAACCACGTGGGAAAAACCCTCCCCCAAAAAGAGGTAAGAACCTAGTGAAGAGCTAAAGAAGTCTCCAACTAGGGAAAATGTCCCCTAAAACAAGAACAAGGAATGATCATGAAGAAGCAGCATCACTGAAGCATGAAGAAGCTGCAAAATCTGCCAAACTACTGATTAAAAGAACCTCCATGGAAGAAGAAGGCACGAACCGAGCATGTCTATATGGTAGATGATCCATCTCACCGAATGTCATAGGTAGCCAGCCACTGCAATCGCCTTGTATATAGGATCAACCCCTGAATACATAGTTCAGACTATCGAACCATCGAACCATGGATGCATTAGAACACAGCATAACCCCCCCTTAATGCAGATGGGGTGTGATGACAGGCAACTAAGAAGGTGAGCCAAAATCTCCTGCAAACGAACCAAGAACGAGGAGAGAGGAAAAGAAGTACAGACACTGATAAAGACACGGTCTAATTGACTCTGCATGGGGCTAATGTCGTGGAAGGGACACTCACTTGACAAAGGGAGAATGCCTAAAACAGCAAACAAATAATCCCCCCCATGGTGCTTTATGAAATAGTGCATGCACAGCTGACTCAAAACAACGTTCATGACTCCCGAAATACAAAAGTGATAGTTTATCTCAGTGCGAGAATAAAAAGTGCTTCAAAATGATAGCTACAATTATCAAAACTAAAAAAGATCTGAACCAAGAGAAAGTACAGCAAAAAAGAAAGCAAACCATGCCAGGAAAACGATCCTCGGGCCTAAAACACTCAAAATATCCACCATAGAGAAAAAATGCCAAAACTATGATAGAAAGAGAAGAGGCCAAAAAATGAAGAAAAAGGACCACTTTTCTGAAAAGAACAGAAAACTAGCTTTCTAGAAATATAAAGTTTTCAAAAAACTGACATGGGATGCAAAAGATATGCATGCCAAAGTCAAAAATAGGACTTTGGACTTCAGCAGAAAAATGAGTGATAAAAACGCATCAAAACCAAAAAATACCTACTCCAAAATCTCCGTCTTGGAACCAGCTTTCCAGCACTTCTTTCGGATTGGAAAAATACCTCCATATGCAAAAGTTATGGCCAAAAGACCACAAGTAGGTCCAAAAGTGAATCAGGAGAGGTGCAAGCAAGGATGCTAATGCAGTGATGATGTCATGCTAATGTCAGCAAAACCAAAGTTTAAATTTGACGGCCACTAGCCCATCGCAGCAAAAAAGATGGCCACGTGGCACGCCACATGGCAGAGGATGACGTGGCGGGTGACGTTGCAGGGTCCACGTGGCAAAGTGCCACGTGGCACCCGGGCCACGTGTCACCCCCACAGCTGCTGACGCGGCCTGTGACATTGTCCTAAAAAGCTAACACGGCACTGACGCGGGCTGCTGACGGGGACATGAGCAGAGGATAGGTGGAGCGGCCAAAATCGGAGGCGGCGGAGGAAAAAACCACAGGCAGAGGTGGCCGCAATGGCGGCGCCGGAGTGGCCCTCGGACGGCGCCAAGCCGCAGCGGCTCAGCGGCGGAGCTGCCGGTGGCAGCGGCCGGCGAGCTGCATGGCGGCGGTCGCTGGGTAGTGTGGCGGTGGCTGCTGGGTGGCCCGTCGGTGGCGGCCGACGGGGAAAACCTTTTTTTTTTAAACTTTCCGCTCAGAAATCCATACAGTTGAGGAAAGCCAACTCCGAAGATGCCCAAAATCACCTGCATGCAAAACCTGTCAAAGAGAAGCCAAGAAAGGGGAGGAACAAATAGGAGGCGTCGCTGGATGAGCAGACCGTGGGTGGCCCCATGATGGCGCGTGAGCGCTGCTGCGGTGATGCGGCCCGAATTTTTTTTTTTTTTGATGCCGAAATCGTCCGTACGATCCGTACGGAAGCCCTGAAACCAAAAAATAATTTGCCTCCCGGAGCTTTGTCTCCAAAATCGAAAAGCTTTATATGTATCCTAACTGCAAATGGCCTTCCGGATCCATTGGTGATGTCCGTTTGGGCTGAAAATGCTCTGAAAAATCGTTGATCCCCTAATTTGAAGAAAAAAAGCACAAACAAACTAGGGTTTGTGACTTCAAATCACGGCTTCAAAATTCTTCAACGAAGCAGCAGTAGGAAGGCTCTGATACCATGTAGAAGTTGAGGAAAGCCAACTCCGAAGATGCCAAGATCACCTGCATGCGAAACCTATCAAAGAGAAGCCATAGAAGGGGAGGAGCATGGAGCACGGGCAAAACCCTAAACGGACATGAGAGACACCATGAATGTAAACACAAGAAGAAATGTATTTACAATAAGAAATGATGTGATGTTGTTATAATACAATGAGAGAGAGCCCGAATATAAAGAGCTCATGGAAGTTTGTAGAACAAGCTGGAAAGTGGTAGAAGATAAGTGTGACAACTAGAAGGGAACAAACTCCCGTGTTGTCAACAACTAACCACAACATGCATTAAATACAAAATATTAAATAAATGCATTAACCTAAGTAAGCTTAAGCAATAGAATAAATAATTAATAATTAATTATTTACTCTAAAAACAATGAACCTTGTAATAGAAAAGGCAAAGGATGTATCTTGTTGACTAAAGAACTTGTAGGTGACAATGCCTTTTGGGTTGAAGGACTAAAGAATAATCTACTAAGTGTGGGAAGTTGAACATAATTGGGTTCAAGGTAGAATTCATGAATGGACAGGCCAAACTACTGGATGGGAAAGGAAATCTAGTTTGATCTAGCAAGCAAACAAAAGGTAATCTATTTTATCTTGATCTCAGTAATTGTTCATGTTTTATTGCTCAAGTAGTAAAAAGTTGGTTATGGCACAGAAGGCTATGTCATGTGAATTTTGATAACTTGGTTAAGATAAGAAAACATAGAAGAGTAAGAGGTATTCCTAGTTTGAAGAAACCTAACATGGGTCTATGAAAGAATTGCAAAATTGTTAAGATGGGAAAGACAAGCATCAAGAGAAAAGACTATCAATTAGCAGAAGTCTTGGAAATTGTTTATACACACTTATTTGGACCTATTGTAATAAAGAGTTATAATGGAGAAAAAATTTCATTCTTTTTGTTGATGACTATTCTAGAATGATGACAATAATGTACCTAAAAGAAAAATCACAAGCCTTTCAAAAATTCAAGTTGTATTTGGCAAGAGTAGAAAAGGAAATTGGAAAAAGGTTGAAATTCTTAAGATCAGATAGAGGCAATGAATTCATCTCCCATGAGTTCAATAATTTCTGCATTGAAAGAGGAATCAAAAGACAAGTATTAGCGCTTGGTACACCACAATAGAATGGGATAGCTAAAAGAAGAAATAGATCTATCATGGATTGTGCAAGAACCCTAATGATTGAAAAGAATGTTGCTGTCAAATACTGCAAGGAAGCTATTAGCACTATAGTTCATACTTTGAATAGAGTTTAGCTAAAGAAATATTCAAAAAAAAAACCTTATCAGCTATGGTATGGCTACAAACCTAATGTAAGTTACTTGAAAGTATTTGGCAACAAATTTTATATATTAAAATAATCTAGAAAAGGAAAATTTGATGCAAAAGGTGAGGAAGGCATATTTCTATTATACTCCTACAAAAGTAAAGAAAATAGATGTTTGAATTTGTCTACTCACAAAATTTTAGAAAGTGTACATGTCTGAATTGTTGAATTTGTAGAAAAGAGTGAAGAAGAAAGAAACAAGGAACCTAAAGACTACAGAAGATTCATTTACTATGAACCTATAACTTTGCCAAATCTATCATAGAGAAAAGAAGCTTCATCTCCTGAGTCCCTAGAAACTCCAATAGTTACCAAGTTGCAAATAATACAACTGAAGTTGTAGGACCCAAGTCACAATCAGAGGCTACTGAGCTAGTTCAAACCAAGCTTGATGGACTTGATTCATAGACAGAAGAACCAAGCTTGAAACTAAAATTCAAGAAGATAAAGGAACTCATTCGAAGACCAAGGAGCTTGTGTTAGCAAGATATGTTAGAAGGCATCATGCACATGATTAGATTATTGGAGACAAATTAGATGGAAAAAAGACAAGAAGAAAATTAAAAGGTACATGTTTACTTAATGAATTTGAACCTAGAAGTGTTAAGGATGTTCTAGAAAATGAAAGTTGGATTGAAGCAATGAATGAGGAAATGGAACATATAGAAAAGAACAAAAATTGGACTCTTTTTCTTAGATAAAAATGTAATTGGTAAAAAGTGGGTATTTAGAAATAAGCTGAATGAAGATGAAAATGTATCAAGAAATAAAGAAAAATTAGTGTGCAAAGGTTATTCTCAAGAAGAAGGTATTGACTATGGTGAGACTTTTGCTCTTATGGAAAGACTAGAAGGTGTTAGAACTTCACTTGCATATGTAGCACATAGAGGATTTAAAGCATATCAAATGTATGTCAAATCTGCTTTCCTAAATGGAATTCTTGATGAGGAAGTCTAAATTGAGCAACTAGAAGGTTTTGTAGATCCTAACAAAAGAGACATGGTTTAAAAAAATACACAAAGCACTATATGGTCTCAAGAAAGCTCCCAAAGCTTTGTATGAAAGACTACATAATTACTTGGTATAGATTTGTTTTCAAAGAAAAAATGACAACATTAGTCTATATGTAATAGAAGGACCAAATAAGAAGATTGTGTTGGAAGCAATAGTTGTTGATGATACTCTATTTATAGAAAATTATGACTTATGCAAAGCATTCTTAGAAGAAATGAGAAAAGAATTTGAGCTATCCATGTTTGGTGAAATAAAATTCTTTGTTGAGTTGTAGATACAACAAAACAAAGATGGTATCTACATCACTCAATCCAAATATATCAAGGAGATACTGAATAAATTTGGAATGGAAGATTCAAAACCTATTGGAACACCTATGTCTACTAGATATAAGCTCTCAAAAAATAATGAATCCAAAGAAGTAGATAAGACTAGATATAGATCAATGATTGAAAAATTGTAGTATGTAGTGCATACAAGGTCTGGTATTGCATTAGTAGTTGGCATGGTGGCAAGATTCTCAACAAATCTTAGAGAAAATCACATGATGGAAATAAAGAGAATCATAATATATCTAAAAGATACTGAGGAATATTGCTTATGGTACAAACTTGGAGGCAATTTGGACTTGATAGTATTTACTGATGCTGATTGGTTAGGAAGTATTGATGATAGAAAAAACACTAGTGGTGGAGCATTCTTTTGTTGGCAAGAGACTAGTATCTTGGACAAGCAAGAAGCAAAATCATACATCTCAATCCATAACAAAGGTAGAATATGTAGCAACAATAGTCAAGTGTTCTAACATTTTTTGGTTCAAATAATAGTTGGAAGGAATGAAGGTTTAAATCAAAGATCCAGTTGTCATATATTGTGATAACACCAATGCAATCAATAGATCAAAGAATCTAGTGATGCACTCCAAAACAAAGCATATTTCTATAAAGTATAACTTTTTAAGAGAGTTAGTGCAAGATAAAGAAGTGAGATTGGAATATGTGAATACAAAGGAACAAATTGCAGACATATTCACCAAGCCATTACCTAAGGATGCATTTCTATATCTAAGAGGTAAGCTAGGGGTCATTCCCCTATCTAAACTTCACTAAATAAAGTTTAGTGTATGCATCAACTAGAACCTATTAAAGATCAATAATTTGATGCAAAATTGGAAAGGGTATATTGTAGATGAATTAGTAGTTAAAGTACATTGGTATTTATAAAATTATTGTCTTTGGCATGTGTTCTCAAAGAGGGAGAAGTCTACTATCATATCTCTAAGAAATTTTTGGAACCAAAATAAAGTTAAAAACTAGAGAGGGAGATGTTTTCAAAGATGAAGATTGCTTAAAGAGGGAGAATGCTCTGAATGAACTTGGTAGTAGTTGTTGTAGATAGAATCCAATGAAAAGAAGATCTCATACTAATAGATGGAGTTCTCAAGTCTAAAATCCAAAAATTCATTATGCTATGACATGTTGTGTTGCCATCAATGCCAAAGAGAAAGATTGTTAGATACAATTGATTAATTGTGTGTTGTCTTTGATGTTACACAAATGGCATATCATTATCAATCAGTGTATGCTGAGCTCACTCAGGCAATGATGATAGTTCTTAGTGTCTACTAAGCATTCCTATATTTTTCTAGTTTAGAAGGCAGTGTCTACCAGGTTCACTTAGTCATAGAAGGAAATGTTGTAGAAAGTGAGTGTTAACTGAGCTCACTCAATTAATGAAGGAAAGTTGAATAGAACTAGTGTTAACCAAGCTCACTCAATTACCAAAGGATTTTTGCAAGTTTGTAGTGTTAACCAAGCTTATGTTGGTGAACAAAGGAAATCATTTTTGAGTTAGTTTCTATCAAGATGGGTCAAAAGATTTTATTATTTTGTTGTATTAATCTTAAGTGATTTATCTATTGATTATAGCTAACTAAGGTGATGAATATTAATTATTCTAAGTTGTATTTGAGCTGACTTGACAAAGTAGAAGATATAAATATAAGTTCAAGTTGTGATTTCAAAGTGTGATAGTGCAAGTGATGATGATGTGATTGAAAATCTAATGATGAGTAGAGGAAGCGAATTTGAAGGATAAGTAGAATATCCTTGTGGAGTAGCAAAGATATATTTGATCATGAAGGATTAAGTACAAGCTGGAATAGAGATTTATAATCAGTAGTTTTGTTGCATTCAAATCAGGTCAACTCATTGTTACTCTCTAACCATTGTAATAGTGAACTAAATCTCCTAACAAAGTTTGTTTAACATCTATGTGCAAATCCTCTAACAAGGTGACAATTTTATTGAATTGTTCTCAATAACCTCTAACAAGGCCAGTCCTAATAGGGTGATTGAATCCTCTAATAGGGTCACACCTAATAGTGTATTTCGTAACCTTTAACAGGGTTGGCTCCTAATAGGGCAAACTTCAGAAGAGTGAAAATCAATAACTAGTTGTAATTGGTGGTTTTTCCCAAATTGGGTTTCTACATTAAATCTTGGTGTCAAATGTGTTCATGCTATTTTCTTTTATATGTTTTCAACTAAGTTAAATTAATGGTAATCATAGATAACATCTAAAGGTTTACTTGTTAATCATTTATCGAGCTAATCCAATTATTATCGAGTTTCAACATTCTGTGTGTTTACTGAGCTTTAGTAGTATTTAGTTAATCTATTTGTATTATGTTCTAACATCTAAGGGATCTAGTATTTATTTTAGTAGTAACTAATTCATCCCTCCCCTCTCAGTTACTCTTATATTTCCAACAACTTCTTGCCCTACTAATGACTCCTTTTGAACTGCATCACTATTCCCAATTCCTCCTAATTAAGAAAGAGCTTTATTCTTGTGCTCTTCTATCCTAAACATATTAGATAATAGGAATTTAATAGTAATTTGTGACAACATGGAAATCATGTCTATAGGATCATACACAATAATTACCTCTTGTTTCTTTTACTTGGAGAGTTTTCAACTTGTTTGATGACATCAAGACTTGATTTTTTTGTTGTGTGTTGATCTTGATCATCTCTACATCTTGGAATTGCACTTTCTTCTTTTGTTCCCATTTCTTGGATTTAACATCCTTGATCTTGAACCTCACTAAACATTCTTCTTTAGGGGTTTCATTCATCTTATGGGTTGTGTCCTAGATAAAAAATACCAGATGCTTTTCTAACATTATTATTTACTAGTCTATTTATGAGATTATATGTGTTGTGAGCTTGGCCAACCATCTCAAGAGTTATTATGTCAATCTCTTCGTTAGATGGTTTCCTCAAATTCATATGCTCATATCTAATATCATGTTCCACATCTTATCCTTATTTTGATCACCATCATCTGAAACTACCCGTTGATGATGTAATTGCTATATATGTCTCTTGCTACTAACATCAATCTCAGAGTCTTTTAGATCATATTCTTCACCATTATCACACAAACTAAACATATTACATGCCACATCTTTAGTGTCCTTTTCTCCCTCACCTTCTTCAGGTTATGTTTTGTGATTTTCATAAAATGATTAGGCAACAACACAATAATCAGGAGAGTGAGGGGACTAGCCTCTAATACACTAAGACATGTTCTCCATCATATTTATAGAGTTTCTCTATAATGGGTCTAGTGTACACTTATCCTTTATGCTTTGGATATGATTAGGAATGAGTTTGAAATCCTTCCATTGTGTGGTATAAGGATAGTTCTACATTTTATTTTCTTATTGTAATGGTTATTAAATTGAGGCTTCTCAATAGGATTTTCTTTATTTTCATAAGTTAATTGTGGATTCATGTTCTTAAGTAGATCTAGAACTTGATCCATCTCATCATCCTTAGGCTTCTTAGTTCTAATAGGCTTATCACATTTCTTTCTATTACCCCTAGGATTAAATAACTTTGGATCATCTCTCCTCCCTAGCTTATTAGATGCTTTCCTATTATTTTCTATGTTGAAAACCATTTTATAAGCATCCTTTGATGTCTTGGGATCTTTATCTCTTAGGTTGTAGGCCATATTACTATCAAAAGAATTGAAATAAGTGGTATGAAACACATCATCACCTAGTCTCATTACTTGGAATAACTTATACATTCCATTCTAAAATCTTACATTTAAATAAAATATTGATTCATTTGGATTCTTCTTTATAATATTGAACTCATTTAACACAACATTTGCATTAGTGTTATCACCATACTACTTCTTAAAGAGCTTTCTCTAAATCATCCCATGAGTCAATATTGACATTAGGTAATCTTCTAAACCAATCCCTTGCATCTTCAATAAGTGAGTATACAAAAAATTTCATTACCACATCCTCATTCTCAACTTCATAGGCATTTTGGGTCTTTGATTTTATACCTTAAATCTTCAACACCACCAAAAACATCATAATGTAAAGCAAAAGACCTTTCTTCTAACTTGTTGTTTTTCTCTTTCAATGCCTCTATCCTTCTAAGAAAAGCTTCCCTTTCAATAAGAGCATTCATGGAGATATTTACATTTTCTTTTTCCAAATGAATGTGTTTATCATCCTCTTCTACAACCTTCTTCCTGAGAGTTTCAATTTATGACAACAACTCATTTAGATATGCAAAAGTGGTCTCTAAATCAACTAGGTCATCAAGTTCTATGAGATTTCTCTCAACATACGGGATTTGTCTAGGATTTAGTCCAGTATCTAGAGTATTTTTATATCCCTAACTATGGTTAACTTCTTTTTCCATATTAGGACTAAAAGGGATGTCTCCTATAGAAGAAAAAGTTTTATCTTAGTAGATCCTCTCTTTTGGTAGCAGGGTGGCAAATATTTCTCCTTGAAGTCTAATCATTTCAAATTCAAAGTTTAAAGATATATCTCTCTCTCTATTAGTAGCTAACATTGTGAATGGGTTGATACACTATCTCTAGGCTTCCATGTATGGCTAGGATCTCCCTTTCTCTTTGATTGGTTTTTCCCATAGACATGAGGTAACTCTATGTACAACAATGCTTCTAGATTAACTTTTGTGAATGCTCTTGTGTTTTTCCTTTTGTCTGCCAATTTGAATTAATCACTTTGGATATATAGCACTAGCTACAAAATTTTTGATAGAGTCATCACCCAATGAAGGGAATATACTTTCAAAATGGCTCAAAGACATGAAATACATTATGGAAAAACCAAAATCTCAATAATATATCTGACACAAGGCCCAACATGGGAAAACTTTAAATTTACACACTTTGGGGAAAGTAACTCTATACTATAGAAAAGGTACTATTTAGATAGAACCCATGTTATGTTCCTCTTGTTGTATTGGAATATTTTACATTCTAAAGGTTTGTTACTAGAAAGAGACCAATATAAACATGAGAAAGAAACAATTATAGAGAGACTGTAGACATGCACAGATAATAGAGACTTCAATATTTCAAACAAAATCCCTAGTAGAGTCACCATTTTATTGGCTCCTGATTAAACAATGATTTCAACTACCTTTTATAATGTTAGAGAAAAATAGGAATGAGCTAAAAACCATTATGGGTATTCTGATAAACAAAAGGACTAACTAACAAGAACTTGTGGTCTTCTCCAATTTCACTTCTACAAGATTTAGGTAGGTTTAGCTTGGGAATTCATTCTTATTTACTTTAAAATCAACATTCTCAATATGAACTCCAGAAATAAAAGATAATTTATCCTTCTTTCTTCTAATTCAATGAAGAAAAAGAGATGATAACTAGCTATTTCAGCAAACCCTAAACCCCTTGAATCAAGTACTGGCTAACATTTTGAACTTGAACAATAAAATATTTAAAGATTGATTGATATGAATTTCTTGCATTATGTAAAGTATCCCAATTAGATTGATTCCTAAGAATGGCTAGTGCGTTATCTATTGGGCAATGAACTCATAGAGATTATACACCTAGTTCTAGATCTTAGTGCAAAGACCTTATTAGTACATTCATTTCTAGATCTCATATTTATCATTTCTTTGTTGAAAACCATATAATGTTCTTTCAATTTACATTAAGCATTTACATAATCCATTAGATTATTAGCAAAAGCAAATTGAAATATAATTCAAAACATATTACAACTAAAATTTAATAAACTTTTCTACAAAATCTCAAAGAACAAGATGGAAACAAGAAAAGAGACAAGATCTAGGATGAACAACCAACTTTTTGTATTTGTATTAATTTTTTTGAGATTGTGTAAAATTCAGTGATTATCCCTATCATAATGTAACACCATTAGACCAACAATTATTCATTTTCACATTTAACTTTGGAATAAATTCACAATAAGAATGGAGTGACTCAAAATTTTCAAAACTAGTGTAATAAAAGAAACGCAGACACTCCTCTAGCCTTGTCACTTATATAGTGTTAGCTACAACAAGCTTCATGCCTAGAGAAAAAGGTGAAGCTATCCTTAAAGAAAAAAAGGTTACAAAAAGGACAAAACTATCACTATAAAAAATTTCACAAGAAAAATTAGAACTTGTGGTCTTTAACTTGATAACAGAATGATCCTTTCATTCATCTCTTTGAGGTGGGACCAATTTTGATTTGGCAGTTTCCTATTCATCCACTGCACTTAATGATTGATCTTCTTCCTTTTGGTGCTCATCAAGCTCTTGTTCTAACTTTTCCTTTTCTATTATACTTGGCCTATATATTTTGACATCTAAAGTAGGTAGATTATCAATCCTTTCCTCAACAACTATTGGCATAATTATTTGAATTTCTTGTGTTAGTTGGGAAACTAGCTCATCTATCTATTATGACTCATCAATTATCTAAACAACATTATCAACAAACTTTAACTTTTTAGTAGACATTGATCTATCCTACAATATGTCATTTGTTTCTATTATTGAAGGTTCAATTGGTGGTGTACATTTGTCCAACCATTCATCATATGGTGCATCATCAAGTCAATCATAATTGATAGTATCTTTCTCTTTATTAACTATATCCTTCCACTCACTTTCAAGCAATTTTGCCTCTGATATAAAAAAACTTATAAATTCTTTTGGCTTCTTCCAATTTGGCTATAACATCTAAAAATAAACTAGTTACCTCATAACTTTTTATATAGCCTACTTTATTCTTTAGCACTATCAAAATATCATCATCCTAATTCATGAAGGTTTTTATTTCATCTCCTTTTGTGAACAGTGAAGGAAATAAAGAAAAACTTTTATTTTGATGGTTGAAGATGCATGACCAAATCTTTCTTTGTTTTAACTGTCTATTTATATCAAAATCCAATAAACCTTTTACTTGGTAATAAGTCCTCTCAGATTTGAGATTATCATTGCCCTTATTAATTATTTCAAAGCATATTTATGTCATTACCTCCTCTCTAACTACCCATTTATTCAAAATTTCTCTTACTTTATCACCATCATTACTAGGAGTTTTATGGATAGTGGTGCAAGAGCATCCTAGCTGTAAGAGCAATCTTGCATCACCCAAAAATATTTCATTTTCAGCCTTTTCTATTTTAATGAGGACTAGTAGGCTGGGTGGTTACTATTTATTGGAAATTGTTATTTTTAGTGAGTTTCTCATATGAGCTTGGAATGTCCTCATTTTCTATAGGAAGGTTCATTTTAGAGTTGTAAGCCTACCATAAAAATCTCATTCCTCAAGCTTAATTATCGAAGCAGTTATTGTGGATTTTCAGTGGAAAATTTTGTAGAAAAATCTTTAGGCTCATTTTTGGAGGCCTTAGAGTGCCTATATGAGGTTTGAAAACTTGACAAAAGGGCACTTACATAGTTTCGAGCCTATAGATTAGGAGTTGACATTTCCAAAAAGTGGTTATAATAGCCAGTCAGTGCAATGATTCAAGAGTTATGGCCCTTTGAAGTTGGGCTACTCAAAATATCTAAAATAAATTTCAAAGATGTATTTGGTTGACTATATATGTATTGCTTAGGTCTATTGACCCTAGCTATCAAGTTTCATTGTCTAGAACCTTCTCGGCTGGCATAAAATTGCCTATTTAAGAAAGGTTTGAACATTGTCTAGGGCAACTCTAGGTTATAGTTCACATCTTGTCTTGTAGATTACTATAATGAAGGTGCCCATGTGATTTAGCATATTTTAGTTATGAATTCTACAATTTTGCATTTGTGGTGCAAATAAGAATTCCATAATTTGTTCTTGCATTTGTTGTCATTTCTTTGTTTCTGTTATGTGTTTATGGTATTAAGGGGAGCACCCTTCATCAAGGGGTATTAGAGATAGAGTTCTTGAGTGGGTGGAAAGATCAAAAACTGTGAGGCAATTCACACCATGACCATGGTTTGGTTTGAGTGTGTAGATAGATCACCGATTGAGAGGCAGTTTGCACTAAGGTTTTAGCAGAAGCACAAAAATGCCTCCATGAAGAAAGCATGGTAGAAGAGTTGTAGGTGTTATACTTGAGGGTTTTTGAGCCCTCTAAAGACAAATGCAAGAATTAGAAGAACAAATTCTTAGAGGAATGAACTGATGAAAGCGAGGATGAGGATGGCATAAAAGAAAATGTTGAAGCATAGGTAGTTCTAAACCCAGAGGAAGAGAGGATTTTTAGGGCCATCTTCAAAATTGGTAAAAGATCTAAGTTTGAGGTTGCTACATTTTTGGGAAACCTTAACCCAAAGGAGCTAATTTATTGGATCAATGAACTAGAGGAGTACTTTGAGTATGAAGATATTGAGGATCTTGATAGGGTCAAGTTTACGAAGGAAAAACTAAAGGGACTTTCAAAGATCTAGTGGTAGGAGGTTTAGTCAGAGTGAAATATAAAGGGAAAGGACAAAATCACCAGATGGGAATGAATGGTAGCTTTAAATTAAAGTGAAAATTCATTCATATGGATTATGAGCTTGATCTGTTGCAAAAGATGCAAGGTTTGAATCGAGCAAAAAAATTGTTCAAGAGTATACTAAGGAGCCCTACTGAGTTCTCATCAGAACTGGCCATGCACAAGCTTATAAGAAGAAAGTTTCCCATTATCTTAATGGGCTGAGGCTAAGCATTCCAGACAAGTTGAGTCTAGTTAAAATGAACACTATTGAGGATGCACACTAGTTTTCCCTAAATGTTGAGGAGAAAATTAGCAAAAATTTTGACAACAAGAATAGGGAAGAGTTCACAATGGAAGATCTAGCAGAAAATCTTATAGAGGTCATAATGATGATCAAAATAACAAGGATGAGGCTAGATATAGCATTTAGAACTAAAGGGGAAACAATTCCAATTGTTTCCATGATTAGAACAATAGAGATCAGAGAGGAAGAGGTATAGGACAAGGGTCTATAAGAGGAGGCTTCTGTGGAAAATGTTTTTACTATAGAGAAGACAAGCATAAAGAATATGAATGTACCTAGTCCAAAGGAAGGAAAAATCAAAGAAAACAAGACCAAGCTAGAGTTGCACATGTTAATGAAGATGCTAGATCATCACATTCTGAAGATACCAAAAGAGGAGAATTCCTAGTTAATAGAAGAATCCTACTAAGTGGTGAGAATGAACCTGATAAAAGGAGTTTGTTTCACACAAGGTGTAGATGTAAAGATAAATGTTGTGATGTGATCATTGATGGTGGAAGTACTAACAATATGGTCTCTGAAATGATGCTCACCAAGTTGAAGCTGAAAAGATAGAAACACCCACATCCATACCATATTTCTTAGGTGCAAGATGACCGCAAGGTTATGGCCAATGAGCAGTACTCTATGAAGTTCAAGATTGGAAGATACCATGATGAAGTACTATGTGACATCATATCTATGGACATATGTCATATATTGTTGGGTAGGTTGTGGCAGTTTGATAGACATGTTGTACATGATGGGCTAGAAAATACCTACACTCTAACCAAGGATGGAGTGAAACATAAGTTCAAGTCATTTGATGATAAAGAAGAAAAGGTATATAGTACTACTAGAATATGTTTTGTCGATGGAAAAGAGTTTCTCAAAGGTATGAAGCATGAGCATATGTGTTTTTCTATAATTCCTAAAGATAGTAAACAAGAAGTAGAGGAGATACCTATAAATGTTGCAAATATGTTGGGAGAGTTTTTTGATATTGTGTTAGATAATTTACCTAATATATTTCCCCCAATTAGGAAGATCAATTGCCAAATGAATTTGGTTCTAGGAGCTAGTTTTCCAAACAAGACAGTACACAGAATGACACTAGCAGAAAGTGAAGAGTTGAATAAGAAACTTTATGACTTATTATAGAAGGGGTTGATTTGAGAGAGCCTAAGCCCATGTGTTGTGCCAAAAATATCAGCACCAAAGAAGAATGGAGAATGGAGGATGTGCACAGATTCTCAGTCTATCACCAAGATGTTGATCAAGTAAAAAAATTCAGTGCCATGAATGGATGACATTATGGACTATTTGAGTGGAGTTGAGTATTTTACAAAGATAGATCTAAAGAGTAGGTACCTTTAGATTCATATCAAAGAAGGAGATGAATGGAAGACTACTTTCAACAGCAAAGAAGGATTGTACGAGTGGTTAGTGATGCCTTTTGGGATAACCAATACACCAAGAACTTTCATGAGGTTCATGAATGAGGTACTGAAGGAGTTTTTGCATAATTTTGTTATTGTTTACCTTGATCATATATTTATCTTTAGTAAGAAATTGGAGGAGCATTTGATTCATATTTGCAAGGTGTTTAATAAGTTGAGGGAAGAAAAGTTGTTGATAAACTTGGAGAAGTGTAGTTTTGTAAAAATGTTGGTGTACTTAGGATTTGTAATCTTGATAGAAGGCCTAAAAATGGACCCAGAGAAAGTGAAGTCTATCCTTGAATAGCCTACTCCAAGGAGTGCAACAAAGCTAAGAAATTTTCATGGATTGGCTAGTTTTCACATAAAGTTCATAATAGGTTTTAGCAATATTTGTGGACCCCTAACTGAAACAATGAGAGGGGATAGGAAAGAACTTAAGTGGACTATTGCAGAAAATAAGAATTTTAATTTGTAAACAAAAAATTACTAAGCAACCTATTTTAGCACTTCTAGATTTTAACAAGGTGGTTTAGGTAGACTATGATGCTAGTGGTACTGCAATAGGAGCTATTTTGAGCCAAGAAGGTTGACCTGCTGCTTATTTTAGTGAGAAATTGAATGATGCAAAAAGAAAATATTTCTTTTATGATCAAGAATTTTATGCTATAGTTCAAGCATTGAATAAGTGGAGACACTATCTTCTTCCTAAGGAGTTTTTTTTGTATATTGATCATCAAGCTTTGCAATGTTTGAATAGTCAACAAAAATTGAGCCAAAGGCATTTGAAGTGGATTGAGTTTTCATAGAGTTGTAAATTCATTTTGAAACATAGGAGTGGGAAGTCTAACAGAGTTGTAGATGCTCTTAGTAGAAGACAAATTTTACTGACAAAAATCAGATAGAGGTGGTTGGGTTCAAGGAACTCAGTACTTTGTATCTAGAGGACCCTAATTTTAGTGAAGTGTGGAATGCTTGTATAGAACCTATTATACTTGACAAGAAAAGGTGGTTGCATTTCATGATCTAGGATAATATGTTGTTCAAAGGAAGCCAATTGTACATTCCTAGAAATTTGATGAAGGAAAAACTCATCAAATCATAGTGGAGGATTGGCTAGACATTTTGGTAGAGATAAAACAAATAGCTTTGGTTGCTAAGAATTATTACTAGCCACAATTGCAACAAGATGTGGAAAAGTTTGTATAGAGTTGCAGAGTATGTCAGATTCCAAAAGAAGTAAAGAAAAATATAGGGTTATATCAGTCATTACCTATACTAGAGATGTCATAGGAGGATGTCAACATGGATTTTGTTCTTGGATTACCAAGGACATAGCATGGGAATGATTCTACTTTCATGGTGATTGAGAGGTTTTCAAAGATGGTATATTTTATTCCTTGCAAGAAGATTAGTGATGATGTTCATGTGGAAAAATTGTTTTTACAAAAGTAGTGAGACTACATGGTCTGCAAAAGAGTATAGTTTTAGATCAAGATACCAAATTTGCTAGGTATTTCTAGCATACATTATGGAAGAAGTTGAAGATGGACTTGAAGTTTAGTTCATCAAATCATCCACAGACTGGTGGACAAACAAAAGCTATGAATCACAATTTGGAGAACTTGCTAGGATACTTGGTTAGAGATAAACCAAAATGATGGGATATGATTTTACCACAAGCAAAATTTACATATAATATTTCTATTAGTAGGAGTACTAATAAATTACCATTCTAGATTGTATATTAGAATAGTCCCAAAAATGCTTCTGAATTGAGGTAGTTGGATAAAGGAGAGATAAGTAGTGTTGAAGTAGAAGATTTTGCTAAACATTTGGAGAACAAGCACATCATAAAGATGAATACATAGTATAAGGATAAGGTAGATGTGAAAAGGAGGTATAAATAATTTTAGGTTGGAGATGAAGTGATGGCTCATTTGAGAAAGGAGCATTTTCCAATGGGTACATATAATAAGCTAAAGATGAAGAATTTTGTGGTGGAATTACAATAGGAAAGTTAAACTTCTAGGGGGTGGTGAATCATTAGTTTAAACTTGAACCCATAAAACTTTCACCACACATCCATCTCATACATCCAATGAGTAAATTGAAATAACATGTAAAGAATATATATATATATATCATGTAAATGCATAAGCAATCATACACATATGACACCAAATATGATTACCCAAAAATCCTCAAATAAGAAGGCAAAACTGAGGTGGGGATGACATCTACAAATCTTCACTATTGCAGTAATAAAGTGTATCCAATGAAGGTTACAATGTTTTGACCATGAAACATGATCTACCCTATAAAAGGTCTACCTTGTTAAAGGCTTACAAAGAGTATTAGGTCTCACCCTGTTAGAGGATTTCAACACCCTATTAGAAGTGTTCCTTGCTAAAGGACTTTAACTCACAACTATGTAAGCACCTTGTTATAGGATTTCATACCACCTATTAGGATTACTCTGTTAAGAGATTTTGACTAAAATCACCTATTAGAATGTCTCAACTTTGATCCTACAGTTTGCACTTGCTTGCTTGATAATAGTTCACCTCTAAACTAATGTCTTCTTGATCATTCTTGATCAAATGTCTCTTTGTTATATCCTTTTCCTTTCCTTTGTTCTACTCTAACTGATTCTGCAATGTTGTTTCACTTCATAACTTCTAAGCCATCATGAATGTTATGTTTGCACATGCAACCTTCTCTCATCACTCCTTTAATTCCTTACACACATGCTCATAAAGAATCTAGGGTTTTTCCTCCTTAAGAATACTTTGGTAACTTAGGGTTAGGTATGAATCAATGGCTAAGATTCATCTATTTTTCTACTTAATCCTTCTCATTTTCTGATTGGCTACATGTAATTACATAGGGAATCTAACTAGAGATTCGTCCCTATCTCCAAAATATAAAAAATTCAATCTTAAGTCGGATAAAAAATGGTTTACATAGTTGTTTGTGTCGTTACAAATAAATATGTTAAAATTGTCTTACTCGACATCTAAAGTCCCTGATGCTCAGCATGCACTAATCTCTCTATTGTGACTTGACACCTGTATTGCTTAGCATCCACTATTTAATTAGCTTCTTTGTTACTCGACACCTACTTGGCACATGAGTGACTTGGCACTCACTATGATTCAGCATGGTGTAATATATTATGTACATGTTGTGCTCGACATGTACTACTAGTTCAACATGAACTAAGTAAATAACTTAAGTGTGTTAACACTCACTTGTCAAAACCAATCTGAGATCAACAGTTTGGATCATGCATGATAGTGAAAAGACATTATTCTAGAAATGCTTATAAAGTGGAGTTTCCTGCTAAATTGAATATTTAACCACTATTTAACATTTTAGATTTCATAGAGTATTATGAAGGAGGTGATGGAGGTAAAGTTTTAGAAGCACAATGGAGTATTCTGGTAGCTAGTTTGGCTACAAAGGAGATTGAGGAGATACTAGAAAATCGTGTTGGCAAAAGTAATAGAGAAAAACTTATGAGGAATGTTTGGTCATATGGAAAGAGAGGCTAGTTGAGGATTCATCATGGCTAACAAAGGAGGAGGATAACCATCTTGGTTTTCCTTTGAACATCTAAGACATGATGAAGTCACTTCTCAAATTACCCCAAGTGTCCAATGTAGAAGCATCCTAGGTGTAAGAGCAATCTTGCATCACCCAAAAATATTTCATTTTCAGTATTTTCTATTTTAATAAGGACTAGTAGACAAGGCAGTTACTTAACATTATCGGATTTTCACAATCCATTTGTAAATAATTTGTCTTCTGGATTTGATTTGTAAATAGTAAGGCAGTTACTATTTATGGGAGCTTTCTATTTTTAGTAAGTTTCTCATATGAGCTCAAAATGTCCTCATTTTCTACAAGAAGGTTAATTTTACAATTGTAAGTCTATCATAAAAATCTCATTGCTCAAGCTTAAGTATCAAAGAAGTTATTGTGGATTTTTGGTTGAAACATATGTAGAAATATCTTCAAGCTTATTCTTTGAGGCATTAGAGTGCTCAGATGAGGTCCAAAAACTCAATAGAAGGGCACTTGCACAATATCAAGCCTATAGATCAAGAGCTGGCATTTTTGAAAACTAGTTATACTAGCCAATCAGAGCAACAATTTGAGAGTTATGGCCTTCCAAAGTTGGGCTACCTAAAATATCTAAAATAATTGTTAAAAATGTATTTGGTTGACTTTATATGTATTTTTAGGGTCTATCAAGCCTAGGTATAAAGTTTCATTGTCTAGAACCTTCTTGTATGGCATAAAACTGCTTATTTAAGAAAGGCCTGAACATTGTCTAGGGCAACTCTAGGTGATAGTTTGTAGCTTGTCTTGTAGATTACTATAATGAAGGTGCTAATGTAGGCTAGCATATTGTACTTATGAATTATGTAATTTTGCATATTTCCATACTTTTTCTCGCATTTGTTGTTGTTTCTTTGTTTTTGTTATGTATTTATGGTATGAAGGGGAGCACCCTTCATCAGATAGAGAGTAATTGATTAACTATGTAGTGTAGTCTTCTAGTGTCAATGTCATAGACAAATAAAAGCATTACCTCCCTAATATTTTACTCATAACTTTTCCATATTTCTTCTTGCATAGTCTCAATCCTAGACTTTTCTTTCTCCATATCCTCTTTACTAGTATCTTGATGATGTAAAGGGCTGACAGGAATCTCAAGTATGGGGCTAGTAGGTGGTGGAGGAGTAGGCAGGGAAGCAATAAGCCTCTAAGATGACTCCCCAATTTTTGATATTATGAATTGTTTCCCTTTATACTTAGCCATTTCATTTTCAAATCTTAGCCTTTTTTGAATTTGCTAATTATAAGCTACTAAGACTTGTTCGTACTTTTTCTAGAATTCCCACACAAATCACTTTTCCCTCCTCACAGTGGCTAGTGTGAGGTTTTTTGTTCCAACATTTAATTTTTCCACCTCCTCATTTGGGGTGTCCTCCACTCTTTTTATAATAAAATTTCCTATTATAACAGAGTCACTAGGCTCATAGGAGAAAGTCCTAGATCCTCTTTTAGAGACCAAATGACCAAAGTAGCATGGTCTTCACTATACTTTACACCATTTAATGTTTTATCCTTTTTTCTCTTCAATAGTTATTTCCTTTTTCATAACATTAAAAACCATTGCATATGCAATATCCCAATTAGGGAGAAGTGGTACCCCAACACTTTAATCATTCTCTTTCCTTCTTCAAGAGTTATCTTGTTGAATTCTTACATCATTTCTTGTTTAATCTCACTCTACACAATAGAGCCATCTTTAATAGGTTGTTTTATTTTCCTTTCATTACATCTTTATTCAAAATTTGGAATGTTCATTCTCAATTATATCATGTAGGTCCTTTCCTCTAAAATCAACCACAATCAACTTGAGGCTAGGTTTAGGGGGTTCTTTCATAGTTTCTTCCTCTAACTCTATTATAGTGATGAAGACTCTACCCTAGCATCCAACATGTTCTATTTGATTCATAGTGAGCTATTATTCTCCTACATAGATGAGAGACTAAGATGGTGTATAAATTTCTTCTTGAACCATAGACTCTCATTAAATCTTTTGTCTCTTTGATGATGGCTCTAATGGCCTTTCTTCAAGCTGGGGTTTTTTTGAGGGAACACTAGCAATTGCTTCAATTTTCCTTTTTCCCTTAGAATTATCTTGTTCTTCAATCTAATTATACTTTAGCCAACCCTTCTTTGAATAACCAATTAACCTGAACCTATAGTAGGAGTGAAAGATAACCTCTTCATTATTTCTCTTTCTCCATGAGGATAGGTTCTAATGAGGAGATATTTCTTCTCATTCATCATATCCATTATCTTTAAAACATGATCATTAATTTTTTATCTTATTATCTTTTCTAGTTTTGGCCTCTCATAATGAGTTGTAATCTTTTTTGAAAAAAAAATTATAAATTCAAGTACCCTTGAATAGACTCTTCACTTCTCCATCTTTACCTCTCCCTCCTACAAGGAAAACTCATTCCAAACAATGTCCTTTGGAAAATAGAACTCATGCTTCCTAGCTTTAGTCTTTGCTCTTTGCCTAAAAAATTCAAAGAATCCCTCACTGCCATTGAACCTTGCATACAAAGTAGCCATCTTGTACGGATTCAAAATTTTGTACAAAAAGACCTAGCCACCCTTTGTAATTGCAAATTCATGTGCAACAATACATGTGGGAAATATGTAACCTCTTGATCTACCTGTCAACACTAGTTCCTCCAATCCACCTATTTGCTACAAAATTTCTAGTAAGCCTACCTTAAAAGGTACTTGGTAATGAAACACGTGTGGGGTCCATTGAAATCTACATACCTTGAAAATAGTTGATACTGGATATGTGATTATATCTGCCCAATTATGGGAGAATTTCAAATTATTGGGGGAATCTAGAGGTCTAATGAAATCCAAAAACATGTTAAGAATCCTTGGATTACCATTTGATAATAGAATCCTCAACCTAGATGCAAAATACCTATCAAACCTCACAAAACTAGCTTCACCTGCATCCCATGTCATATCTGCACTCTACAACTAAACTAGAAAAGGCTCTCCCTCATGTTCTCTTATTAATTCCATCCCTTTCTCAAAGTATTGAACTCCTTTGAAAAGAAACATATGCATCAACATAGAATACAAACCAAATGTTTTCTCAATCTTCCCTTTTGTAATCCCAATTTAAATCCCACATGGATTTCTTTAGTAAAGAAGGATGCAAAGTCAAAAATAATATTAACCTAGAAATATATATATATAGGGTTGAGAAAATACTTCTGAAAAGTTTCATGAGTTGAGGTTCTGAATAGTTTCAAACACCCAATAGTGCCAAGATGTCCCCTCAATGCTCCTTAATTTTTTTCTAGGTGTTATTTTCACTAAAAATTCCCTGCTTATCACACTTATAGTTATGGTTATTGGGTCATACATTCAGGCAATAGAGTTGAGGAGGTTTGAATCCATAAAGACTTCTAGGATGGCTAACTTTCCTAGGTCAAAATTCCAAATGTTTCCATGTGGTGCAAATAGTTTTTTTTAAAAATCATTTCTTAAGAAGTTGTAATCCTATTCCAAATATCTTAGCATCTTGAGTCAAGTTACCTCTATCATACAAACCCTCAGCTACCTTTAACCTTGGATTTACATGGATCAATTTCTTAATTTGCATAGTTTCATTAGTAGACTCATTCAACTATTCTAGGACATCATCATGAATATTCTTATGCATGTAATCCCTTTGCCTGCAAAAACCATTCTTTGGAGGCATTATAAGTAACTGAGACAAGAAATCCAAATTCTTCTTAAGGATATGAAATTACTTACTTGGCTCAAAAAATTTGCATCTTCTTATGACAGTAGATTAGTGTTGTAGAAAATTATAATTTTTCTTTACATAGGAAATAATTTTAGTAGGCACCATGCTCCAATTCTTCAACAATCTATTTTTAGAATGAAACCATCAACTTTTCCATTATAGTTTTCATGTCAATTCACACAAGAGGCCATTAATTCTCATAAATGTTTAAAAAAGAGGAGAGTTTCATGTTTTAAAATTTTAAAAAAAGGGTTGTTGATTCACAAAAAATGTGATGAACAAAACTTCATTTGCAAGTTGATTTATTTGCCATCCTCTGACTAGTAGTCAAACTTATCACATCTTGAAATTTTGAAACCTTTTTCTTTGTTAACATCTTTTGTGTAATGGTTGCAATGTATGTAACATGTGTCCTGTTGTCATTATGCTGCTATGGATAAAAACTAAGAAAATCTTGTTAGTGACATAAGGATAGCCTTAGATCTACCTTAAATATAACAATTCAGAAAAGAAAAATTAATTTGAAGTGGGTCATACATTGCACGTGCCATATCATCGCTATATCACTATTATTAAAAACCTTGCATCTTGGGAAAGCAATACAACGAAAATGGTTGATTAATTTCTTATTTGATTGCTGGAAAAAGATCTACATTATAAATTGTACTGGCCCATAGGGACATGCTTCACCATATCATTATCTCTATTATTAAATAGCTTACATATTTCTATAGCAACATAATGACAATCATAGATCTGTCCTTAAATCAATAACTCATACCATCTTCTTTTAATACTATATTTGGCTCAAGAAAAATAGGTCCTACCTATTCCACATGTCATGTTGTCATTATATTGTTATGGTTGAAATATTTTAACTCTTACTAGTGACACAAAAACAACCATATATCTCTAATCTAATCAATGATTGAGAAAAGA
Organism: Cupressus sempervirens; assembly: GCA_028749045.1. NCBI lineage: Eukaryota > Viridiplantae > Streptophyta > Pinopsida > Cupressales > Cupressaceae > Cupressus > Cupressus sempervirens. Next base: position 168,418,299 of record CM053784.1, read on the forward strand.
CTTTTAAAACTAGCACACTTTGCAGAAGAATGAATTAAGAATAAACATTTGTCATGTGTCTGGCTACCTTACCTCCTCCAAAGGGAAATGACCCATAGGGACATGTGTCACCATGTAGTTATGTTACTTTGCTTAAAAATCACACAAGTATCCATGATGACATAGAAATAAGTACCATAGATCATGCAAAAATATGATGGCTTAGAAGATGCACCTGATAAATTTTTTTTCTATGGTCCTGCATAATATATGTCACTTCATTGTTTTGTCACTTGGATTAAATAGTTTACAACTCTTCTTAGTGACATAATGACAATCCTTGATCTTCAAGAAAATCATAGCCTATCATTATAACCTTAAAACTTTGACTTAGAAAAGGTAAATCATGTAGGATAGAGGGAGAACAATGGTCAAACCTAATGTTAAAATGAGTCACAAGCTAGGTAAAATGTAAATCACAAAAGATTTTAGAAATGGTCATAGAAAAATAACTTTAGAATAAGAGAATTAAAAGGATACTAGGTCCTTTTTTTAAATCTCCCACCTCAAATTGAAAAGGCATGGTCAATTAATAATTTTTGGAAGAAACCTAGGGCACAAAAGATAATAGGGAATAAAAATTAGGGATTTTCTAGGGTACACCTAGTCATGAGAAATGAAAGCCCTAATTTCTTATATGAAATAAAATGAATTTTAAGGATTCTAGCTAGGTGAATAACTAGGTCAACATGCCAAATACAATAGCAATTACAATAACAGTTTTGTAAGATCCCTCAAGATCTAACCCAAACCCTAGCTTGAACAAATATATACTCTGGCAAAAACCTCTAAGGAAGAATTTAACTTTTTCTTGAAAGGACACCAAAAAATCTCCTTGTTTTCCAAGCCTCGGCTACTAGCCCTTCTCAAACTTACCCAAGATCTAGGTGTAAATTGCCTAAAATTCAACACTCTATCAACACACTTAGGAAAAAATCACTCACTCAGCTATTGATCTTCTCCATGCTAGATCCCGTACTCAATAATGACTCACCCCACTAAATGAATGACTCAAGACTCCACAAGACTCCCTTACTTATAACAAACTAAGCCACAAGTTGATCTATTATGTTACAAATTAATTAAACCCTTAAATTAAATGCACATTGAAGCCACAAGTTGTCTTACAATAAAAATTAAATATAATCAACCAATTTAAATGCTAAGTTTGGCTCACACTATAAACCAAATATAGATAAAATGGGAAAAGCAAGATCCAAGACATGACTAAGCATCCAAAAACTACTTCTGATTATTAGCAATAATTAGGTTAACACTGCAACTTGGTTAACATGATAGGTTAATATTTGGTTAATGCTACAACCAAGTATCATCAAGTTCCCAGTGTATTCTGAGTGCCTTCAATGATTGAGCACCTCTTCTTTGATCGAGTAACACTTCAAGTACTCTCCAAAGAAACTATTGAGCATTCCCTTAAAAACTCCAAAGTAGTTAATTGTAAATGCATTTCCACAATCCATCATAGTAATTCTATGCTTCTAGATTTTGATTGGGTGAATATTTTTTAGCCAATTGTAAATGCATTTCCAAATTAATTATTAAGAAAACCCACAATGCTCCTACATTAGACTTCCCAAGTAAGTAGAAAAGTTTGTTTGACACTTTGATGCCCAATGAATGATCTAATCCAATCTTCATATTCACCAAAGGCTTCTAGTCCATCAAGGACAATAGAAGAAACATATAAATCACCCACATCCGCATCATTCTATCAAACACCAAAATCTCCTTAATCTCAAAAACCTAATCAACATGCTCACTCCCACGAACAAACTAAATATAATGATCCATAGGTAAATCCTAATCCATGTCAACCATCAAAAAATAAAGAAGATATAGATTTGTAGAATAATGTAGATCTAAAACCAGATCCATGTTAGCAACATCGCCAACAAATGTCAAACTCCCAACACTGGCAATCTCATTATTCATAATAAGATTGCCCACAACAATCAAATCATCCACGACCAAGTGATCTACAATTTCCATGTTAGACTCAAACAACTAACCATCAAACCAATCTCCATCCCAACATGAACAAGGTTAGGAACTTTTTCAGCAACAACCACAAGTTTATCTATGTGTTTCACATGTAACTCCACAGACTGATCAACAAAACCAACCTCTTTCACCTTGACCTTTCTATGCAAACTTTATTCTCAAACAAATCTTCTATCTGACTAGATAACTCACTTCTAGATCAGTAGAATCCAACTCCACAACCATTTACAAAACTCAACCATCCATTGCTTAACTCAATTAGTCAATCTAACTTCAAATTGAGAGACATATTTGAATATTTATTCTTTACCACATAACTAAGATTTGCAATCATCCCAAGGTCCAAACTTCTCAAAGACATTTTCCAAGATCTTAGCAAATCCTATTCAACAGATCATTCCCACACACCTTGTGACAAACCTAATTTTTTTGCAAGTTATATCTCAACTTGCCACCTCCCACAAACAACCTAGAACAAATCAAAATTCTAGGAAAACAAATCTACAATACACATCACATAAACTGATGAGTCTAAAAAATGCCTTTATTTTCTTATGTTTAAGATACTTTGTGATACTCTATTTATCCTTGTTTTAACACTTATAAGCCTATGTTTGATAAACCTTTGATGATTTATGGGGTAGAAAAACTATGTCATCTTTTTGCCTAAATTATATCCAATATGCAATATTTCATATAAATATCCAAATGTGCATTCTTATGCTTGAATTTAGTTTCATGGATGTTTATTTGCAAATATGTCTTATATCATAACTAACCTGATGATAAAGATTAAAGGATGAGCAGAAGAATCTAGAAGTTGGTTGCCGACAGCATTCAAGGAGAAATGAGCATCAAGGAGCAACCAAGGAAAGGAAGTTATAACCACTCCAGGAAACATGGCAGTGAATAAGGAGGAACTTTTACAAGCCATTTCCTTCTCTGCATTTATATTGTAACAATCAGATGCTAAGACTTCATTGCTCCCTCCTCAATTCTGTTATCCTTCCTTTCCACTTCCAGTTGTTCTCCTATATTCTCTCCTACAGACTTAACTTAAGACCATTAATTTTCTGTTATGTAATAAAGAGTAGATTCCCTATATATGTCAAGATCGACTCCTGTGTGTGAATTTTTGGTTTTTGATAAGTTTTATCGAGTAAGAGAGAACACTGATTCATAGTTTGTAGCAGTTGTGTTTTACAATTTTGAATCATGTAATGATTGATTAATGAAATGAATTAGTTCTCTTTAGCTTCTATCCTGTGTTGGTAAATTAGAAAAGCCAACCAAGGGGGGCCACTTGGAAGGTGGATTAGATTATGATAGAATAGATTCATTTTACTAGCATTAGCAGTATTTTAAGTAAGACGTAGCTAGTTAATTCCTTCCTGTAGCATCACACTTCATGAACGTTCTTGCAGCATCTGCAAGAACAGTCTAGTGGATGAGTCAAGATGGAATCTCTGTTATCTTGTCATTGTGTTTTCAACATTCATAGATTCAGTATTTTCCTTTCCACAGCAGTAGTGTAGTTTCCTTCCTTTGCATTTTTACTTTCCTGCAACACAAGCATAATGACTCATCAAGGTACCTAGTGCACATACTGTGCTAACCATTTCAATTATATGTCCTTGAGTTGACAATCTAAATGCACCTCATGGTAGGGGAAAAGTAGTCCTTAGCTTGAATAGATTATTCCTAAGCCAAGCCTAGTGCATGAATATGGAACACCTATTGTGAGGCAATTCATTTTTGGCACCATTGTCGGGGATGGTGTCAAGCTAGGAGCATTTTTTGAGTCATAGTTTTTAGATTAAGTTCTTTTTACCAGTGTGAAAATTTTAGTTGCATGCATCGAAGAGGAAGATGATGAGATGAATATGGCAGATTTCTTCCACAAGGATCTGTTAATTTGAATGAAGAAGTTGAAGAAGAAGTTGAGTTTTCCTTTGAAGATGCAAGTCCTATTTTCCCCATAGTATCATAATCAAGAGTTGAATCCTTAGATATATCTAGTCTCCAACCTTTCACTAAAATAGTGACCAGTCTTCTTGATAACACTACCTTGAATCCACAAGTTGTTAATCATCCAGTGCCTAACATTCCTTTTTAGCAGCAACCTCATAATCCAGTCCCACCAGTCATGGCACAACCCACATTTCCTTTTCCACTTCCAAGTCTCATAACCAATGCCAATCTCAAGAATATACCTCCCACTGCTCTTCCGAAGTTCTATGGCCTTGCAACTGAAGACCCTAATACCTTCTTGTTTGAGTTTGACATCCTTTGTCATAGTTTTGATTACAACACTAATGCCCATAAGCTTAAATTATTTCCAGCCACATTGAAAGAATCATCTTTACGATGGTTCATGGGCTTAGGAGCCAATGCAGCTATGAATTGGGATGAAATGCAAGCCTTGTTTTTGGAAAAATATAAAGAATATTGCAAAGCATCTGGCACAAGAGGAGATGATATCTTTAGGATATCACAAAAGGAGGAAGAGACATTAGAAGACTATGTTTCTTGATTTTTATATACACTACAAAAGAATCCTCAGCACACATTGTCTGAAGATTCCCAAAAACTAGTCTTTCTAAGAGGAGTTAATGAAGACTATTTGGAAGCATTGGACTTGATGGCCGGTGGAGATGTATATCAAGCTCAATGGGATGACCTCAAAAAGATATGTTAGAACTACTCAAGGTCAACCATGAAAAAAGGTCAAGGATCCCGTTCTACGGTTACAAAAGGAATTAGTCAAGGCATTTCAAAACTTGAAATATCCAATTTGTTGTCAGATTTCAAACAAGACGTCATTAATGATATCGCTACACAATTGGATACAATGACTGCAAAGAAGAAGCGAGTAGAGGGTGAGTTACAACTATCTGAGTACTGTCCTCATTGCTGAAAGAAAAAGAAGGATTGCCACTGTAAATTGGTTGCAAGCATGGAGAACCAGCATCTTCCAACTGGATATATAAAGATAGATGGGAATGATGAGCAAGTATTATTTGTTTCTCAATGCCGACCATGGGCTCAATGTCAAGGTATGCCTCAAAACCCCTTGCAAAATTCAAATTCATATGGTAATCAATGGAAAAATTGCAATACCCAAGGTCCTCCACAAAACCAACTCAATTGGAATAATGCTGGGAAAAATAACCCACAACAGTCTCAATGGTCTCAAAATTCCCAACAACCTCGGCCTAACTAGCAGAATAACCAATGGCCCTAGAACCAATAGAACCAATGGCAACCACCCCAAGGGAATTAGCAATCTCCAAACCAATGGAATTAGCCATCTCTAAACCAATGGTAGGGATCTCAACAATGGCCTAACCAAAATACTGGTGCTCCACAATTACCCCCTCCAGCTCAACAACCTGCTTTAATGCCAGCACCTATAAATAGTGGACCTCAAAAGCAAACATAGCTACCTGTACAGCCTCAGCTAAATCCGAATAGTCAACCACAGTAGCCCATGTATAGTGCTGATACCCAGCAATACTCTACTTATACCTTAGATGTTGCAGATATACATTTGAGATCTGGAATGACCTTACCAGCACCAAAGCCACCTCTTATAACTGAAGTATTAGACTCTCCTGCAGCATCAGAACCTTTGGTTGGTGAACCTGTTGACCCAACTAATGTTACCATACCAATACCAGCTCAACCAACAGTAGAGTATCCTTTTCCAGACCAACTAATACAAAAGGAACCTGAACAAAGCAAGGAACAACCCTTTGACATTGTTAATCAATTGAAGAATATGCATGTCCAAATACCTTTGTTTCAAGCTATTAAGGACATTCTTGCTTATGGAAAACCTATAAGGGAAGCTTTTCTAAAGAAACTTGGAAGGAAGAAGAAGGATCCTACCATAGTTCATGTTGTTGGACACTTAGCTCATATCATGTTAGGAAGAGTGATTTCATCAAAATATTCTGACCCAAGGAGTCTAGTAGTAAGTGTTAGCATAAATGTTCAATTTGTTAAAAATGTCTTAATAGATTTGGGAGCTGCTATAAATATGATAACTAAAGAAACCATGAAGAAGTTACAAATAGAAGGATTAAGGCCCACACCAGCTATTCTACAACTTGCAAATAGTTCCACTGTCATTCCTGATGGAATGATAGAAAATATTGTTGTGACCTTAGATTCCCTAGAATATCCTGTGAACTTCATGATTTTGTCCCCTAAATTAAACCTATCTAGCTATCATGTCATTCTAGGTAGACCATGGTTGGCCACAGCTGATGCAAACATAAATTGCACATCAGAGAATATGACCATATCAAATGGCCAAGCAACCAAAAAATTTGATCTATATCCTCCTGCACAACCATTACCAGATTTGAGTACATCTTTTTGGCTAGATTTAGGAGTTGAAGAAGAAGAGATAAATTCCATAGTACAACTTATGATGTTACATAGGTAATCTTTTCTAAAGTGGCAAGAAGAAGATTCAATAATCCAGAGCATCCTTACCAACACTTGTGTGGTAGGAATAGATGTGTCTGAAAGCTCTGTATTAGAATTGATTACATATGAGGAGTGTGATACAAGTTGTACTTTACTTAAGGAACTTGAAAATCTTTGTTCACTACTTCCCTATGAATTAGAAGGAAGCCCAATCTCTGAAATTGCTATGGTAGAATCCACTATTCCTGTTGAACTGAGTAAAGGCCATAAACTGCATGTTAACCCCAAATTGACATCTGTACAGATGGAACAATTAAAAGAATTGCTTCAAAAGCATGAGAAGACTTTTGCTTGGGATTATGGTGATATGAAAGGATTAAGCCCTACACTATGTACCCATAGGATATACATTAATGAATGTTTTCTACCACTTCGTCAACCTCAGAGGAGGATAAATTCAAGCCTCAGAGAAATAGTCAAAACAGAATTGCAAAAACTGCTTGATGTTGGCTTTATCTATCCTATATCTGATAGTAAATGGGTATCACCGCTGGTTATAGTACCTAAGAAAGGAGGAAATAAGAGAATTTGTGTAGATTATAGGGAGTTGAATAAGGCCACTAAAAAGGATCATTTTCCTTTACCCTTCATAGATCAAGTTTTGGATACACTAGTTGGAAAGAAGTACTTCTCCTTTTTAGATGGATACAGTGGCTATAATCAAATCAGTATTGCTCATGAAGACCAAGAAAAAACTACATTTACCTGTCCATGGGGTACTTTTGCATACTCTATTTTACCATTTGGTCTTTGTAACGCTCCTGCAACATTTCAACAGGCTATAATTAGTATTTTTGCTGATATATCACATGATTGTATGGAAATCTATATGGATGACTTTACAACATTTGGAGTTACTTTTGAAGAAGCAATGGTAAATCTTGAAAAAGTTTTCATAAGATGTCAAGAACAAAATTTGGCACTAAATAGTGAAAAGTGTTTCATGCTTATGCAAGAGGGTGTGGTACTCGATCATTTCATATCTACTACAGGTGTACAAGTAGACCCAGCTAAAATTGAGGTAATTCAAACATTACCCATACCCACTAAATTAAAAGATATCAGATCTTTTCTAGGACATGTTGGATATTATAGGGCATTTTATAAAAGACTTCAATAAAATAGCCAGTCCCTTGTACAAGTTGCTCACCAAAGAAGCTGAATTTGATTGGACACCTGAGTGTGATAAAGCTTTTCTATAGCTTAAGAAAATTTTGACCACAGCCCCAATTTTTCAAGGCCCTGATTGGAACCTACCTTTTCACATATATATAGATGCTTCTGATTATGCCATAGGTGCAGTTTTAGCACAGAAACATTCAAATCTTGAGAATGCCTTTTATTATATCAGTAAGAGTCTTCATGGCCTAGAACTGAATTACACAGTGACTAAAAAAGAATTGTTAGCAGTAGTCTATGCTCTAGATAAATTTCAGCATTACATCACAAGTTATCCTATCTATGTTCATACTAATCATGTAGCAATCAAATATCTCATGAACAAACCTACTATAACTGGTAGGTTAGCAAGATGGTTACTATTGCTACAAGAATTTGACATAACCATAGTGGATAAGCCTGGAAAAACAAATGTCATAGCTGATTATTTGTCAAGAATCAATCATTGTGATACTAATACTACTCTGGTAGATGATGCATTTCTAGATGAACATTTGTTTCATATTGTTGTTAAAGTTTCATGGTATGCGGATATTGCTAACTACATTGTAGCTAATAAGACACTAGCGCATTTTTCTTATAAGGAGAGAAAGCTGCTCATACAAAAAAGCTTCCATTTCTCATGGATAGACAATTTTCTGTTCTATACTGGACCTGATCAAGTTATGCATAGATGTGTAAGAGAAGATGAGACATATGAAATTTTGCATGCATGTCATAATGAGCCCTATGGAGGACATTTTGCAGCCAAAAGAATAGCTTTCAAAATCTTAGCCACTAGTTACTATTGGCCTACCATTCATAAAGATGCAATCAATTATACAAGGAAGTGTGACCAATGCCAAAGAATGGGTCGCCCAACCAAAACAGATGAAATGCCTTTGAATCCTCAAGTGGTGTTAACACCATTTGACAAATGGGGAATGGACTTCATTGGTCCTATTGATCCTCCATCCAATGGGAAGTCTTCTATTCTAGTTTGTACTGACTACCTAACCAAATGGGTTGAGGCTAAGGCTATGAAGCATGTCCGTGATGAAAAATTTGTCGAATTCTTGTATGAAAAGATTTTTACATGCTATGGAGTTCCTAAAGAATTGGTTACTGATCAAGGCACACAGTTTACTTCCAACCTAATTTTAGAGTTGATGAAATAGCATAACATCGAGCATCGTAGATCCAGTCCTTATCATCCACAAGCCAATGTACAAGCAGAAGTTACCAACCATGAGCTGGAAAATATTCTAACTAAAACAGTCCATTTGCATCGTCAAGATTGGACCAGCCAGTTACAAGAAGTTGTTTGGGCTTATAGAACAACTTGGAAAACCACTACTGGATTCACACCATTTGAGATTTTTTATGGGAAAGTGGCAATGCTTCTAATTGAATTTGAACACATGACTTTAAGAATAGCCTTGACCTTAGATATTGATCTTCTTGCAGCACAAAGAGAATGCCTCCTGCATCTTAATTCTTTTGATGAAATGTGCAAGACCACTTTAGAACACACTGAACTAGTGCAAAAACAAAGAAAACAATGGCATGATTCTCATATCCTCAACAAATAGTTCAAAGCTACTGACTGGGCATTATTGTATGATTCTCACTTTAAGGATATGCTAGGGAAGCTACAGACGCAATGGTTAGGACCATATCAAATCATCCATGTCTTTGACAATGGAACAGTTCAACTAATGACAATTGATGATGTGCCTTTCAAAATGCTGATCAATGATCATCGACTTAAACTTTACAAATAGCCTCAAACAAAAGTCAAATTCATGCAACAGTTCGAACAACTGGATCCAACAACAACTCAAGTATCTCTTCTTGTAGCAGAAGGCGAAAACCTTCCGCCTGCTCCTCTTCAACATTAATTCTAATTTGCATGTCCATAATAATAACTTTATGTTCGCATAAAGTCCATTTTCTTTTCATGATATTTATTTCCATTCATATGTTAATCTTCCATCCACCCACCCCACTCCATTTCTTAATCTTCCATCCACTCACTTTCTACATAATTAAGTTTGTGTTTTCAATCAAATCTGCATATGCTAATGGATGTTGTCGTTTACATTATTTCTGCCACCTTTTTTTGGAGCATGTGACAATCCACTTGGGAGGTATAAATGTTTTCAAACTATTATTCATTTATAAGTTTGCAAATTTTCTTAATTATATATAATACTGCATAGTCTCTATAATTACGGCATATTCCAGTCCCTCACCCATACTAGTCTGACAAGTGAGGACACTTGTCATAAAATTAGCAGGGGGTAGTGGAGTTTCATACAATCCAATGACATGCCTAATTAACTATGATGATTTTATAAATCTTGGCATTACCCCTTATTAATGAGAACATTTTGCCATAAGTATGCCATGTCAAGTGTTGTACTCACACTTTCTAAATGAATTTTTTTAATTTTTCATGCTAAGCCATGATGTGACCCATTTTTAAAATTTTGGCATTTGAACCATGTTTCTAGATGATTTTCATGTAAGTTCATGATTTACTTTTACCTTAAGTTTAATTATGGCATATAACAATTGGTTATGGCAATTAATGTTCCCAAAAAGAAGTGGTGAAGCGTCTGAGAAATAACACAGAATTTTGAAGTTTGCTTTCAGAAAGCGAGAGAGAAATGGAGTAGTAGAAGAACTATCAAGAAATGGGAGGAGGTTTACAAAGAAGAGAGCCGGTTGAGCACATGTTGTTGCTCTCTGATGTAGAAGAAGTAAGAAGATTAAATGCATGCAGGTGGTTAGGTTATTGCTTGAATTTAACAGCATATGATGAAGAAGCAGTTGTAGAATTCACTGGGACATTTGATGAAGGTGAAGCTTCTGTGTGGGGTTTGATAGTAATTGCAATAGAAGAATGAATTGCAGAAGTAACAGGGTTACCTTCTGTTGGAGAGCATTATCCGAGCTCGCATGACGCTAGGTCAGCAAGGGCCCAGTTCACTACCCCACATGACCCTCAATTAGATGTTACAAAGCAGGGGTGCAAGAGATTGTCTTTGCCACCTCCATACCCTGAGCTAGCAATGCATGTCATTAGGTATTTTACTTGTGAAGGCAATTTTTCTCACTTACACGCACACCATTTTAAGTTGCTTAGTTGTATAAGGCACAATATTGCTGTGAATCTTCCAAAATTTTTGTATAATATGCTCTGTATTAGTGCGGAAGAGACTCAAAAAGAGAAAGATAATTATGTTACTCACCATGCCTTGATTAAGTTGTTAATAGAAAGGTCTCTTAGGGATGTATCCCCTTTGAAATGGGATGACTTTATGAAATTTAAAACCCTACAACCCCAAGTTGACCTTAGTGGATGGCAGGGTGAGAAAAATGTAGTTCCTAGTAGTGAGCTTGCAAAACAAAATATTGAGGAAGCTTAAACAAAAAATGCACAAGGGATTGAACCAGAATTTGCTTCCATTCAAAAGAATGTGCCTCCACCTAAATAGGACATCCCTAAACCCACTACTAGTAAAGCTAAAAGAAAATGAAAGTCACCAGAAGAAACCGTTGCTCAACAGAAACCTAGTCCTACAATTAAGCAACAGAAGAAAACAAAGAAGGTTCTTGCAGCAACTAATCCTGTAGCAGTGACACCAAAACAAAAAAGTAGGCAAAAGATAGTAGTACAGGAAGAGACTCGTTGTGGAGAAGCCCTAGAATGAGAGGGAAAATTTTTAAAGATCCTATATTGTCTAAAGCACCTACTCTAGAGTCTCCTGTGCAGATAATTTCTGACCATTCTCCCCTTCACACTGAGATGACAAAAGCTTTTGATAATCGTCCTGCAGCATGTGAGCAAGAAATTAACAAAACCTTAATGGATTTACCAGGTGTTTCAAGCCATGAGAATGAAGTAGTTCCTAGATGTCATGACTCGAATACTGCCTTAGTCCCATATAAGTCAACATGGATCAATAGTTTGGCGAAACATCTATGGTGGGAACAGAAAAAGAAAAATGATTATGAAGAGGATAACAGTGCCGTCACCTTGCAAAAACTCTTTTTCCAATTATATGGACAACATTTATTTTCTGAAGCACTATGGAAAGAGGAGAAGAAAAGAATGAGCAAGATCATAACATCACAAAATGAGGAGATTGAAGAATTAAAAGAACAGCTAGAAAGACATAAACAACACATGGAACATGCACTTAAATTAGCTAATCAAGCTCTTGCTTGCAAACCACCTCCTTGAGTATATGCTTTTTGTTTGGAAGAACAATATCTTTTGTTTTAGTTGATGTTAACCCTCAAAAATGTAAATGTAGAATTCAAAACCGCACAAGAGTTTTATGGACTATATCAAACCTTACCACCATGGTAGAAAAATCTATTGTGTGAGTCGTATATTCATAATTTTGCCATTCCTACAGAAACTGAGTGAAATCCTTTTCTCTATATAGGAGATGTGCATTTGAAAGCTTTTATGTCATGGATGTCTAATGAGGCAAATTACGATAGACAACTGGTTAATTACAGAGATGAGGAGAGAACAAAACCTTTACCCTTGAGGGCAGAAAGTAAACAACCAAAAGAAATGCTTCGAGACTGGTTTACATTAACCTATGGGAAGAGTAATCCAGAAGTTAGAAAGAAGGTATTTGCTGCTAGAGCCAAAGTGTATGTTGAATATGAAAATCTTCCCTACTTTGCATTCCAGAGAGCTATGACTGGAGTAAGAAGTAGATGGGAATGGTTACTTGATTCTCTCAAGAAATTAGAGCCGCACAGTCCTATTAATTTGGAAGCAACACTATATAGAGTTCCAAAATATTTAGAATTGGGAAAGCAACTAAGGCCAGAGCTATGGCGTCCTTTGACCATGCAACCTCCAATGCTTTTATGGCCCCTGTAAGTTATTGATGTTGACAAACTTGATAAGTTGCAGGAAGACCACATGTGAGAAGTATGGGAACAGACCAGAGGATTCTATTACACCTTCAAGAGTAGCAACAAGGGAAAGACAAAAGTTGGGGAGCTCAAATCTTTGGCAAAGAAGTGTAATGCTTGAGGACAAGCATTAGTTTAGCAGGGGGCAGATGATGAGTCTAAAAAATGTCTTTATTTTGTTATGCTTAAGATACTTTGTGATACTCTTTTTATCCTTTTCTTAACACTTATAAGCCTATGTTTGATAAATCTTTGATGATTTATGGGGTAGAAAACCTATGTCATCTTTTGCCTAAATTATATCTAATATGTAGTATTTCATATAAATATCCAAATGTGCCTTCTTATGCTTGAATCTAGTTTGATGGATGTTTATTTGCAAATATGTCTTATATCATAACTAACCTGATGATAAGGATTAAAGGATGAGTGAAAGAATCCAGAAGTTGGTTGCCAATAGCATTCAAGGAGAAACAAGCATCAAGGAACAACCATGAAAAGGAAGTTATAACCACTCTAGGAAACATAGTAGCGAATAAGGAGGAGCTTTTATGAGCCATTTCCTTCTCTGCATTTACGTTGTAACAAGCGGATGCTGAGACTTCATTGCTCCCTCCTTAATTTTGTTATCCTTCCTTTCCTCTTTCAGTTGTTCTCCTATATTATCTCCTACAGACTTAACTTAGGATAGTTACTTTTCTGTTATGTAATAAAGAGTAGATTCCCTATATATGTCAGGATCGACTCCTGTGCGTGAAGTTTTGGTTTTTGATAAGTTTTATCAAGTAAGAGAGAACACTAATTCACAGTTTGTTGCAGTTGTGTTTTACAATTTTGAATCATGTAATGACTGATTAATGAAATGAATTAGTTATTTTTAGCTTTTATCCTGTGTTGGTAGATTAGAGAAGCCAACCAAGGGGGCTCACTTGGAAGGTGGATTAGATTAGGATAGAATAGATTCATTTTAGTAGCATTAGCAGTATTTTAAGTAAGACGTAGCTAGTTAATTCCTTCCTGTAGCATCACACTTCATGAACGTTCCTGAAACATCTGTGAGAACAGTCTAGTGGATGAGTCAAGATGGAATCTTTTTTATCTTGTCATTGTGTTTTCAACATTCATAGATTTAGTATTTTTCTTTCCACAACAGTATTGTAGTTTCCTTCCTTTGCATTTTTACTTTCCTGCAGCACAAGCATTATGACTCATCAAGGTACCTAGTGCACATACTGTGCCAACTATTTCAAGTATACATCTATGGGTTGACAATCTAAATGCACCTCATGGTAGGGGAAAAGTAGTCCTTAGCTTGAATAGATTATTCCTAAGCTAGGCCTAGCGCATGACTATGGAACACCTATTGTGAGGCGGTTCATAAACTCTATATGATCATGCTCCAACAATATCAACCATCCTTCTTTGCAACCATTAACTCATTTGCAAGTCCTTTGTAATTGCAAGTTAGAACCATGATTTGCCACCTCATAACCAAGTTATTTAGGACTCTAGAAAGAAGAATCCACCACAATATTAACCAAATCAAGATCTTCTTAGATCAACTCCTTTCAACTAAAGGTCCTAGTGCAAACTACCTCAACTTTGGTGATATGTCTAGACACTAAGGAACAACTATGCTTTGATACCATATGATGTAGTGAAAGGAAGGACAATCTCCAATGGAGATGTCCTAATCTCCAACAATTAACCACATAGTGAAAACAACATGAAAAATAAGATTTGATACCAAACACAACACTTTATTCATAGAATAACTATTTACATGCAATGTGCCCAACTATAAGGCCTTCTATATTTTGACCAAATACAATAGCAATTACAATAAGAGTTAAGAAAGATCCAACCCGAACCCTAGCTAGTCTATATCCACACTCTAGTAGAAACCTCCAAGGAAGATCTAGACTTTTGTTCACAAACCTGCCATGAAATCTTCTTATTTCCCAAGCCTCATCTACTAGCCCTTCTCAAACTTTACTCAAGATCTAGGTGTAAAATGCCTCACATTTGGTGCTTTATCCACACAAATAGGAAAACTTCACTCACTCAGCTAATCCATCTTCTCCATGCTAGATCCCACACTAAATAATTACTCACTCCACCAAATGAATGAGTTAAGACTCCACAAGACCCCCTTACTTATACCCAACTAAGCCAAAAGTAATCCTAGTAAGTTACAAATTAAATAATCCCTTTCATTAAATGTACATTTAAGCCACAAGTTGGCTTATAATAGAACTTAAATACATAAAACCAAATTAAATGCCAAGGTTATCTCACACTAGAAACCAAATGTAGATAACTCAAGAAAAGTTAGATCCAAGACATGGTCAAGCATCAGAAAGCCACTTCCAAGTATTAGCAACTATTAGGTTAACATGATGGTTTAATACTAGGTTAATAGTACAACTTAGTTAACATGATAGGTTAGAACTTGATTAATACTACAACCAAGTATCATCGAGCTCCTAGTGTATGTTGATTTCATTTGATGATCAAGCACCTCCAAGATTGTTGAGCACCTCTTCTCTGACTGAGTAACACTCCAAGTACTAAGAAAAGTAATTACTGAGAATCCCTCCATGAACTCCAAAGTATTTATTGAGAAAACCCATGATACTCCTGCATCATGATGCATGGTAAGCTCTTGTAATATACTATATAAATTTTAATATTATCGTAATATTATATTTGTCATGCCCAAAATACAGAGGGAAAAATCACAATTTTTTTTTTATAGAAGAGTAACAATAATTAAATTCACTAAGTTCGATATGTGCATTTTCACAAGTTAAATTACACATATAATGTAAGACAGAACAAGTTCTCCTATCAATAGCTTGACATTCAAATTAATTCTATCATCATCATCCAGGACTAAATTGTGAAATTAAACTTTCATTGTTAAATCGATTAATTAAAATAAACAATCCAATTTCAATTAATTAAGAGATCTAACACATTCTTACTTTTATTTAATTTTAAAATATTATACTGACAAAACAATAGTATACTAGACCCACTAGCAAACACAATCTACAACTACCTTAAAGTAGTATTAATATGAATGATATAACATTATTTAATCAAAATATTAATAAAAATATAATTCAATTATTCTAATAACAATTTAAATAATTATAACTCTAATTATTCGAAACATTAAAATCAAAGAACTGACTAAATAATATAACATGTAACATAAAAATAACTTAATTTTATTAAATCTAACATCTATCATATTTCACCACAACATTGTCTACATTAAACATACTAATTAAAACTAGTTATATATTTAACACTTTAAGTTTAATCTAATAATCTAATGAATTAACTAACATAACTTAAACTTGCATATTAAAACAATTCATAAATCTAACTTAACTTTATAACCACTACTAATGTTAAAACATCCTAAACTAAAATAACACTAACTTACAATTTAAAAATAATACAATCACTAACATTAAAATAACTAAATAATTATTCTCTATGACTAATTTTAAATACTTTAGATTTCTAATACTTAAAAAAAGCATATTTATTAAATTACCAAAAAAAATAAAACTAACTAAATTACACTTAAACTAAAATTAAACTAAATTACATAACTTTTTAATTAACACCTTTTTTTATATTAAATACTAAAACTGACTCAAATAAACAAAATTAATAACTAAACTACATTATTAAAATAACACAAAAAAAACTAACAAAAATATCTAAATTAAACTAACCTACTAACTAACCCCTAACTCCCTAACCACCCCCTAAACCTTAGGCCACATGGCCACAACTCTATTCCCCCACACAACCCAAGGACACAACCCAAGGAGACAAAATGCTGTCCCAGGTCAGCAAGTACACTGCCTATGATAGCCCCTTTCAAAAAGTACACAAGGGTCTTGGGCAAGCAAAAAGGATGAAAATCTTTCCAAAAAAATTAAAGGTTTGAAGTGCAAAAAAAAATGTCTTGCATTAAAACTGACATGCCTCTCCCTTAAGTCAACTTGACATTGATTGATGTGCCATTACTTTTGGCAGCCCTCTCTCATCCTCAACGTGGGTATTTGAAGACATTTGGTAAACCAATAACATGCTAGGAGTTATGAATAAAAAGTTAGTTTGGTGATGTGTTAGGATATTTTAAGATATTTATATATATATATATATATAGTTTTCTCTTCTTTTTTATTTATTTAAATATATAATGTCAATTATGTCCAAAAGGAATAATAAAAGAATCTTTAGATGCTCTATTGTAGGGAAACTAATTAATTCTATTCTCATACAAAATCCAAAACTATTTATCTCAAGGGAACACTTTTTTTTTTTAAGGTCATTTTTTAACTCATTATGAAATTTAAAATTTATTTATTAGTCAAGGGGGGTATATATTTTTCTTAAGTTTATTTATAACATAGATGTTAAATGTAATGCTTGAACATTTAAAAAAAGGAGTATTATGCTTCTTAATACACACAAAATTTATGAAGTGAAATACCAATCATATCATTGAATTCTCTTTAACAATGTTTGGACTTATAATTGCAAGATTATATTTCATCATTTTATCATATTAAACTAAATCAAATGAATATGATTACAAAACATAAAAATGTCGTGGTAAGGTAAACATCATCACAACTAATTTATAAGTACATATGTAATAAACTAAAATGAACTAGAAATATCATAAACAAGGATATTACTCAATCATTTTTTTATCAAACCACCTGATTCAAAGGCTCCACTAGGAAAGAACTAGTAAGAAAACCCGACATCATTGCCACTTCAACAATAAGTTTAAATGTAACATTTTTACAGAGGATATTATCCCGAGGAAAAAAATCCCAACATATTTGAAATCCAATACAATTCTGAATTTCCTTCTTGGCCCTTAACAAGGGATCCATTAGAAATTGTACAATACATCATGGTGATCATGGAGATAATGAAAACTAATCGGGAGACAACCAATCATAACATGAAGACAAAATCAAACATTCACTCCCATCCCAGTTTGCACAATAGGTTTGTCATTGAACCAGACTAGGGAGAAGGTGTATTTTTCCAATAGGAGATGTTGGCGACAACCCTTGAACATATGCCCAATCAGGGCTAAAATCTCAAGAACTTTCATTCTTTCCTCAAATGCCCTTTCAGGGCTGATATCACAAGGACATTTGTTCTTTTACCTCTTAAATTTCAAAACTCAAACACATGGTTTGTGTTGATGAGTAGGGCCCATAACACACTTCTCTCTTTTCCTCTTCTCATCCTGAGAAGAGACTCTGCACTGTTGGAGTCCAACTAAAGACCTCCTCCCATACATGGACACTTCTACCCTATCTGAGGGTGAGTAATGCTAGTACAAACCATACAATCCCTTCGAAATTCAAAAAAAAAAAAAAGGAAAAATATTTAAGAAAACCTATTTCAATCCCTCCCAAACATACTCAACACATACATGAACATACATATGCAATAAAACTGAAACATGAAACACAACCTAAACAAAATGAGGTGAAGGATTCCTACCTTCAAAATTGGGTTATGGCAATTGAACAATTTGAGATGAGCATTCCCTTACTTTTCCTTTTTCTTCAATCCTGAATTCCACTCTAAAACTAGAGGTTGGGTGAACACTCAAATCCTCTCAAAAATTGCCTCTAAATAAGATCCTAAACTTAGCCACTCCAAAAAGTAATAACTCCCCCACTTGCCTAAATTTTTAGAGGCTTCTAACTCAACTAGACATAAGGCTAACCTCAACGTGGAGTTAAATTTATCCAACTCACGATGGAAACAATCAATTTTGGCAATAAAAAAAAATGACGTTTTTGAGTGACCATAAAAGTCAACAAAAGGGGCTAGGGGGGTGGAAAATTTCCCCAACCCATAACCATACCCCTTGGGTACTTAGATTTCATGATTTTAGGCCTTTAGGATTAATTAGGGACCTATCAAAAGCTAGGAATATTCTAGGACATTATAATAACCTTAAAAAATGTAGATTACTCACTAATCCTAATTAAGGGAACTAAACTTGATTACTAATTGATTAGTAAAAAGGTCAGTAACCTAGTCCAACTTAGATCTTTAGGTTACTTGGTTAACCCTAACTATCATGCTAGAATGAATATACAATTCACAAGTGTCAAGTGACACTATAAACACACTGTTATGAAATGTTAACATTTAAAGATTACAAAATGATACATTCATCCAACCCACAATACAAATAAAATACAAACAATGGGGTTTGCGCTTTTTGTTAGACTCAACTCTAGATTCCACAATTGATACATAGGGTTCAATTTCATTTCTTTGTTAGATTTTCCAACTAAAACATCCTACATACTCATTGCACACATTAGTAGCTCAAGAAAATCAGACACACACACACACACACACACTCATCTTATCAAGGAAATCACATAAATTAAAACATCCATCTTTTAGATAACTAGTTGTTTATCTTATTTCTACTGATATTTAATCATTAGAAATCACAAAATCAATATAACATAACTTATTCATTAATTCAAATTAGAATACAAAAATAATCATCATTAGGCATGCATATACCTAATATCATAAACATCACTAGTTAAGGAATACTGAACTATCTAAAAGCATAAAATCTAATCATCGAGGTACCAAAACCAACACCCTTATCATCAAGTGAAAATGCCTCATATTATTGTTAGTGAAATTTTAATGTTTAACAATTGAGATAATGTAGTAGTTCTCGAATCACTGATTACTAAAACATGGATCTATCAACTACTCTTAATTTCATTAGGACATTCACAACATAAAACGTTTCTTCATATCCACTCAAATCTCCTACAATAGATTTAACAAAGAAAATCATATTTAATAATTACATGCGAGAAGGGACCTTATAGTATTTACATTATTACTTATTTATATTATGTTTTGTAGTAGAGCTTATTATATATAAATATAATATTTACTATTCTATGTCTATTTCTCTCTCTTCTTTTTCCTTTCTTCATCCATAATGTTTTATTAATATAATTTTGTCTCACCTCAAGCTATCTTTGATATGTTATGCTTATCCCTCTACCTCCCACTCTATCCTATATCATATCAATTTGTTTTCCCTTTATTGCCTCAAGCTTTATAAACCACTTTGTCTATTAGTTATTAGTTTGGACTTCTCCATGACTCTTGCTAAGGCCATATCACTACCCCTCCTCTTGTATAAGTGAAAGTTTATTTTGTTAGTATTATTATTATTATTATTCATATAACAATGGTTATTCTTAAATATTATTGTGATTAGAGAATATAAATTGGTCCATTCTCAAGCCTATGTCATTAGTAAGATTATGACTTAATATTTAGCTTAGGGGTATACTAGGAGTTGTGAATAGGGTCTAGGGTTACAACTTTGGTTAGGGTAAGGGGATACATCATGGTTAGTATTATGGTTAGAGTAAGGATTTAAATTAAGGTTGGAATTAAGGTTAAGACTAAGATAGATGAAGGAATATGATTAGTTGTATGGTTAAATGCATAGTTTTAATTAGGGTTATAATTAGGAAAATGGTTAAGGTTTATGGCATGATAAGGGTTATAATTCTATTTACAACTTGGGGTTGTGATCTTTTTTAGGATTAAGATTATGGTTAGGATTCCACTTTAATGTTTGTGCTAAGGTTTAAGGTTAATGGTCCTACAATATAACTTTTCTTCTTAATTGAGAGGTTTTCTAAATTTATTTATTGTTGGACTAATGTAATTTCATGCATAATTGTTTCATGTCTATCGCTACCTATCTTTCAAAAATATCATGGACTGAATAGTCTACAAATCGACTTTATTAATTCTATAAATATATGCAAAATACCATTTAATGCTTAACATTAGGGTTTTTATTATGGTTATATAATTTAACTACTATATTTTCAATTTCAAACACTTTTAAGGAGTATTTTTATTACAATTCAATCTTGTTTCTATAATTAATAGTGCACATCAATGACCATGTCGAATATTTTTTGATAGAAAAGTAATTCATTTTTCTTAGTGTTTATGTGTGTCTTATTTACATTCTAAAGATATTAAATAGAAATAATTACATATCTATTACACATAAGTGTTTTATATTTAATTATAATAAACAAAGGTGGACTTAAGAAGCTTAATGAAAATTTTAGGACTATGTATAATGATTGTACATAAAGATACAAATAGTCTTATTGTACCTTCACCATAAATTATGGAGTTTTGTCTTTGCAAAATTATGTATTTTCACAGTTTAGTGACTTTCACTAAAATGCTCCTAAACATTCTAGAATGGACTAAAACCATCCCTCAGTATCACATTCCCATGCTCCCTAGTTCTTGGCATCATATAAACATGGTGAATGGTTTGCAAATAAAGTAGGTTTAACCAAGAGAAAATTTCATAGATAAGAACACTTGAACTGGAGTAGTACTAGGATGGGTGACCTCATTGAAATTCTTGATGCTTCACTTATATGAGCATCACCTAGATCTAATTAGTGGTAAATGTTCCAATCATTCTCATTGGAGATGGGTTTTTGTGAACCACCATCATGAACTATGAGTCAATGATTTTGACTCAAAAACTATAGAATTGAATCATATTACCAATATGAAAATTTGTCTTAGTATGGAAAAATAGCTCCTAGTTTTAATGTCTAAACAAGAAATTGAAACACACACTTATGTTTTTTAAAGCAATTTTTTCAATCTTCTTTATATTTTAATTTTGTTTTAATCTTCTTTATATATTACCTTTTAGTTGGCTATTTAACCACCACCCTATATCTTCATCCTTTATCATTAACTTCATATTTACTAATTTTTCTATAAATAACCACATTATGACTTGGGATTCTACCATGATGCACTAGTGTCTTTCAAAATGAATACTACAATAGGAAGTAAAAGTTGCATTGTGGTCATAATGTGCTTGGCTTTTCAACCATAATAGATTTAAAATGTATAATCCTTCTCATTACACTTGCAATGTATTTCATAAGATAGGACACTTATCCATTATCTTAATCTTCATGCAAAGAAAATGACCATATGTCTTTTAGCTATTCCTTCAATTTTATTGCTTTAAATTGAGACTACAAGATATTTCAACACTTTGTTCTTGTATCTGCTAAACACAAGATTCAATGGATATCTAATTTTGAGTGACATAGGTATTGTAGGGGTGGAAATGTGAATCAAGCATACATAACCTAATTTCATCACATAAAAATAAACACGTACACTAATACACATAAACAAAGAGAGCGAAGTCAAGGATATAGGTCCTTTCAATCCCAACTTTAAAGAACTAGATCTAGAAGATTAGTCCTAACCAAAGAAGAAAAGAGTACTAATGCAAATTAGTTCTAGGAAGAATAGGGGAAATGATATCCAAATCCTTATAAACCCTAGATAATATGATAATCTAGAGATAGATATAAGTGAATATGTTGAAAAGACAAAGAATGTAGAGAACACATCTTTAGAAAAAAAAATTATGCTGCTTGTACTAATCAAAATGGATGATTTTTTTTTATCTTGGCCTAAAACTATGCAAAGCAAAAAACTCAATATTGTTTGACAATTTTTTAGGGATAAAGATGAAAATTAGGGGTGACCCAATCACTATTAATGCATCAATGGTGACCTAGTCAACCTTGATGGAATGAGTGCGATGTTTATTCTAATTTCACGATTCTTAAGAAAACCAAAAAGGATACTTAGATCTAAACATGTTCAGCGATCCAATATTTGTAGCATGTAATAAAAAAAGGGTTTTTTTGTTGGAGGGGAGGAAGGGGTTATCTTGGTAAAACCCTAGTTTAGGAATTAACTTTGAATTTAAAGCAAATGTATGATTTTACCTTAGAATAGGAGGATCTCTTCAATCAAATGCAATATGCTTATTGCAGCAATGGATTTAATGATATCTTGAAGATGGCTCCCATAATTTCTTAAATGCTTGAATCCTTGATCATCGATGGAGGATGCTTAAAGACTTGAAAACTTGAATGCTTGTGAGCTAGAGTGCTAGAGTGCTAGAGTGCTTGTGCATGTATGACCTTAGATCCCAAATGGACAAAATGGAAGGGCTCATATAGATTTTAGAAATGACTAATTCCCACAAGATCATTGGTTATTCTCATGTGATATAGAGATAAATCACTTCTTTTTTAATGTCTTAAACATACATCTCATGCAAAATTATAAAATTTTGAATCTTCGTTAAGCTATTGACTTCATGTTTGTAAAAGAGAAATTTTTTGTTTTTCTTCACAGTTAAAAACTTCAATCTTTTGAAAATGCAAAAAAAAAGATTATGGTAATTTTCATGAAAATTTTGGAGACTCTATTAGTAGCTCTTTCTGGGGATGTGTATTTGGACTCCAAATATGATAATCTTAACTATATTTTTGTTACTTGATTCAATTTAGCCATTCTTGAGGGTGATGGGGTGAAGAATAAGAAATAAATATACCATACTTACTACGAAAGTTAGAAAAATCCTATGATTTGAAAAATATACAATTATCTGTACTATAATTTTATGGGGACTCCAAACATTGTCATGATGCTTTCCATCAATAACTTTGTAGCAACCTTACTAGTAGATTTCTTAGTGTTGGGAACAATTCTTCAATTATATATTATCATTGATGTTTACACAAATGTTAGTATTAATTGAGAAGTAGGGTAATCAAGACACTCTAGCATTAACCAGATAGTTGGCTATGTAAGGATTCATTCTACAATATTGACTGAGTGGTCAAGCATCAAAGCATATTAGTATTGACCGAGTGGTTTCCTAGTGTTGACCAAGTGACATCATAATGAAATTGTCAAATATTTTATTAATTGACGTTGAGTATTTAGATATTTATTGATATTTTGAAATGGTATTCAAGATGACATTTTCTAACTTATGATATATAAGAAAGGTCACATTATGAGGACAAAGTGTGGAAAAAAGAATATGAATAAGATGGATAGGAAAAAAGGGGTAGAGCAGGATAGTGTGAAAGATAAGCTACAAAGAAACATCTAATTAGGAAGGATCCAAAGGTCAAGCTAGAACAAAGATCTATATCTACAAATGAATTTGCTTCATAAAAAAAATCAAACTACTATTGCTTTCTAACCGTCATAATAGTAAAGAAATATCTTAATAGAGTTGATCTAATAATCATTTTGTAAATTATTTAATAGGTGACATTTCATGATTTAAGTGTTTAAAGACCTCTAAGTGGGCCACTCCTAACATGGTGATCTAAATCCTCTAACAAGGTCATACTTAACAATATGTTTTGTAACCTTTAACATGGTTGGCTCCTAATAGGGCTCACTTCAGAAGAGTGAAATTTATTGTGGCTAGTTGCAACATGGTTTTTTCTAAATTGGGTTTTCACGTTAAATCTTGGTTTCATTTGTGCTCATTCTATTTTCTTATACTTTATGTTTCTACAATTGAGTTACTAAAGGTTAAAAAAGTGTAATAACCTTAAGATTTCTTTTTTAGTTGAGCTATTCAGTATTACATTATTAGTAAAAGTTTATATTGACATCTAAGGGACAAAAGATTTTCTTTCTTGGTAATTGATTCATCCCTCCCCTCTTAAATACTCTCTTAAATTTCTAAAAATTGGTATCAAAGTAGTTGGTGCTTGTAGGTAAGGGTTTTAAGGACCTAAGATAAAGATCAAAATGTCTCATATAAGGGAGATCTCTAACCTAAATAGAGAAAAAATTTCAGCATGGAAGGCATTGATGAAGCTACATATATCAAGCATCAACGATGTTGGTGTGTTCTACACGGAGAACAAATATGGGCCACCACCCAAGCCTATGACTATGGAAAAAATAAAAGAAGAAAAGGATCACAATAAAATGATGATTGATATTGCATCCTCCTTGAACTATTCTAAATTTGATGAAGTTAAATATTGTCTTACTACATTCAACATGTGGGAAATGTTGAAGAAAATATTTTGAAGTGAAAAGAATGTGTAAAGAGCCAAGGAAGAGAGTTTAAGAGGTCAGCATGATTAGTTGAAAATGAAATAAGGTGAGAATATTTCTCAATATAGTGAAAGGATCAAACATTGTGTAAGTACAATCAAAGCTATAGGAGGTAAAATTGATGATGATACATTAATTTATAAGGTACTAAGAGCTCTTCTTCCTATTTATGCAATTAGATTTTCAGCTATTCAAGAGATTAGATGCGATCCAACACATGATTTAACCCTAGATACTCTTGTGGGAAGATTGACTTCTTTTGAGTTGGATAACTTTAGTAACTATGCTCCTTCTTCTAACAATCTTGAATCTACATTCAAAGCAAATACTAATGCTTGGTAGAAAAGGAAGGAACTCAAAAGGAAAATAAGTTGATAGTAAAGAAGAAGATGAGTGAGATGAAGATCATGAAGTTGTTGAAGCTCTTCTAGCAAAAATAGAAGTAAAAGGAAAAGGAAAACTTAGAGGTAAAATTCCATTTATTTGTTTCTCATGTGAAAATGTTGGTCACATTGTTGCAAGGGGTCCAAACAAGGAGGACACATATGAGAAAAGGATTGAAAATTTCAAAATTAAAAAGACTTCAAAAGATATAAGGGCTACGGAGGAAAAGGTAAGAAATCATGTTACATTGTAAAAAATTCTTATAGTGACGATGATGAAGATTAAGTATTTCATTTGTTGTCAAAAATGAACCTGATCATGATGAGGAAAATGAAAAGATGGCACTTATCTCTCATCTTAGAAAAAATTATGCATGGATTATAAATAGTGGTTGTTCTCATCACATGACTAGTTATAAAATTATTTTTGAACACTTGGAACATTATCATTGTAGAAGAGTTAGATTCGAGAATAATGAACCATGTTATGTAAAGGGAAAAGGAATCATAGAATTAGCTACTGAAATCAAATGTGAGAATGCATATTGGGTTGAAGGATTAAGAAATAATCTACTTAGTGTAGAATATTTGAACAATATAGGATATAAAGTTGAATTCATGAATGGGGTAAGCGCACCAAGTTGTGGTGCCAAAAGGGGGGTATAAGTGGACACCTTTTTCTTGAAATCTGCAAATTTTGAACTTCAACAACAATTTGAAGATAGTTATGCTAATAATTTTAAGATATGAAAAAAAAAAAGTTCATAGTCCTTTGAATCTAGTTTCTAACCAACTAATTTTTTTTTCAAAATGGTTTAGTTTTAGGTCCTCAAAAAAGGGGGCCACAAAAAGTGGTATTGTTTATTCCAAAAAAACATAACATAGTACAAAGTGTGGCCTCCCTAAAATTTTAACTTTTTTTTTAAAATTCTTTAATCTCTCTAGTCAAAAGTTAATTAACACTATGTAGTTTATCCTAGATTTTTCAAGTAATTTTATAATGTGTATTTTTTTTAATGAATTTTATAACTAGATACAATACAAAAAGTGAAATATCTGTGTGGTCCCCCTAGAAATAATTGAAAACTAATCTAAAATCAAAAAAAAAAAATTTCAAAGTGTGTAGAATGGAGTCTAGTTTCTTAAAAACTAAGTTGTTGGAAAATTCAATGAACAAGCTAAAATCTATACCCCAATTAGTAGGTGGTGGTTTTTGACAAAAAATGAACATACATTGAAAAGAAATTATAGATGAAAGGCTTGAAATAGTTCAAATTGAAAATAAATTATATGGTTACATAGCTAACATAGAGAGCTATAATTCTATGTAACCTAATCTTATCAATACCCAACCATGAGGAATCTTGAAACTGAGTACACAAGAAAAATCAATCATTTTTAGTATGTTTGCTGGAAAACATGTCTCAGACTTGTTTATAAAGTCCAAACCTTTGGGTTGGATCTCTAAGGCAAAACCAAGCCTTAAGCTTGGGTTTAATACAAAGCTTTCAATAGCGCATGTGCCCTATAGCGCACATGCGCTATTGTAAGCATTTAAATTCTCAATAGTGTGTGCGCACTATAGGGTGCATGAACTATTGAGACCTAAATTGCAACCCAAGAGCAAGAGAGAGCTAGGTAGGGTGTGGAGTAAGGGGTGGGCAAGGGAATAGCTATGTGTGTGTGAGAGATAGAGAAAGAGATAAAGAGATAGTATGGGATGGGAGAGGGGAGAGAGTACAGGATGGGAGAGTAGGGGTAGCAGAGAGAGTACAAGATGCAAGAGAGAGGATGTGTGAGAGAGATTAGGGGTGGCTAAGAGAGAGTACAAAATGGGAGAGAGAGATTGAAAGAAGGGGATGGGAGAGAGAGGAAGTGTAAGAGAGAGTACAGGTTGGGAGAGAGAGATTAAGAGTAGGGGATGAGTGAGAGAGAGAGAGTAGGTGGTGGGAGATAGAGTGGGAGAGGAAGAGCAAGAGAGAGGAAGATGGGAGTGCATGTGTGTGAAAGAGAGAGAGTAGGGAGTGGGAGAGGGGGAAGACAAAGTGTCTTGAGAGAGAGTAGGAGATGGAAGAGAGAGTAGGCGATGGGAGAGGGAGAGAGAGAGGAGGCATTGAAATGTATGTAAGAGAAAAAGAGATAGAGAGTAGGGGATAGGAGAGAGTGTGAAAATGTGAGAGAGAGAGTAGGGGGTAGTAGAGAGAGAGTAGAGAGGGATAAAGTGAGAAAGAGAGAGAGTGTGTGTGAGAGAGAGAAAGTGAGAGTGAGAGAGAGTAGGTAGTGGGAGAGGGAGAGAGAGTGAGAGACAAAGTAGGGGATGTGAGAGGAGAGAGGGGGGATGGATGTGTGTGTGAAAGAAGGAGAGTAGGGAATGAGAGAGGGGAGAGGGAGATAGAGAGAGTAGGGGATGGGAGAGGGAGTGGGAGAGGGAAAGAGAGGGAGGATGGGAGTGTGTGTAAGAGAGAAAGTAGGGGATGGGAGAGAGTGTAAGAGTTTGAGAGAAACTAGGGGTGGCAGAGAGAGAGAGAGAGAGAGAGAGAGAGAGAGAGAGAGAGAGAGAGAGTAGGTGATGGGAGAGGGAGTGGGAGGAAGAGAGAGATGGAATGGAAGTGTGTAAGAGAGATAGAGTAGGGGATGGGAGAGAGTAGATAGTGGGAGAGGGAGTGAGAGAGAGAGGGGAGGGGAATGGAAATGTGTATAAGAGAGATAAATTAGGGGATGGGAGAGAGTGTGAGAGTTTGAGAGATAGTAGGGGGTGGCAGAGAGAGCTTCTATAGGATGGGGGTGCGAGAGAGAGAGAGAGAGAGAGAGAGAGAGAGAAGGGGATGGGAGAGAGTGTGTGAGAGAGTAGGGGATGGAAGAGAGAGTGTGAGAGTAGGAGATAGGAGAGATAAACTAGAAAGGGAGAGAGTACTTGAGAGAGAGAGAGAGAGTAGGTGGTGCAAGAGGGAGTGGGGAAGGGAGAGAGTGTGGGGATGGGAGTGTCTTTGACAAATCTAGTGAGTAGAGGATGGGAGAGGAGGGAGAGGGGGATGTGAGAAGGGAGAGAGAGAGTAGGTGATTGGAGAGAGAGAGTAGGCGGTGGGAGAGAGAGAGGGGGGGGAAAGGGAATATGTATAAGAGAGATAGAGTAGGGAATGGGAGAGAGTGTTAGAGCTTGAGAGAGAGTATGTGGTGGTTGAGAGAGCTCATACAGGATGGGAGAGAGAGAGTGAGATTAGGGGATGGGAGAGTGTGAGAGAGAGTAGGGGATGGGAGAGAGAGAGTGAGAGTAAGGGATGGGAGAGAGAGAGAGAGAGAGAGAGAGAAAGAGTAGAGGGAGAGAGAGATAGTAGGCAAGAGGAGAGGGAGTGAGAGAGGGAGAGGGAGAGAGATAGGGGGGATGGGAGTGTGTGTGACAGATCTAGAGAATAGGGGATGGGAGAGAAGAGAGTGGGGGGATAAGAGTGTGTGTGTATGTGAAAGAGAGAGAGTAGGGGATGGGAGAGGGAAGAGAGAGAGTAGGGGATGGAGGATAGAGAGTAGGCGATGGGAGAGTGTGTGAGAGAGTGTAGGAGATGGGAGAGAGTGTGAGAGAGAGTAGGGAGAGGGATATAGAGAGAGGGGGATGGGAGTGTGTGTGAAAAATCTACAGAGTAGGGGATGAGAGAGAAGAGAGAGAGGGGGAGATGGGCTTGTGTGTGTGTTTCTGTGAAAGAGAGAGAGTGTGTGTGACAGTGTGAGAGAGAGTAGGGGGTGGCAGAGAGAGAGTACAAAATGGGAGGGATAGAGTAAAAGGATGAGAGTAGGGGGTGTCAAAGAGAGAGAGTACGAGATGGGAGAGATAGAGTGAAAGGATGGGAGAGAGAGTGTGAGAGAGGGTAGGGGATGGGAGAGAGTGAGAGAGAGTTGGGAATGGGAGAGAGAGAGTAAGAGTAGGGAATAGGAGAGAGAAAGCAGAGAGGGAGAGAGAGAAGGATAGCAAGCAGTGGGAGAGGAGGAGAGAGAGGGATAGGAGTGCGTGTGAGAGATCTAGAGAGTAAGGGATGGAAGAGGGGAGAGAGAGAGGGGGCTGGGAGTGTGTATCTAAAAAAGAGAGTTTAGGGGATGGGAGAAGGGAGAGAGAGTAGCGAGAGAGAGAGAGAGAGAGTAGAAGATGGGGGAGAGAGACTAGGTGGTGGGAGAGGGAGAGAAGGGCGGATGGCAGTGTGTGTAAGAGAGAGTAGGGGATGGGAGAGAGTGTGAGAGAGAGTAAGAGGTAGCTAAGAGAGAGAACAAGATGGGAGAGAGAGAGTGAGAATAGGGGATGGGAGAGAGTGTGAGAGAAAGAGTAGGGGATGGGAGAGAAGAGAGAGGGGGGATAGGAGTGTGTGTGTGTGTCTTTGTGGAAGAGAGAGAGTAGGGAATGAGAGAGAGTGTGAGAGTGTGAGCGAGAGTAGGGGGTGGAAGAGAGAGAGAATGGGATGGGAGAGATAGAGTAAATGGATGGGAAAGAGTGTGAGAGAGAGTAGGAGGTGGCAAAGAGAGAGAGTATGGGATGAAAGAGACCGAGTAAAAGGATGAGAGAGATTGTGAGAGAGAGTAGGGAATGGGAGAGAGTGTGAGAGAGAGTTGGGGATGGAAGAGAGAGAGTAATAATAGGGGATGGGGGAGAGCAAAAGTAGAGAGGGAGAGAGAGAACTTGAGAGGGAGATAGTAGGAGGTGGGAGAGGGAGTGGGAGAGGGGAAGAGAGAGGGGGGATGGGAGTGTGTATCCATAAAAGAGAGAGTTTAGGGGATGGGAGAGGGGTGAGAGAGAGAGAGAGAGTAGTAGATGTGAGAGAGTGTGAGAGAGAGTAGGGGATGGGATAGAGTAGGGGGATGGGGGGGAGAGAGAGAGAGAGGTAGTAGGAAGTGGGAGAGGGAGGATGGGAGTGTGTGTGAGATATCTAAAGAGTAGGGGATGGGAGAGGAGAGGAGTGAGAGAGGTAGAGAGAGTAGGTGGTGGGGGAGGGAGAGAGAGAGAGAGAGAGAGAGAGAGAGAGAGAGAGAGAGAGAGAGAGAGAGATTAGGGGATGGGAAAGGGGGTAGACAGAGTGTAGGGGATGGGAGAGAGAGAGAGAGTAGGGAGGATGGGGAGTGATGTGTTTTCACATAGTGCATATGTACTATATGAAATCACCTAAAAATGGTCAAAAAGAAACTTTGGGGTCCATTTCATCCATTCTCTACTTTTGGTCTATTGTGCACTCTGTTATTCTGACAAAAATCACAAGTTTCAACATAGCAAACACTATTTCAACACTTTTTCAAGCTGCTAAACACCAAATTTGATCATTGGATATGCAATTTGAAAACATCTTAAATATTCCTTATATAGAATAGGTTAGTGCAACCCAGTTTAAACATTTTTTGTCGATATATAGATACAAATTTGATTATAATTTGACATGTTGTTTAATATATAGTGAATTCATTGAAAATTGTATGTTTGAATGAAATGTTATTTCAAAATGGTTAAAAATTTGAGAAGTCATTTGATATATATTGTGTATTCATTCAAATAATTATAATTCTTATATGTATTTGAACAATTTGTAATTTACACATTTTAAGTAATTTAGATGTTTGTTTTATTTGACATGTAGAAATCATCATCATGCCAAGCAAGAAACCAAAAGCTCAAAAAAATTAAGATAGGGAGAGAGATTTGGCAATTAAAAGAGATAAAATGAAATTACTATGTGAACGAAGAAAATTGCAAAGCAATAATGAAGAATTGACTTTTTAAGAGGATGAAGAACCACCAGTACAAAGAAACAAAGAGGAAGAATTAGAAAGATAAAGAGAACAAATGAGACTATTATGGTCAAGAAGACAATTGAATTATGAAGCTACACCATCTTCCAATGTTGGAGTCATATCATTTGCTACACCATCTTCCAATGTTGAAGTCATATCATCGTCTCATGTTGAAGAGAAACTGAATTGTAGATCTGACAATATACACACTCCATCATGTCATGTTGAAAGCACAACATCAACACATCAAGTAGGTGATATTACATCTTTTACATCTTATTTCAAAGGCACATCATCTTCGGTTCAAGGTATGCAATACACTCAACCTTATATTGATGTTGAAAATGTTGAGAGAATTGAAGAGATTAGAACACCTTCTTGAATTCATTTTAGAAGACCAAAATATTTGATTGATATTGATACTAACATTTTGAAATCAATGCCTGACAAGATTAGCAAGTGTACTTGTCAAAGAAAAGTTAATCATAGGTGGACATTATTTTTTGAAGAATTAAATATTACAGGTCAATGCAAATTATTTGTTGAAATGATGAGGAATTTAAAATTTAGGCCTATTATGAAGATTCTTGGGCTAAGAATGATGGATGATTCAAATGAAAAAAATATTTTAAGGAATCTAATGAGTGCTTATGATTAAGTGGGTTCTAAATCACACACCAAAGATAGTAATATCACAAGATGAGTACTTACATTAACAATAGTAAGAAGCCAAGTGAAGAAATTTTGACTCATTAGAAAGACAAGAAAAACATTATAAATTGGTAGAGGTACTCTAAGGAGAGCCATGCTAAGGTGTGAGTGTTGGAAATGATTGAAAAGATCATGAATGAAGAATAATTGAATTGGTAAAGAATTTTTTCAATCATTGTTTTGTAATTGATGTCAAACTTGCTACTTGCAGGAATGACAATTGCTTAAGTGATCCAAATACTATCAATTGGTTGATTGTCAAGGAGGTGGCAATCAATAAGATGTAACTAGAGTACCTAGAGAAAGGTTCAAGTTATGATGTTGTGATGAAGTATAAGGATCAGCTAAGCCATTGATAAAATAGTGTATTGATGACATACTCTAAGAGGATGGACACACTAAGACACAATGAAGATGTAAGGTTTAACTAAGTCATTTGTAAAGCCTAACTAAGTTCATTGGAGAGAGCTGAGCAAGCTAGTTAGAGCCAAACAGATTCTCAATTAAAGCTGAGCAAGTTCAACTTTAGTGTGTGCCAAGCAATCCTTTACGTGTTGAGTAACACAGAATTGGTCAGGTGCCAACCATCCAAAAAAAGTAATGGATGCCAAGTAATTCTTCAAGTACCGAGCAAAGCATAAATGATATAGGTGTCGAGCACCAATAAAATAACAATAGAAGCTGAGAAACATAGAAGGAGCTGAGCATCAATAAACCAATGATGCCGAGTTGATACATTATTTGTTAAGTCAAAGATTTGCAAGATTAGTAGCGATAAGTTTGTTACATCAAATTTTTGAATTAGTTGGATGATAAGGATGATGAGTAGATGTCACAAAATTTTATGTAAAACATGAAAACCAATTCAAGGTGAATGCTAATGGATTTATCATGAAGTTTCTAGAAGAAACAACTTGGAGGGAAAACAATATCATTTTCTTAGATCAAATTGAGATTTGAGTGGGAAATGAAGAACAAAACTTCTTTATAAAGAGTTACAGGTCAGAGATCAAAATAGGGGGAGTTGGTCACAAGTGTGGTCAAAGCCAAGAGAAGGCTAATGTGAAGGAGGACATAGTGAGGAGTAAGTACAAAGCATCAAGACTCTGAGTTGATCAAGTGATCATGGAGTGCATTGGCATAACAAGTGGAAGAACTCAAGGAGATAGATCTTGAAGGGTGAACAAGCTGTCAGCTCTACAAGGGAGGAAAGCCAAGCAAATAAAAGGACTAAAGAGTGATCTAAAATCTGTAAGGTTGAAGTTGCAATCTTTATCAGGTCAAAACCTTTCTAATACTCTCTTACCATTGTATTAGATATTGAAATCCCACATTGCTAGGTTAGCTTAACAGCTAGGTGAATAAGCCTCAAGAAAAGGATAGAAGATCCCTAGGAGAAGGATAAGAGATCCTTAGGAGAAGGATAAGAGATCCTCAAGAGAAGGATAGGAGATCCTTATAGAGGGATAAAATATTCTTTTGAGAAGGTGACTGTAAATCTCATGGACTTGGGTGGGCCTAACAGCTCTATGTAAATCCTTTAACAGGGTGACATTCTAAGCTGAATGTTCTTAAGTTCTCTAACAAGGCACACTCCTAACAGGGTGTAGAAATCCTTTAACAGGGTTACATTTGACAGTGTGTAAAGCCTTTAATAGGGCAGGCCTTTAACAGGGAAAGCCTTCTAAAGTGGTTGAAATCAATTGAGCAGTTATTTTGTGGGTGTCATCCCCACCCCAGTTTTACCTTCTTATTCTTGGAAGGTTTCTAGGTCACCAAAATCCTTAGTGTTATGTGGTGATGTATGTTTTCTTTCATGGTTGTTTAATGTTTAATCACATGCATGATAATTTCAGTTATATGTCACCAAAGATTTGAAGAAAAAGTTGTATTGGACATCATTGGATCTTGGATAACTGATTCACCACCACCTCTTAGTTATTCTAAAAGAATTCTAACAATGAGAGATTGGAAGATCCCAAAAAAAAAGAGTTATGGACATTTAGTGGTAGACTACCATGAAAGGATAAAGAAATTAGTAAAGCCTTGAAATCATTGATCAAAGATTTTTGAAAAAATAACACACATGTTTCCCCTAATCAAAGAGATGTTGTAAGAATGATTATTGTTAGCCAAAATCGTGACCCACATGCGAAACAATTTTTGGACTCAACTTAGACACAATTTTTTGCAAAATTTATTAGTATGTATCTTTAAATTCGAATAAGTCAAAGATTTTTTGAGATGGGTAAACATTTTTATGTGAAGATAAATCACACATGTGCAACTTATTATTGTAGGATATATATTGAATTTTCTAACCATTTTGATATTTTTAGGCATATATGCATAGTTTTGCATTCTTAGTTTTTTTTGCAAGATTGTGACATGAATTAGCTACCAAGATCTTTAGGGAATTCATATAAAACATTTTATGTGAAATACGGGATGGCCAAAATTTTTACAAGACATCATGCTTGGATGGTACGTGCTTATTTTGTGGTTCTTTGCAACTTTTATTAACTTGTCAACATATGGATAGTACACATGCAATTGGAAATGAAATAGTAGACTATGAAAAATTTAAGATAGTGACATATGCTCTAAAATATGGGAAACATGGTAAAAGATTTGATTTAGTCATTGAAAAGATTCCAGTGTATGAGTTCATGAAAAGATTATTTATGAGTATGCAAAGCATACCCAAAGAGCTTGATGGCTAGATTTGCAATTCAAGTTGTGCAAGGATACATTTCCACTAGATACCATTGTTTCGGTTGTAGATTTCGCAGAGAACTACACACTACAACCACAAAATGAGGTGCAAGAAAACTATTATACTTTTCAACAGGTTTCCATATTTGTTCACATAACATTCATGCATTCACCTACAAGTATAGAGGATGACAAGAAGATATTGACAGAGTACCATTTTTATATCAGCAATGATTGATCACATTCTATAGAGTTTCTACATGGTTGTTTTCAACTATTTTATGGAGATTTGGCTAATAGGGGCATAACATATCGTCAATACATTATTTGGTCAAACAATTGTGCATCTCAATTCAATAATGCATGGATGTTCTATTGGTTGAGTAGAATGCAAAGGTTGTGTAGAATCCAATCTATGTGGAATTTCATATAGGCTATTCATGGTAAGGGAGAGCATGATGGTGTAGGCATGTGCATTAAAAGAGACTTGGCTCATGAAGAACTAAAGTAGAAAGATGGAGCAATATTGATAGATGCAAAATCCATCATCCAATGGTGCAATTCTTCAATGGGTCCAGGTAAGGAAGGTGAGTCTATGATTCATAGATTTTTTTGGTTGATAGATAATACTAACATTGCACCATATTAGGATTGTCGCACACTAATAGGATCTAGTGAGTTACACTCTTTTAGAAGCTCTTATGCAAGTTCATGGAGTATCCACACATGAAAAATGGCATGCTATTTTCCATCATGTGCAGAGGAAAATTGGGATGACTATGAGTCAATTGAATGAGTGGACAAATGGGATATACAATTTTTGGATCCAATTGACAACTATCATCCCCCACAAGCACTGGAAATGATAGAGATGGATTCATCTATTGACTTTGACCACTTGTTAGATCTAGTGAAACCTGGTAATATATATATTTATATATCTTTATAATTTCACTATGTAACTTTATAACTTTTACCCAAGTATTTTTTGAAATAATGATCACATTTTGTACATTTGTCACTACAGGCCATGTTTTTGTTGTTATTGCACCTAAAGACAATGAAGAATGGACAGATTATTATTTGTGTCATTGTGTTGAAGCTAAACAAAAATTGGATCACTCGGTTATAGATGGTGAAGGTTTAGAGTACCATGTTGGTGTGGTGGTTGTAACCAGCACATGGCTTAGATGATATTCTATGAAGAACCCTAACTTGTGGTTATTCGAGGATTGGCAAATAGAGAGGAATATTCTTTATTATGCAAACCTTGTTGTCACATCAAATTTCTACTTGATAAAATATGGTGGAAAACCACATAATAAGATTCTTTGGAAAGTTCACAAGTTAGACCATGAGGCAATACTTGAGACATTAAAATGTTGAGCAGATCTAGTTGGCTCATTAAATTGAATAGGGAGAGAGGGAGAAAGAGAAAGAGTGATCAATTGGATCCAAATACAATGTTGCAACCTCTTCCCCAAGACTATCCACATGACTAAGGTGGATTGTATTATTATGATGTGTAAGTGATTGGATTTAGTTTAAATCATAGATTTTATGTTTTGATTTGTTTAGAATCTAGATACATTATTTGAATTTATATTAGATTCTTTAATAGGACCCATTTTTAGATAGGTCATTTGAATAAGTGAAAGTTTAGAATTTTTTGTTTAGATCAAAATGTAATGAAAGAATGTGATCATTGTTAGAATGTGAATGCTTTGTGATGTAAAGTCATGATTGTGTGCATGTAACTAGAAACTTCAAACTGGTGAAAGCAAGGATACAATGGGAGAAGTTTTCAATACTCATCAAGCAAGGGTTACCATATAACTTAGAAAGCAAGGATTTCTACAAATGGATAATTCTTAATGAAAAGCCAAATTCAATTTTTGTCATTCTTTAATTTTAGTGGATTAATCTTATCATAGATTTTTTACTATGCTAATTCTTCATTTGGAGGTCACCAAAGAAGAGGGAGCTAATAAAGTCGAAGCACTAGTGATAAAGGGTGAGATACCAAAATCATCTACAAAATGGTATTATCAATTCACATTCTCAATATTTATTAGTGTTCTTTGTTCAAGTACCATTGTGTGTTAATAATATTATGCCTGGAATTGTAGAGGATCACAATCATCAAAAAGTAAGAAGGAAAATAGGTCTCAATCTGATGATAATGGGGCAGTTACAGATATAGTTCTCTCTAAAGATAATGTTGATCAGTCGATGTATAGGTTGAGAGAACCAAAACACTATTTAGATCTATTGAACATAAATCAAACTTTTGATATTTTAGGATACAAAATGTATATTGATGGATTTGAGAAGAATTAAAAGTATACAGACAATCAATTTAGTCTTCCATAAAATGGTTCTTATATTAACAACTTTTACTGTATTTATTGATTTTGTTCCAGTATTAAATGTGATTTAAGTGATGCGGGTATATATTGGGTAGGTTCAGTGTATGCTTTGAATGATTTATCCACGATCATCATGTCATGATCATCTCTAAAGTGTTTATTGAGTTCATTTTCTCAGCTACAAGACTAATACTCTTAATTTTCTTCCAAACCATGGTTTCTTGTAATAGATACCCAAGAATACTTGCAACCATTGCATTCTAATTTATTGGACTTTGACTTATTATTATCATACAGTTGGAATGTTGGAAAGGGTTAATACTTGATTATGTATATTCATCTCAAGTGTGTTCCATGAGGCTTTTACTATTGTAACATTTTAAGATTTAATTTTGCGGATTTTTCCCTCATTTTTTACATGATAGTTTTGTTCAAGTGACATATGATGAGGTTGTTTGTACAACATAATGATTGAGTTGAAGTGATTTATGAAGTAAAAGGCTATTTAATGTAGCTATTTAAATCATGCATATTTGATGTCCATTTCCCTCTATTTTGTAGTCCTTTTTCACAGCACTATTTCTAACATGGTGTTAGTTTCTCAAGTTCATGAATGATCACAATATCCATGACTATACAACAAGTGCGTGTGTTTGATGCAATGCCCTCCTATATTCCCCTAGGAACTACAACTCAACTCTAGGATTCTCTTGTATTCTTGGAATCTACCTAAGGAATTAGACTCTACTAGGTTTCAAGAGGAGGTCTTTGACTTGATAAAATCTTCCTACAACCATGTCTAAGTGGTTATAACCCAAATCTTCAACTTGTCTTCTAAACATGCACATTGTTCACCATGCACCTAGTGTACCTTGGTGCCTCCAACATACTAAAAGTTGTCCTTGGCTTCATACCATGACCTCAAAAAATTGGATCATCTCAAAAAATCCCATCTAACATGTTCCAACTCCTTTCACACTCTCAACAACTCATCTCTTACACTTTCTAAATTTTGCCTCTTCTAGGCTTGTTCCAACTAGCCCTTGTCAGTCACTAATTTTTTGTTTTCTCCAAACTTCCCCATTGAAAATCGTAAACTATTGGGTGATTAAAATACCCTTTTACTCACTCTAAAATATTCTCCAAAACCAACTACACTTGTTTTGTAAAATATCACTCAGAATTGGCTATTTCAGTCTGCCAACTAAGCTTGGTTTGAGGCCATTTACAAAGCAACTCACAATCCCTTGAATTTGGAAACTCCCATGACCCAAAAAAGTCTTAATAAATTACTCAAATTCAAGGATTATTCTATTTTTTTGGTCTCATGATAAAATTTACAATGGTTTTTACAAAACCCTCCTTTCTAGCCCATTTACCCTAGGGCTTTCTAGAGATCTTACTTTGCAATGTCTCTAGAACCCCAAAATGGTTTAAAAACCTTAAATTTGATTATATTATATGACTTACAACATAAAATTCAACTCTTTTTTGGAGAAAACACTAAATCCACCTTTGGAGTAGTCACATACCCCTTTTTATGCACTCTTTCTCACTCAACCCCATAACCTTGGGCATCAAAAAATCAACTCCAGGTTCTTCCCTACACATGAGTGATTTAATAAAATATTTTACAATATTATTGAACCATTCCACAAGCCCTAGTAAGCACATAAAGTAGAATGGGTCAGATTCACCAAATTACTCTCAAACCCCTCTTAAATTCACCTACAGCAGATTTTAGGACAATCAATATGAAAAATACAAAATGATTGACTAAACCTTCATAACAATTCTCAATGAAAGTTAAAAAAATTCCCTATCACCTCCAAAAAGAATCAGATGAAAAGGTACTATGAAAATGAAATCATAGCAATTACAAGTTTAGATTTTTGATCAAAATTTTAGGGAAAACTATGCATTCATTGCTCAAACTTTAAAACTCTTACATTACCAATCAATTTCGACCATCCAAACTTGTATCCCACACATGGGAATGAGGTTTTAAACTCATTTAGACTCTCAAAACCAAATGAAACCTCCCTAACTGCCTCTCTAACCACCTTTGTGCATTAATCACCTTATATTGTTGTCAAATTGACACTTTTAGTTGTCAATTGACAAGTTTTTGATATTCCTTGCTACATGACTATCCCATTACATTAATATGGTCATTTGAGACCTTATTAAACACAAAAAATTTAACAAAAATTATATCTACCCTTTGGACCCCTTACATGACTTGATTAAGCCCATTTTGGCTTATATTGCCAATGTTGGCAATTTTACAAAATATTGCACTTTTAGTACCTTTTACATATTTTAGAGGCTTTGACAACCTTATTGAATTATTCAAGACCTTTATAGGTCTTTTCTATCCACCCCTAACCTAGGATCAATCTAAATCTATTCCTAGTGATGCCTAGGTACCTTGTAGGCTCAATAATGCCATTAAGGCTTACATTAAAGCTTTGATTACAATATGATCAATCTATGATCAAAAAAAGATCACATGTCCATGATTAAAAGTATTACAAGTTTTAATGATCTTAGAAGACCATTTGTCTTCCAATCCACCTAAGCATTTCTCATTTTGCCTCCTTCTTGTGACCTTGGTGCTCCTACACTAGTGTTGGCCAACAATTGGAAAATTTGTGTTATCGATTGAGCTACTAGATCTTGTCATTTTCATTTTTTTCCTTGAGAAAATTCTTACACTTAGCATAGCTACTATCTTTCAAAAGTTCTTCCTTATCTCTATAAATATGGATTTGAGTGTAGTTTCAATATTTGGTAGCTTATTACCAAGAGTAGTCATCTCATAGAGAAAAAGTCTTCCAGGCTAAGCTTCTCTTGAAACTTATTTTATAGTTCTTAATTTCAAAATAGATACAACTTTTTCATCCTAACATGTAGGCACAGATCTCATAATTTTACTCATGTTCATCATCATTACTTAATGGTGTAGGGGCACCAAGGTCATTCTATGAAGATACATTCATTGAAGACACCAAAGAATAAGGATCCAATGGACTTCTAATATAGGAAGACTCTACCCTGCAAGTGGACTCCAATTCACAAGCCCAACCCTCAAACTTAGGGTACTCAAACAACTTGGATCAAAACCTAGGAACTCCCTACCACCAATAGGCCTACAAAGGAAAATACTTTGTAAATGGTTTTAGCTCTTGACTTTTCGGATTGGAAATGGTTATTATAGACTTAAACCAACAGTAAAAATCCCAAACTTGAGGTTTCTCAACAATCAACAATCAAATTTCAAAACTATTACCAACACTTCCTACTAGGACAATTTCTAGTTTTAATAGTCAAACTCCCAAACCATAGAAAGGAACTGCCACTTTTTTTCATTTTTAAACACTCTTCAACATCCCTTAAGAGATTCCAAAATATTAACCACCAACTCGGCTCCAGCATCAAGTTATGCCCACTTTGTGTCACAGTCCTAAATGGCTAGTTTAGGCTGGGTTACAAGGAAAACAAAAACAAATGGGTTCACATACTTGGTTCAACCCCTTGGATCTCTGATATACATCATTTTTTTCCTTCTACACCCTTCACCTAGGTCAGATTAATCAGTTTGGGAGCTTGATCCTTCTTTTTCCTTCAAATCTAGACTAGACATAAGATTATGTTAAGTCTAGGGCTTGCTGGTAAAAATAGATGCCATGATCCTACAGCCCTAAATCTCTACCATCTCAAAGAACCCTCTCCTAGCTTGGATTCCACAAAGTAGCATTGAAATCCCACAGTGGGTTTGCAAGTTAGGATTCCATCTTGCTGAAACTCTCAAATTTGGAGTAAATCTAACCTATTTGCACTAAAATTAATATAACTTTTGCTGTATAGAATATAAAGGCATAAAAAAAATTGCAATGGAATCATAACTCAACCCTCTATCCAACCATATAAGACTTATACCACCATCAATTTGTACATGTTGTGTAAAATTCAAAAAATAGTAAAAAAATGCATAAAATCTTAGTTTTTTATTCACCAATGTTGTCCACCATCCATACAATGACCTTTGCCACATGTGGGGATCTTAATTACATGAATTTGAATAGTTATAACTTCCATTTAGATGGTTTGAACACCATACAACCTCATTTTCAGTTTGACAACTATTATTTGCAAAAATTGCTCTTTAGCAACTTTTTGCATTTTGCAAATTTTTGCACTTTTTTAGGTTGGTTTAGTGGTTTTGAGTCCTATAATAATCATTTAGAAAATTATTAGGATTCATTTTAGTTAGTGGTTAGTCGAAATTCAAAAAAGTGCAAAAATTGCAAAGTTGCATTAGCAACTTTTAGGAAATAACCATAAAACTTTCTTTGGACAGTTTAAACTATTTTTAAATGCCTTTATAGGCCCTTTGCACTCAAATGAGAGGCATAGAAGGAGTTTGATATGCTTTTCTTCCAAGAATCTAATAAAAAACCCATTGTTCCAACATTTTATGACTGTTTTTGGTCGTATAGTATGGATTTTTCAATTTGAAAGGGTGATGTTTTACATTGATCAGTTAGTGTATCTAATTTGAAGAATTTTGGAGGTGGTTTGAACGAGAGATCAATTTCCATTTGCAAGTTATACATTTTTCCTTCCTCACTGCCTATGAAACCCTTGAACCTAGGGTTTGGCCAAAGAAATGACCCTAGTTTGAGTTCCCATGGTTGGAATTTCTTCAAAACTAGGATGGGGTAGGCTAGGGCTATGTGTTTTCATATTTTTATGGTTTTGGAATAGGAGGTTGAATTGGGAATAAATGGGAGCAAGCACTAGGTCTAATACGACCCATGTATTAGACCTAGATTTTATGTTTTGGTTAAGTAATGAAAAGAATAGCAGTTGAGGACTTGTCAAATCAGGAAAACAACCTCATCTAACCTAGAAGAATGCTCTGGAGTTGAAGAATGAAGTCCATGCACCCATTTCTTGCTCTTTGCTTTGTAAACCATGCCTAAACTTTCTAATTAGGTCTGTGTGCAAGGTAGGGTTAGTGTATGCTTGAGTGGAGTGGAGTTTTGAAATTGTGGTGTCAGTTTTAATTAGATGTTGCATACTAAGGTTCCAACCATTGATACACCATTTTTTGGTCATTTTAAAGTTT
The DNA here is from genome assembly GCA_028749045.1 of Cupressus sempervirens. Taxonomy (NCBI): domain Eukaryota; kingdom Viridiplantae; phylum Streptophyta; class Pinopsida; order Cupressales; family Cupressaceae; genus Cupressus; species Cupressus sempervirens. The sequence continues at coordinate 168,460,112 of CM053784.1, forward strand.
CTTTAAACCATCTTTAAGTGGGTGGGGAATCTTGAAGTTCCAAAGTCTCATTCTTGTCACTTTGTGTGAAGAACAATGCCAATTTTTGCATTACTAGTCTGTGAATAATAATAGTAAATCTGACCATTGTTTTATAGTTTCGATTGTGTTGGATGGTTTTAGGTCTCTATTGACGTAGGGGAGGTTGCAATTGCTGATGTCACATTGTGTTAAGTTTGAGTGAATGAGATTTTGGTTGGTACAAGGGGGAAGTAGTTGGTATTTAGTCTTGAATGAAAATATCTATACCAAACAAAGTACCCCATATCTATAGTCAGATCTTACTTAGTACATGTGCATCACTTGGAATATGAAAATATATCAAACTTCCAAATATATTGAAGTGACTAACATCTAGCTTCATCCCTATGAAAGCTTCCTCTGGTATCATTTTCCCTAGCATGTTGTGTGGAGATTTGTTGTATGTGTATACTATTGTACTACATGTCTCTTCCAATAGGTAACAAGGCATGTCCTGGTCATGTAGCATATAACACTTTCTATCTTATATATATTATAAGGAATATTTCAATCTCAACAACTCCATTCTACTATATATTATAAGGAATATTTCAATCTCTTTTGGTTCCTTCCCTGGTATTCCCTTTGTACTAGATCAAGAAAAATGTCAAATTTAGTGTCACTCATTAGAAAAGATTCTTTTTCACTTCTTAGAAATTCCAAAAGATCAAACTCCAACTCTGTTCCAACATAAAGTTGCCAACTACCAAATCTCTCTCACCTTTCATCATGGGATCGAACTGTCTGCTCCTTTAGCTTTGGGTGGTCGAGTAAACCCTATCCCCAACCTCATCCTATCCCCTTCTACGCTTGAACTTTCTCAGCCATGCCAAACTTGAATGTCCTGAAGGGTCACTAAATGCCATAGGGCTGAAAATTTTGATAGGGCATATCTTAGAGTTCATGTGAGGTATGGATGTGATTCCAATTCCTACAAAACCATGTTGCAAAGACCTACAATAACCTCTCTCACTTTTTGGAGATCACATTCCATTTTTATTTTAGTATGACATCTTGGGTGATGCTGAAACTTGCAATGTTGGCAAGTACAATGTTGCGAACTGCCAAATCTCTCTCACCTTTCATCATGGGATCAAATTTTCTACTCTGTTAGCTCTAGGTTGTTGGGTAAACCCTATCTCCAACCTTTTCCTATCCTCTTCAGTGCTCAAACGTTCTCAGGCACGCTGAATCAAAATGTCCCTAAGGGTTACTAAATGACATAGGGCTGTGATCTTTGATGGGGCATATCACAGATCTCGTGTGAGGTATGGATGTGATTCTAATTCCTGTAGGACCATGTTGTAGAGGCCTACAATAACCTCTTTTAATTTTTGGAGATCACACTCCATTTTCATTTTATAATGCCATCTCAGGTGATGTTGAAACTTGCAGTATTGGCTAGTACAAAGTTGCCAACCGCCAAATCTCTCTCACCTTTCATTGTGGGATCAAACTGTCTACTCTTTTAGCTCTAGGTGGCTAGGTAAACCCTATCCCCAACCTCATCCTATCCCCTTCAGTGCTCAAACATTCTTCGGTACATTGAACTAGAACATCCCTAAGGGTCACTAAATGTTATAGGGCTGAGATCTTTGACAAGGTATATCTTAGAGCTTGTGTGAGGTACGGATGTGATTCTAGTTCCTACAAGACCATGTTGTTGAACCTACAATAACCTCTCTCAATTTTTGGAGATCACACTCCATTTTCATTTTATGATGCCATCTCAAGTGATGTTGAAACTTGCAGTATTGGCCAGTACAAAGTTGTCAGCTGCCAAATCTCTCTTACGTTTCATCATGGGATCAAACTGTCTGCTCTATTATCTTTGAGTGACCAAGCAAATGCTATCTCCAACCTCATCCTATCCCCTTCAATGCTCAAACATTCTCAGGCATGCCAAATCGGAATGTCCCTAAGGATCACTAAATGCTATAGGGTTGTGATCTTTGACGGGGTATATCTTGGAGCTCATGTGAGGTATGAATGTGATTCTAGTTCCTACAAGACCATGTTGTAGATGCCTACAATAACCTCTCTCACTTTTTGGAGATCACGCTCTATTTTTATTTTACAATGCCATCTTGGGTGATGTTTAAACTTGCAGTATTGGCCAGTACAAAGTTGCTAACTACCAAATCTCTCTCACCTTTCATCGTGGGATCGAACTGTCTACCTTCTTATCTCTAAGTGGATGAGTAAAACCTATCCCCAACCTCATCCAATCCCCTTCAGTGCTCGAACATTCTCAGGTATGCCGAACAGAATGTCCCTAAGGGTCACTAAATGAAATAGGTTTGCGATCTTTGATGGGGCATACCTCAGAGCTTTTTTGAGGTATGGATGCAATTCTAGTTCCTATAGGACCATGTTTCAAAGGCCTACAATAACCTCTCTCTCTTTTTGGAGATCACACTCCATTTTTATTTTACGATGCCATCTCAGGTGATGCTAAAATGTTCCTATCCCCAACCTTTTCCTATCCCCTTCAATGCTCAAATGTTCTCAGGCATGCCAAACTGTGACGTCCCTAAGGGTCACTACCCTAAGGATCACTAAATGCTATAGGGCTATGATCTTTGATGGGGCATATCTCAGAGCTCATGTGAGGTATGGTTGTGATTCTAGTTCCTATAGGACCGTATTGTAGAGGCCTACAATAACCTCTCTCCCTTTTTGGAGATCACACTCCATTTTCATTTTACGATGCCATCTCAGGTGATGCTAAAACCCGTAGTTTTAGCTAGTACAAAGTTGCCAACTGCCAAATCTCTCTCACCTTTTGTTGTGGGATCAAACTATCTGCTCCATTAGCTCTTGGTGGCCAAGTAAACCCTATCCCCAATCTCATCCTATCCCCTTCAGTGCTTGAATGTTCTCGAGAATGCTGAATTGGAATGGTCCTAAGGGTCACTAAATGCCATAGGGCTGCGATCTTTGATGGGGCATATCCCAGAGCTTGTGTGAGGTATGGATGCAATTCTAGTTCCTATAGGACCATGTTTTGGAGGCCTACAATAACCTCTCTCTCTTTTTGGAGATCACACTTTGTTTTCATTTTACAATGCCATCTTGGGTAATGCTAAAACTTCCAATGTTGTCCAGTACAAAGTTGCCAACTTCCAAATCTCTCTCACCTTTCATCGTGGGATCAAATTGTTCGCTCCATTAGCTCTGAGTGGCTAGTAAACTCCCAAAAGGTGTCTAAATCTACCCATAGAATTGTTATATTTCAACCTAAGAGGAATTTTAGTCTAGAAAATTAGAGTAGGAGACTTACAAGGAATTCTATGATAGTCAACATTTTGTACTGTATGACAATTGGAGGGTTAAACCAAGAGTTTATTCTCAATTAGTTCAACATAAGGAAGGTGTCCCAATAGAAACTTGGGGTTGGTGAAGCTATTGGTGAAGAGTTATAGTTATTGGCTTAGAATAGGGGTAGTGTCCCTAAAACAAAAAGGTGCAAGATCTTGATTAGAGAAGTACTCACCTTGGAGGAGTTCACAAATGACCCTATCACTTTGGATAGGCCACAAAAATGATATCCTAAAGGAGTTAGATATTAGGAAGGCCACAATTTTAGTTTGGTAGATTAGGAAGAAGAAAGTTCTTAAATCTCACTTCTTGCTCAACATCTCTACATTAGTGAGGGGGAAATAAAGAGGATAGATGGCTCCATAGAGATGAAAAAGAAAATAGATATGGGAAAAATAGAAATATAAAGAGGGGAGGACTAAGAGAGATTGAGATACAAGGATAACATGAGCCAAATCTACAAAATTGCAGTGCTTGAATCCTTCATTGGAAAATCGACACCCAAATTTGAACAAGAGTCTACAAAACAACATGTTCCTTTCACTTGTCATACTCTTTTATTTCCTTTTAAAGATGCTCTATGATTTTCCATAACATGCATTGTAAATTGATTAACAAGTATAGCTCCCTCTTACAAGTATCCTATGTGTCATCTTAGATTCGTCCCCCTCTCATGTGAGATATCTCTCTTTCGTATACATCACAACTATTTATTAAACTTTTATTTTTACCTTAATCTAGTTACTATAGAATAATAACAACACATTCCAATCAACTGGTGATTATGTTACAATTATTAATGTATGAAAACACATAAAACTTTTAGTGATTATGTTACATTTATGATTTTTAAAATGACTTTTTTGAAAAATAATCCATCTTTTCTACTATCTCTGACATTTTTTAATTGATGATAAAGAATGGTGGTTATGTATTGAAGCTCAACAAGCTGATTGTGTTTTTTCTTCTTGTCTATATTCTTTTTGTAACAATGATTTTTTCTTCTACACAAACTTTGTGACCACTTGTGATCAAATTTTTATCTTATTTTTAACATAAATGTTTAGAGAACTTTTGATCTAATTTTGTTAGATAGAGTAATTTCAAAAAAAGATAATTGTCAATAGGCCATTGATCTATTGATGAAGTTCAAATCTCTTTAAGCATCCAGCAAATATCAATTTTGTTAAATGTAAGACAAAATTTTAAATGAAAAATCTTCCATCAAAAAATTATTTCTATAAAAGACTAAAACTCTATTATAACTAAATTATTTATTATTTATAAATATTATAAAAATAAGTACTAGAGAAGAGCCACAAGTGACCATGAAGATTCATATTGTAAAAATGGTATAACTAAGCCTATAATGAAGAAATATTTAGAGCAAAGTTGTATCCATTAAAATCTTAAATAATAAATTAAATCAAAATCAATACAATTTATTACTTAAAGATATTCATAGTTCCATCTAATCACCTCCCAAATCAAAACATCACGGAACCAAGATTGCAATCAAGGGGCAAAAATAGACTTATTCAAAATAGCATTTGCATACAGATTTTCATATAGCATAAGACTGCAATGAGCTCTACCTTGGACAACCTCCATGAAAATGTGTTGACCATTAGGATCATCATTATTAAACACCCACTTATCAACCATTAAATCATCCTTAGCTTCCAACTTATAGTATGCCCTTATTTTCACCTTTTCACCTCTCTTTGTTCCATATGCATGTTTATTAACATTATCCCCATAACTCCAATGCTTGTTTAACATGAAGAAGATGCATAGAGAGAGAGGCAAACAAAAGAAGGTGTAGGTAGACATGAAGATTAAAGGAAATAAAAACATAGTGATAAATGAATAGAGATATAAGAAGAGGATGAATGTGAGATAAGATAGAGAGAGTTAGGGAGACACAAAGAGACATCTAGTTGGTGATATAGATTCATAGAGATCATCATATTAATACTTAGTTTTCTCTAATTCAAAAAATATTGAAGATATCGTGCTAGAACTCGCTTATTGATTTTGTATCGACTTCATACTAAATTTTTCTTCTTTAGGTCATCCTTTTTAAGTTTAAGTGTATGTGCATACATTAATGATTATTAGCAATTGTAAAACTTAATCTTCTTCTTATGTAACAATATTTCTATGCTTAGATGAATACATTATTTATTTGATTATATATCTATAAAATTGGTCTGTACAATGAGGACCAACTCTCTACAATCCAAGGTTTTAATTCAGGTAACAAATGGAGAGCTTCTCAAGCTGCTGATTTTTTCGTGGAGTTCCTAATAAATCTCAAGGTTCTCATTTAGATGACCAATTTCCAGGACGTCCTAATCGATCTTGACTGATAAAGTTTATTGCCAATCAATATTGTATCAAAAATTCAAACTAATTAGGTATTGAATTAAACTTGATAAACAAATCATAGAGAACGAAAAATTTAAACATGAACAAGATAATAAATCATATGATGATGACATATTGCAAATGATTAACTTATGCTTAGAAAATGATAAATTTTATTGTTAATCAATATTCTATCAAAGTTTCAAACAGATTAGGTATTGAATTTAATGTCATACATAAACATATCTAATTTAATGTCATACATCCACATATATAATTTAATGTCATACATGAACATATCTAATTTAATGTCATACATGAACAAACATATAATATAAAATGATAACCAATAATTTCATGTACATTAACAAACACATAATATATTATGATAACCAATATTGTCATATACGAATAAACATATCATTTATTAACCAATAATTTCATAAGTTAAATAATGTCATACATCAACCATAAAATGTCATGTACATCAAATGTGTATCGAATATGTCCACTAATGCCTATATATATACATGTCTAGATCAACTATATCTTTTCCTTCCCACGAGAGGAAGGAAACAAATCTCTCAATGTCTTATGTCATCATGTGGAGGGAGACAGTGGAGATGACAAGGTCCGCCTGACACACTCACTTGTCCTCTTACTGAGGCTCTTCTCTAACTCAAGTTGATACAAACAAAGTAGATATGAATCAATATTTATTATATGTTGAAATCGAATATATGTACACACAAAATCAATTATTTTCTTACCGCCATCAAATAGTCACTCTATAAGTCCACCTTGAAGGCTCATGGACGATTAGGTGTGATGAGACCCTACAAAAATTCAATAAATATAATCACTTATAAATAACATTAGAAATTTTGAGACTAAATATTATAAACAACAACTAAAACAAAGAAAATTCTTTCATACCTCAGTCAATGGTTGTGAGCTAGCCATAGTTGTAGCCACTCCATGATCAATAGGCTGTTGGAGATGAGTAGGGGTGTCCAATGTCATGAGTTGCATGTCATACAATACACATTAAATGTAACATGAAACATGAATCAAATATAATCAAATGAATTAAATTAATATGAAAAAAATTGTACCTGTATGAAGCTCGTATGATGTCTACACTCTAAGTCCATAGTAAAGGTTGAGGGCCCTATAGAGAACTGATGCACATGCATAAATTTTTTTGTCAATCCTTAATATGATTACCTAATAAATATATGAATTAATTAAAATAATTAAATTGATACATACCTTTGGACTTGTGGACAGGACAAAAAATGGGCTCAGAGGATCGCTGCTTGGCTCAACAGCACTCTAACCCTGAATTTTGAACAATGTCAATAGATGAAAATTAATTAATCATTCACTATACATATGAAATGTGATCAAATTAGTAAATTATAATTGTAATTTATCTATGTTTCAATGCCAAATGTGTCATTCAGGAACTAATCAGTGACAAGCCCATCATCTACACCATCTCCAACATGAGTGCCAAGTGTGCATAGGGATCCACATGAAGTGCACATGTGACCATGATGCACAAAAGAATCCCCCTCAACTAATGAGCTCATAGAATGGATGAGAGTCTGTGTCGAAGCATTAATGGTCCCTAGAGAACTAGCCTCTATATGTTCCTTAAGAAGTGAAGGATTAGTCATATTCTCATGTTGTGGCTTGACCATAGGTGCCCTAACTACATTAGGGTCATGACATGCTCTCGACCTCTCAAATGATGACCCCCCCCCCCCCCCCCCCCCCCCTCTCTACCTTGGGAGTCTAATATATCAAAATAATTGGGGATCTCCCCAAGGACAAACTCACAATATAATTTCTTCAAAAAATACATGGATACTGTAATGTCCCTTTACTAATTTTTTTATGGTATTTCCAGCCTCAAATCAGAACTTTAAAATCAAACAACCAATATTACAAAGATCTGCCAATTTCCCAATCAAACCCAAATCGGGTATGTCCAAATTAGTGCCAAAAACTTCACAACTTCACAAATTATTAATAAATCTTAAAATGGACATTTTTACAGAAATTTCAGCAGCATAACAGCCTACAAAATGAAATTTCTAGATTTGTATAGCCTTTACACAACAGCCCACAAATGTAGGGCAAAACTATGCTCAATCGGACTCTCGAAATTAACACAAAAAAATGCTCAAAAACACCACAAAACACTCATAAACTATCTCAGAAGTTTAATCACAACCCAATACATATTTTCAGCCCTATTTTAACATCATAAAGTCTGAAATACAGCAGCAAACCAAACTGATATGAAACACTCAACTGAAAACCCAAACTCAAACCAAAAACAACCCCGAAAACACTCAAATTGGCACTATTCAGCACAAAGGCAAACTCTGTATGAGCATGCACATGGAATGGATTCAAACTCCTGCCCTTAGCCTTCTTGGAAACCTGCAAACTCCCATTCTGTGGTCTCCTTCTCCACAGGTTTGGCAGCCTCTGAAGAACAACAAGAAAAATAGCAAGAATGAAGATGTTCAATGAGCCCAAAATGCCTCCAAACCCCTTTTAAAGAGGGCATAACCCTAACTCACGTCCAAGAGGGGTTAATAAAATATAATTTAATAATAATTTTTATTTATTAGTCCATTGGTTTCCAACGATTAGCCCCTTTTTCCAAAATTTCACCTTTTTGGAGCCTGCCTGCCTTAACAAAGTTTTTTTTTTTTAATTATTTGAATAGGGGACATGCCAAGTCCTCCCCTCCAAAATATTGCTTGTCCTCAAGCAATGAAGGTTGGAATTCTCAAGAATATGTGCTCCTTCCCAAGTTGCATCCTCTAGTGGTAATCCTTTCCATTTGACCAAATGCTCTATGATGCTCCTATTTCTCAACATTTTCTCTCTTGTATCCAAAATCTTTTCTGGTATCAAAACTAATTTCCCTTCATCATCAAGAGGTGGTAATTCTGTAGATACTATGGTTTGCTAGCCTAGAACCTTCTTTAAGCAAGATACATGAAAAATATTATGTATTTTGCTGTTTGGTGGGAGCTCCAATTCATAAGCTACCTCTCCTACCTTCTTGATGGTTTTATAAGGCCCATAGAACCTTGGCTTGAGTTTCTCTGCCCCACTTCTCTTCAAGGTGCTTTGCTTATATGGCTGCAACCTAACAAATACCAAATCTCCCACCTCAAAAGATCTTTCAATCATTTTCCTGTCAGCATATATCTTTTATTAATTTTGTGCATGTTGTAGATTATCCTTGAGGGACCTTATTATGTCTTGGCTTTGCTTGATGAAATCACTTGCTGCGGGTACTCTGCCATCGAAAAGTATTAGATCAACAAAGGAAAGGGCATCATAACCATAAAGAGCATGAAAAGGATGCATACCAATAGACATGTGATGAGATGTATTGTAACAATACTCCCCTAGGTGTAACCATTTCACCCAAGCATATTGTTGATTTGAAACATAGTTCCTCAAATATCCTTCTATCCATTTATTAACTATCTTTGTTTGTCCATCTGTTTGAGGGTGATAGCTAGTACTGGGAGTGAGTTCAGTTCCTGCCAAATGAAAGAGCTCCTTCCAAAAAGAGCTGAGGAATCTACTGTCCCGGTCACTAACAATGTTTCTAGGCAAACCATGTAATCTAAAAATTTCCTTGAAGAACAATTCGGCCACTTGTGATGCCTTTAAATTAGATGTGATAGGAAAGAAATGTGCATACTTAGTTAGTCTATCTACCACCACATATATGCAATCCTTACCTTGAACCTTGGGCAACCCAGTGATGAAATCCATGGAAATACTTTCCCATTTTTGTTCGGGAATAGGAAGTGGCTGCAACAACCCTACAGGAAAATTTTGCTCACTCTTGCTTTGTTGGCATACCATACATTTCTTAATGTGTTTAAGGACATCCTCCTTCATACCCTTCCATGAAAGCCACTCTTGAATTTGCCTGTATGTCTTGAAGTATCCCTGGTGACCAGCCAAAGGTGTGTCATGAAAGACCCTCAATATCCTCTCCTTAGTTTTTGACCCTGGCACTAAGAAGATTCTGTTCTTGTAATAAATCAATTCATCAACAACCTTGTACCTATTATCATACACTAACTTATCCAAAATCTTGGTGGCAAATGAATCTTTAGCATACTCTAAAATTATGGAGACTTTCCAATCAGCAGAGATAGATGATAAGGAACACAAAGTGGGCTTTCTTGAGAGAGCATCAGCAACCACATTATTCTTTCCTTTCATGTATTCAATATCAAAATCATAAGCTTGCAATTTTCTTACCCATTTTTTTTGACGATCATTCAAATCCCTTTGGTTCAAGAAGAACCTGAGGCTATTATGGTCTGTCTTTACAATGAATCTCCCACATACCAAATATTGTCTAAATTTATGAAGTGCATGCATGATTGCCAACATTTCCTTATCATAGATGGAGTACCCTTTCTCTGATTGATTTAATTTTTGACTCTCAAATGCTATTGGATGTCCCCTTTTAGTTAGGACAGCCCCTATACCTTCTCCCGAAGCATCACATTCAACAACAAAAGGTAAAGAGAAATCTGGAATTGCAAGCACAGGGCATGAACTCATTACCTCCTTAAGCTTATCAAATGTTTTTTGTGCCTCTTCTGTCCAAACAAAAGCTCCTTTCTTTGTCAAATCAGTCAAGGGCGCTGAGAAAATCCATTGGCAAATCTCCTATAGTAGCTACACAACCCGAAGAAACCTCTAAACTGTGTAAGATTAGTGGGTGGAGGCCAATCCAAAATTGCCTGGATTTTTTGTTGATCAACCTGTACTCCTTTAGAGCTTATAATATGTCCCAAATATAGAATCTCTGTCAAACCAAACTCACATTTAGATAGCTTAGCATAGAAGGATTGCTGCTCCAAGATTCCCAAAATAGTGTCTATGTGCTTTAGATGCTCTTCCCATGTTTTACTGTATATCAAGATATCATCGAAAAATACCAAAACAAATTTTCGAAGATGCTGACTAAATACCTTTTTCATACAAGATTGGAATGTTGCAGGTGCATTAGTGAGTCCAAATGGCATAACAAGAAATTCAAAGTGCCCATGTTAATTGTCCTCTTCGAAAAGTCCTCTCCATCCTCTTTGTAGAGACTGCCTTAGGTGCTCCATTCTATAACCCTCTCAATATGACTTCTTTCCCATTGGAATGAAATTTAAACTCCATAGTTTGATGGTTCATGTAATAGCCTCTGATAGAGTGCAACCATTGAACACCCAATACAAGATCTGTCTCCCCAATACCAACCACATAGAAGTCATCACATAACTCATAATCTCTTAAGGTCATCTTGAGTTGTTTCACCACCCGTGTGCAAGGCATAGTGAATCCATCAGCTACAGTAACATTGAATCCCTCAAAATATTCTACTTTAAGCCCTCTTTTCATGACAAATCCCTCATCAATAAAATTGTGAGTTGCCCCACTATCAAGAAGAACAGTCAACCTTTGCCCTGCTAGTACCCCTCAAATTCGGAAGGGATGGTATCTTGGAACTCCTGATAATGCTGCTAAAGTGCCATCCTTGCTGATTTCTTTTACTTTCTCTTCTTCTACCTCCTCCTTAGTATCATGAAATTCCTCATGCTCATCTAAATCAGATTCTGAAGCAACTTCAATATAGTGCACTTGACCTTTCCCCAAACATCTATGTCCTGGAACCCATGGTTCTCTACAAGTAAAACAAAGCTTTTTCCTTCGTAATTCACTCCTAGTCTCTTCATCTACCTTCTTTTTTGCCACATTTGTCACATCTTTTGGTGGTAGTGTTTGGAAAGTCTTTTTCTAAAAATTTCCCTTATGTTGCCAAAGATTTGGGGGTTTTTGATTAGTGATTGATTTCATAGGCATGCAAGTTTCAAGTTGCAAGCTTCTTTTGATAGCTTCCTGTAAGGTCGAGGGTGAGAAAGCCTTAACCAAACCCTTAATAGAATCTTCTAAACCATCAAGAAAAAGATAAACGATCCTCTTTTCACTCATATCAGGTACCATAACAGCCACTTTTTGAAATTCTTCTATATACTCATTAACTGATTTGGTTTGCTTCAACTTTGACAATTCTTTAAAGTACTCTTCATCATCTCTGAGGTCAAATCTATCTATCACCCTTTGACTGAAATCTTCAAATGTAGTTACATGATCGTGACCTTGAGTAGTCATTCCATGATACCACCAATCATAGGCTGCATCTTCCACGTGTAGACTTGCAAATTGAATAGCATCACTCTCTTTCATGGGGTTAAGTGTGAAGAAAGTTTATAATTTTTGTAGCCATGCTCTAGCTGAAATTTTATTTGTTCCATCAAAAGTAGGTGCTGTAAACTTGCTTAGTTTATTTTTGAGCTCTCTTCCACTTGTGCCCTGCTCCCTCCTGTTCTCTTTCTTGGGCATCAAAGCGTTCATCATATCCACATATTCTCTAAAAGGAACTGAACTACGAAAGTCATCATCTAAGCCATTGTAAGTAGCTCTTAATGTAATCAAATTACCTGTAACCTCTTCCACTGGATTAATGGCTGGATTTGGTACTGGTGCCTCATCTGCAGGCAAGAAAATAGATTTGGTTGATTTAGATGGTGTGGATCTCCCATTTCTTGGCTCCTCTGAAGTGTTCCCTTTCTCATTAATAGATGCAATTCCTTGTAATTTTTCTGTCAATATTCGCAAAGCCTCTCTAATTTCTGCCAAACCATCCACTGTTTGCTTCTGAGTATTTTGGATGTCTTGGAAGAATTTCTTTGCCATCTCATCTGGATCAGCCATACTTTTTTCTTCCTTGGATTTTGTACTTTTGCTTTCAACTGAGGGTTTGATCAAAATTTATTTATTTTTTTCTCGCTGAAAATATCTTTTTTCTCTTTCACTTAGTTGCATGCAATCATAAAATATGACATGCAAGATCTGGGTAGTTATCAAAACTTGACATGCAAGATCTAGGTAGTTGTTAAAACTGACATGCAACTTCTACAAACCCTCAGGCTGGCAAGATCACGGCTCTGATACCACTGTAATGTCCCTTTACTAATTTTTTTATGGTATTTCCAGCCTCAAATCAGAACTTTAAAATCAAACAACCAATATTACAAAGATCTGCCAATTTCCCAATCAAACCCAAATCGGGTATGTCCAAATTAGTGCCAAAAACTTCACAACTTCACAAATTATTAATAAATCTGAAAATGGACATTTTTACAGAAATTTCAGCAGCATAAAAGCCTACAAAATGACATTTCCAGATTTGTATAGCCTTTACACAACAGCCCACAAATGTAGGGCAAAACTATGCTCAATCGGGCTCCCGAAATTAACACAAAAGAATGCCCAGAAACACCACAAAACACTCATAAACTATCTCAGAAGTTTAATCACGACCCAATACATATATTCAGCCCTATTTTAACATCATAAAGTCTAAAATACAGTAGCAAACCAAACTGTTATGAAACACTCAACTGAAAACCCAAACTCAAACCAAAAACAACCCCGAAAACACCCAAATCGGCACTATTCAGCACAAAGGCAAACTCTGTATGAGCATGCACATGGAATGGCTTCAAACTCCCACCCTTAGCCTTCCTGAAAACCTGCAAACTCCCATTCTTGGGTCTCCTTCTCCACAGGTTTGGCAGCCTCTGAAGAACAACAAGAAAATTAGCAAGAATCAAGATGTTCAATGAGCCCAAAATGCCTCCAAACCCCTTTTAAAGAGGGCATAACCCTAACTCACATCCAAGAGAGGTTAATAAAATATAATTTAATAATAATTTTTATTTATTAGTCCATTGGTTTCCAAAGATTAGCCCCTTTTTCCAAAATTTCACCTTTTTGGAGCCTGCCTGCCTTAACAAAGTTTTTTTTTTTTTAATTATTTGAATACGGGACATGACAGATACCTCATGATTGTTGCAAGGAGGGGCATAAAAAACCATCCACAATTTATCCCAAAAATTATTTCTAATAGCATTGTGTATGCACCAATTGATGGGGAACCATTTAGTACCCTCTCTAGCAGTATTTTTCTCATCAAGTTTTCTAAATAATGCACATATTCTACCCTTTGGTATTTCTTTTTTTTTAACATCTTAATATGAAAATTTATTTTCATAAAATCTTTTTTGTTCATCCCACTTAACCCACCAAATATCTAACTATCACTAACTGAGGCTACCTAGGTCTTAATGGATTCAAGCGATGATGCCAATTGAGCCCTCATTGGATTGGTTTTTCCAAACTGTTTCAACGAAGCAATGAGTCCTTCTAATTTAGTTTTGTCTCTCTCTATTTAATTTATTATATTTTGTTGTGTGCCTAGCAGAGGTCTTGCAATTGGTTCAGGTTGTGGAATTTGTTGTTCTTCTTGGGGAGGGTTTTGGTTTTGAGGGTTTTGAGGTTCTTGTGGATTTGCTGGTTGATTATGGACATTTCCTGATAAAAAATCAATTGAAATCCAAATAAATAAAAAAATTTAAATAAAAATTATAAAAACCTTACAAAAAAAATATAAAAAACCTACAAAACAATATGAAAAACATATCAAACAATGTAAAATGAACTTAAGATCACATACAGCATCAACGTGGGCATGCTTATGATCTTAGATTTTACCGACGAGGAGGCATATTGGCAACTGGGGTATGCACTATAGGGTGTATGCGCTATAGCACGTGCACGCTGTTGAAAGTAGAAAAAAGAAAAAGAAAGTGTTGTCACCTCTTTGGTACCACAACTCAATGCATATACCTATTGGAAAAGCTAAACTATTGGATGGAAAAGGAAAACTAGTTGGAACTAGAAATACAAGAAAAGGAAAAAAAATTTACCTAGATCTCACTAAAAGTTTTTGTATTCTAGCTTAGATTGAAGAAAGTTAGACATGGCATGTTATGTTTGATAACCTAATCACCATAATAAAGAAGTAAAGAGTAAGAGTCATACATTACCTAAAGAAACCTATGATGAGCATGTGCAAAGACTGTCAAATCAGTAAAATTAGTAAAAGAAGTTTCAAAAGTAAGTCCTATAATTCTGAAGAGATTTTGGAACTAGTCACACATTTCTTTGTGGGCCAATAGGTGTGGAAAGATACTATGGAGACATATATTTCATTCTATTTTTGGATAATTATTATAGAATGATGATTGTAATTTTTTTGAAGGATTAGTTTGATTCTTTTCAAAAGTTCAAATGGTATTTTGCTAGATTTGAGAAACTAATAGGCTAGAATCTAAAATTCTTGAGATCAAAGAGAGGAGAATTCATCTATAATGAATTCAATGAGTTATAAAATGAAAGAGGAATAAAAAGATAATTATCAACACCTAGAACTCTACAGCATAATGGAATAGCAGAAAGATGGAATGTATCCATCATGGAATGTGCAAGAACACTAATAAAAAATAATAATGTTGCACCAAAGTACTTGAGAGAAGAAATTAGCACAATATTTCTAACACTCAACTGAGTTCAACTAAAGAAAGGTGAAAAAACACCTTATGAATTATGGTATAGGTACAAACCCAATTTTTGTTATATTAGAGTATTTGGAAGCAAATATTATATCTTTAAAGATGCAAGGAAAGGAAAGCTTGATGCAAAAATTAATGAAGGAATATTCCTAGGGTACTCAAATAGAAGCAAGACATGTACAGATGTATGAATCTTAATACTCAAAAGTCATAGAAAGTGCCCATGTAAAGATTGATTAGTTTATATAAAGAAGTGAAGAGAAAAGTAGAAAAGAGCCCAATTCCTACATAAATGTTGACTATTATGAAGAAAAATATCAGACTTTACCTTAGAAGGTTGAATCTAATCAACAACCAAGTGTACTAAAAAAATTCACTAGAAGTTTAGCTTGTGTCACTAACAAAGGCACTTGAGTCATAGATAGTTCAACCTAAGTTGGAACCCTAGGTAGTGCAACCTGAGTCACAAGAAGTGCAACCTGAGTCATAAGAACTACAACCCAAGTCATAGAAAAAGGCACTCGAGCAAAAAAAAAATCAGCTAAAGGAACCCAAGAAAAGGATGAAGATCTTGAAGAACCAAGTAAACAAAGTTTAGAGTCAAGAAAGAATGATCGAAGAATTGAAAAATATGTCACATGATATCATGCACCTGATCAAATAGTTAGAGGAGAGATAGAGGGTATACTAGGAAGGAACAAATTGAAAGGTGCATGTCTACTTAGTGAATTTGAGCCTAGATCTATAAAAGATTCTTTAGAGAAACAAAGTTCTATACAAGCTATGAATAGAGAGATTGAGAAAATATAAAAGAATAAAACCTAGTCTCTTTTTCCTAGACCAAAGGATAAAAATGTCATTGGTACAAAATGAATATTGAAAAATAAGTTGAATGAGAAAGGAGAAGTAATAAGAAATAAGGCAAGGCTAGTAAGTAAAGGTTATGCTCAAGAAGAAGATATTGATTATGGGGAAACATTTTCCCCTATTGCAAGACTTGAAGGAGTCAAAATAATTCTAGATTATGCAACACAAAATGAATTCAAAGTATATTAGATGGATGTCGAATCAACCTTCTTGAATGGAGTCTTAGAAGAAGAGTTCTACATTAAACAAGCTGAAGGTTTCATTGATCCAAGTCAAAGAAACATAGTATGTAAACTTCATAAAGTCTTATATGGTTTAAACTAAGCTCCTAGAGCATGGTATGAAATACTACATGGATATCTAGTGAAAATTGGTTTTGAAAAGAGAAATGATAATAAAAATTTGTACATTAAGGAAGGTCCACAAGACAAGATATTACCTACAAGAATACTTGTAAATGATATCATATTTGGTGGACACCATCATACTCAAAAAATAATGCATGCAAGGAAGGAACTAAGGATTGACCAAGGAAAGCGGGGACAAAGCACACCAAGTGATGTTATGCATGTCATTTGCTAAAGAAATAATAAAAGAATTTGAAATATCTATGTTATGAGAGATTAAATTATTTTTGGGTCTACAAGCTCATCAAATGAAGGATGGCATATACATCACTCAATAAAAATACACTATGAAAACATTGAAAGTATTTAAAATGGAAGATTCCAAAGAAATTGGCACACCTTTGTCTGCTAGACATAAGCTCTCAAAGAATGTGGATTCAAATATTTTAAATCAAACTACTTACATATCAATGATTGGGAAACTTCAATATGTGGTTCACACCAAACTTGATATTCCATTAGCAGTTGGCATAATTACAAGATTTTCTTCAATCCTAAAGAAAATTACATGATGGAAATTAAAAGAAATTTGAGATATCTAAAAGGTATTGAAGATTGTGGGTTATGGAACAAGAAGGACAAAATTTTGAGTTAAGATCCTTCATTGATGTAGATTGGGAAAGAAGCATTGCTGATAGGAAAAATACTAGTGGAGGAGCATTATTTCTTGGAATGAGGCTAGTATCTTGGTAAAGAAAGAAGCATAATTGTATTTCTCAATCCACAACATAATGTGGATCAAGAAATTGAGGTAAGGAATAAAGAAAGAAATAAAGGAACCAATGGTTATCTATTGTGATAACACAAGTGCACTCAATATATATATATATATATATATATATATATATATATATATATATATATATATATATATATATATATATATATATATATATATATATATATATATATATATATATATATATATATATATATATATATATATATATATATATATATATATATATATATATATATATATATATATATATATATAGTGATGCAAACTAAGACAAAACACATCGCCATCAAATATCATTTCCTAAGGGAATTGGTTCAAGATAAAGAGGTGAGATTGGAATATGTAAGGACCAAGGAGCAGATAATAGATATATTTACCAAAGTTTTACCTAAGGATGCATTTATATATCTAAGAGGTAAACTAGGCATTATTCCCTTCACTAATGGTCACTAAAAGAAAAATGATAATATGGAATCAACCAAGCTACATTGAAGATTAATAAAGTTGATGTAGTGTAATGTAGAGCATGCTGCATATGAATCAACATGAAAGGTACATTCTAATTCCAAATGTTTGCATCCTTTGGAAATTGATGTCAAAGATGGAGATTTTTGTGTAAACATGGAAGAGTAACATGCAAGATTGCAGAATGCTTAGAGGAAGAGTCTTGATATTTAGATAATGGATTAAAAAACTAAGAGGCAGAAAATTACAATACAGTAGTGATAGGAAGCAATAGAGACAAATAAAAGTAGAATCTCATAGGGATTTAGTATGCATGAGAATCAAAATGAAACTAAGGATATTATCTTATTGCCCATACTTCAATTAGTTTATGTTATCATATTGTATTTCCATCAATACCAAAGGAGTTTGTTGGAAATAACTCTTCAATTATATATTTCCATTGACATTTACACAAATGTAAGTATTAGCCGAGCAATCAGGTAATGAATACTTTCCATTATTTATTGAGCAGTTGGTTAATGAAAGGATTCCTACTTACAATATTGACTGAGTGGTCAGAAATGAAAGAAGATTAGTTGACTAAGTGGTCAGGCAACAAGAATTCATAGTATAAACTAGGTGTTTAGTCCTAGTGTTGGCCAAGTGACAACAAAATGAAATTGTCAATTATTTTATTAATTAAGGCTGACTATTTCAATATTTATTGATGATTTGAAAGGGTATTTAAAATAATTTTTCCCATCTTATGATATATAAGAAAGGTGAAGTTGTGAGGATAAAGTGTAACAAGAAGAATACGAAAAAGATGGCTATGTGAGTGAAGGGGAAAAAGGTAGAGCAAACTAGTGTGAAAGATAAGCTATAAAGAAACATCTAATCGGGAAGGATCTAGAGGTTAAGCCAAAATAGAGATTTGAATTTGAAAAGGAAGCTTCTTCACAAATTAGGTCAAACTATTGTTGCTTTCTAACCATAATAACAGTAAAGAAATCTCTTAACAGAGTTGACTTAATAGTCATTTTGTAAATCCTCTTACAAGGTGACATTTCATGATTGAAGTGTTTAAAGACCTCTAACCAGGCCACTCCTAATAGGGTGATCTATATCCTCTAATAGGGTCATACTTAATGGTATATTTTGGAACCTTTAATAGGGTTGTCTCCTAGCATGGCTCACTTTAGAAGAGTAAAAATTATTATGACTAGTTACAAATGGTTTATTAGAAATTGGGTTTCCACATTAAATCTTGGTGTCATTTGTGTTCACATGCTATTTTCTTATATTTTATGTTTCTACAACTAAGTTACTAAAGGTTGAAATAGTTTAATAATCTTAAGATTACTTTATTAACCAAGCTATTATGCATTGTATGATCCTAGTAAAATTTTATATTGATATCTAAGGGAAAAAGAATTTGTTTTTGTGGTAGCTAATTCACCCCTCCCTCTTAGTTAATATCTTACATTTCCAACACTTAGTTGATATAGCCTCCATTTATTTAGTACTCTATAATCATTTCCTACTAGAATCCAACTATGCTCCCCACTTAATTTTGTTCTTATCTCCCATATAAAATCAATCCCCCACATTTGAAAAGGTTTCTTTGCCTACATAGTTCTTAAAGGAAAATCCCCATTATATAATCTCCTTGAAAATATTGTTAGAAATAGGAAATACTAAGGGGGGTGAGGGGGCAAGTGAGTTAATATTTTATGGACTTGAGCCCAAAATTGAATATTGTTAACAATAGTTTAACTTGCATAGGAAAGAAAACTATGTTGAATAGTAAATGTAACCATGCAATAAGAGAACTCATAACACCATATTCTAGTAACTAGGAAAACCCTAGCCAAGGGAAAACCCTAGTGGCTAGTATGGTAGCCACAAAATGATCCACTAATCTAAAGTATCTTTTGAAACATATAGATTGTGTTAGGAGTCTATTAGATCCATATAGTGTCTCAATCCTTGTTAGAGGAATTAGGCCTAGTTAGAAGCCTCAACACTTTTAGGAGTTGTAATATACAAATACAAAATGTATGCAAGATGAGCCCACTATCAAAACATGCAATATACAACATCGTTCTTCAATACAAAGAGATAGATACAAAAATATCTTTATACTATTGTTAATATCTTCAATATTTGATATTGCCTTTGCTTCTCATCAAAAAAATTGAATTCCTTTGACCATACTTTAGAAGTCTCTTTAGAATTTTCATATCACATAATGCATACATACTTCACACAACTTTGCATTAACAATCTTTCCTTTATACCTTCCTAATTTACAACTATCCACCAAGTTGTCCTTTATATCTTTATACACTTTACCACATACAAAAATAACTTATGCTAAATTAGTGTTAACATATAGGATTTTATCCCTAATTAGTTAAGTAATTTTTCATAAAAGAAATTCCTTAACCCAAATGCCCATTATTTTGTCTTGCTCTATTCTACTTATATACCGTTATAACTGGTAAACTGACCATAACTCTCTTTGTATAATCTATAAAATCATTTTCTCTTTCATACATCATCATCATAGTGGCAGGTATCTATACCTAATTTTGCACATGTCCATGAAAAACTTGTGAATCTCTCCAATCAAAACTTTATTTGTTCTTTCAAATAAGTTAATTGATAATTACACATTTTTCTAAGAACAATTGTCATAACTTAATCTCCAGGATATGCACTCTTCACACAAATGAAAGTATTCCATAAATGACAACATTAAATATCCTATCCTACAAAAATTTCCAATAGCCTCCCCCTTTGGCATTCATGGTAACATATGGGAAACTTGGCTAAGTCCTAAGAATATAACTTCGAAATATTGGCCTTTAAAAAATCTTTACAAAATTACAAAATTGTGAATCATTAAATATTAACAATATTTCCTAATATCTCCTAATTATATTATAGATCCCTCTTTCATACATATCTATACAACTTTCCTTACTCTTTTCCCCCTTTCAAGTCAATGAAAAAGGTATCAAACTTATGTACAAGTCAAAAATGTACATTCTTCTTCCAATTTTCTTTCCTTTTCATCATATTTTCTTCTAACACATTTTGATTTCTCTTTCTCTTCTTTTTCCTTTATTTCTTTCTTTCTTCCTCCTCACTCTTTTTCTATTTCTCATCCTCATCTCCATTATCTCCATCATTTGAATTAGTGTAGTCCACCAAATTGTCAATAATGGATGGTCCATAATCTTTAAAAGGATCTTATTTTAAATCAAGAGTAATCTTTTTACTGACCACTTGCATGGGGTAAGTACTAGTAGTTACTCATGTAGTTGTCTCTATCATTGTTGTGTCTTTTGCAATCTCTATTACAACTACTATTGTAGATATTGTAGATATATATGGTAATAGTGCTACTACTATAGGCTTAGTTGATAGTGTCTTTTCTACTTCCATAGGAATTACTCCCCCTAAATTGCTAAGTTCTTATACAATTTTAGGTGTAGAAGTCATAAAATTAACAATTGCTTGTTCAATTTCCTTATTCACCTCTTCATATTTTCTACCTATTAATAGAATTTCTCTCCTCTTATTCCTTAGAAAGGGCTCAATACCCTTTATTATTCTCTCAAGGTCATCATCACTAAATTTACATCACATAGCTTTCTAATATGGTTTTCTCTACTTCCCTTGTCATCATCTGCTACTCTCCTCATTCTATTTATTATCCTCTTATACAAATCCTTCTCCATATTCTTCTATATATCCTCAAACCTTTTATTTTCCAAAATCATGTGTCTAACTACAACATTTTCTAACTATAATCTATCCATTTTTCTATACAAGTCATAAAATTTATTCAATTGTGGAAAATTGTTGTTGTCAATAATTTGAACATTCAAAGTTTCAAATTTAGGTTTCCAAGGTTTCATACCAGATATTGTTTTTAATTCTTCCACTGCCTTCTCTGCTTGTTTTACCTTAGTTTATTCTTCCTCAGATTCATTTATTTCTACTACTTGCAAGGTTTTCCTCCTTTTTCATAGACCACTTGACATTTATTTAATCCTTTTCTTTTCAAGGAACTCAACTTGTTCTTTTTTAACCTTAGTTAACCTCATATGCCTCATGGTTCTAGGTGAGATAACTATTTGTACCATTTTTATGTTGACTTCCTCTTCATCTTTATCCTTGTCTACATGTGGTACAACTTAGGATGCACTTGAGATACTTTTGTGTATGGTGAACTAGCTGATAGTCCTACTATAGTAATACCTTAAGATTCTTAAATATAAAATTCTAAGGTTTTTTTCATTAATACTCTAGTCTATCCACTTTCCCTCATTTCCATAGTAATTCACATTGCTTCCTTATACTCTTGTCTATTCATTCTAGAATATTTTAGAAGTGTATCTATTTTATTTTCCACTTTCTTCTTAATATCTTTGACATGAACCTCACTATGAAATTCCTTTAATTTTTATTCATAGGTGCCCCATCTACAACACTATTTATCTCTGTCAAAACCTAGAATAATCTTTTCATATTCTTCAATCAATTCTTTAGTCATATCATATCCTATAGGGTCAGTAAACTTAACTCTATGTTGAATTGATTCCATGTACATGTAACATATATCTCTACCATAAAGAAAATGTCATCTTTGTACTTTTCAACCAAAGGTGGTGGGATTTAGAAACTCTTTTTCATGGATAACTAAGAAAAATTCATCATTTTGGTTATGTCATGAACCATTGTGTCATCTGATTGCCTTTTATAATAGTGTATATTACCATACTCTTTGTGAGCTTGACATTGTCCTATTCACAATCAAGCATACCTGGGAAACTTCTAGTTACTTGGAAAAATAAATGTGTTAGTAGTGATTTAAATCTAAACATTGTATTCTTTGTCTTTTTTAGTCTATCAAAATTGTGCAACAATTGTTTCCTTACAATCTCACATATATATTGACATTCTCTTTCTTCATAGCCATTAGATAAGTTTCATGGATGAATATAGTAGGAACTGAGTTCAATCTAGAATTGCAGTTCATCTTATAAGTCAATAATCTTGCTCATAAGTCTCACACTAGTTTTAGTTATCAAGCCAAGTCTCATGTTCCTGCCATAAGATTTTGTCTTCAAGTTTGTCTCAACTAATTTCTTCACATGATTCTTCTCATTGACTATATTTCAACCTTCATTACTATATTTCATTATAAAAAATGATGGGAATATCTCCTACTCAAAATATGTTCTCATAAATTCTACTCAAGATAATTCTTCTACATTCATGATTGTCAAAGTCCATGTAAAATATATGCTTAACTAGGTTCAGAGTACTCAAATGTTCAAAACCTTGTTTCAAAGATAAATCATTTTTGCAAACTAGGTCTAGGTCCTTGTGAATACCACTATCTCCAATGTTTTCAAACTTGCAATGTATTTAGGCACTAGTGTCTTCAACATATAACATGTGGCATGGAACTTGCAAAAATTTTCCCAAGGGATCATCCTCCAAAGATACATATGGGTGCTTCTTAACTTATACCTAGGTCTTTCACTCACATGACAATTTGTAGAATTTCTAATTTTATTGATTAATGCTTCAAATAGAAATTGAGAATATGATAAATACCTTGTTTACACATAATTAGGGCTTCCTTTTTCTTCCTTTTTCTTTCATTTGAAAAATATTTCAAATTCACTTCAAAGCCCATCTTTAACTCTAACATGATCGAATGGTACTCAACAACTTGATTTTGACCCTTAAATTCCTTTTAATTCATCAAAGCATTAATTACATAAGTACGTAATATAAAAAGGTTGATTATAATTACTAGTTAACTTTATTTCTTTTGAAAACTTACATATAATTTCAAAATCAACTACATAGTTAACCATGGCTTTAACCCAGCATGATCTACCTCATACCTATATCGTATACCTTACCTCACTCTTTGTTACCTCTTCTACCCTTTTGCTGCTCGATCTCTTATAGCAAGTACTTAATTCAAATAAGATGAATCAAATATAATTATAAAGTTCAATCTACTTCCAGATGCTTCATTTGATTATTCCTCTAACACTACATGTGCACTAGATAGATCTTTAGCTTTGAGAAATACCTCTTTGAATTCTTCTACATGTTCTTTTATGTTGTTTTTCTAACTACAACTACATCTATCAATGATTCTATAATTCCTTCTTATATTCCTAAAGTATGGACTCCTTGCATTGTGTCTCATATCCATTTTATAGAATCTTTCTATATGACTAAAGTTGTTAGACAACTGGCATATCAGTGCATTAATTACAAATCTAGGCCTAGGTTGGTTTACAAATGCTCTATAATTTGTGGAAATACATCCAAAGTTTCTGCACTTGAAATATACAATGTTGCTTCAATTTCCATTCTTTCCTTCTTTAGATCTTCGTCCTATAGGGTTAGTACCTCTAAACACTCTACTATTTCTATTACTATTATTAGACTTAGGTTTCTTAAAATTAATTTCTCTAATGCTAAAACCATGACATTTATAACAATACAAATTAGTAACTAGTTTGAATGACTTACTTGTGCATTCCCTTTTCATATGACAAAATTCATTACATGCATAACATATACCTTTGAACTTATATCTCACTTCTCTAGGTGATCCATCTTGCTCATATTGCTTAGGTTCATGACTTGTTTAAGTTTCTTTATTTGATCAACCTATTTTAGTGCATTATCAAATTGATTTGACTCAATCATATTCAAATCTTCATTTTCTTGCTAGGCTAATGAATTTCAAAATTAGTTTCCTTTCTAGCTTCATATTTCTTGACTAAATTTTCTCCAATGAAATATCCAAGACTAGTCTTATCATAAGAAGGTCTTTGCAAAGACATTTATTCAACAATCTTCTCATTGCTAAGTAGAAGCACAAACCTGTATCATCGTTTGTGATATTTGACAAGGTTACGGCTGAAAGGGTTTTGGCCATAATGATTTTGGCTGAAACTTCTATGGCCATACAGATATGGTTCTTTTCCATGCCTACATAGTAGGGGGGGTTATATTCAAAACCCTTCTGACCGAAAGGGTTTCAGCCATAACCCTAGTGGATTTATAAATACTAAAAAAATCACTTGTCAGTGGTCATTTCACTCTTGTGGTTTTCAAGTGGCTAAAGTGTTTTGGCCATAATATGTAAGTACATTTTTTAAAAAAAAATTAGTTATTACATGTTAGCATTAATTAAATTAATTGTTTTAAAGTGTTTTAGTAATTAAATTAATTATATTTCAAGTGTTTTTTTAGTAGTTGATTATTTAGACTAGTTAATTTTCTTTATATAGTTAGATCATGATATATTAAAGATAAAAAACTATATAGTATTTTTTAATTAAATATGTACATTTAATCATAAATGTAGATTTTACATGATCAAACATGGAAAATTCAAGTTGAGACTTAGATTACTAAAGTAATTACACTTGATAAAACATTAACATAGTTCAAACCTATATAGATAACTAACATTAAACTTGAATCATTAGGTAGAACTAAAATATAATAAGTTCTAGTTGTTCAAACTTAATAACTTAAAATTTAACCAACTTCAAACTTAGAAAACTTAGAAACTATAATAACATGTACATGAAACTTTGAAACCTTGTTAAGACCTCAAGATAGCTAAAGATTAGTTATATTTTATAAAACATTAACATAGTAAACCTATATGTACTAAATAACATACATGCATATTTTTTGTTCACATACAGGAGCTAGATGTGCATATTTGAGCTAGATGTTCACATACATGAGCTAGATTTACTAAATCAAATGTGCATATTTTTAGTTACATTCAACTTTGTACATATTTATATATGTACATGTTTTAAATTAAATTTAACTTTCAATTTTATATGTACTTATGTATGTATATCTTAACTCTACATTTATAGATAGAGATCTTTGCATATATCATTATGGAATCTGGTACTGGTGTAGCACCTACATCATTAAGGGAGGCTAGTGTTTAAGAAGGAGGTCATAGTGCTGAGTTAGGCATAGCACATAGACCGATATCATCCTCTAAGGAGAGACAATGTTTGTTTGCAGATACTATTCCTAGGTTGAGACAATCTCTACATACAACCCATTTGATGATATTAATATTGAGACATTTTACTCTTCCCTTTCTCATAGTGTCACTAGCACTATGAAGTATACACAGATTGATGGTGAGGTCTCCACTACTATGGTGAAGACTATATTTCCCTTTTATATAGATAGGCCTAGGGTTAGATGTTATTCAATGACAAAGTGTATAGATCAGTTCATTGCTCCATTTATATATCCTTGGTGGTTAGTTGTGCATCATAGGTGGCCACAGAAGGATGAGTTTCCTCTTTATTTCTACAAACAATTGTTTGCAAAATTTCAATTACATCATGATGTCAATTATAAAAAATTTTTAGGTCATGCTAGACAGGGCCTCAGTTGATTGTTAGAGAGATTTAGACCTTCGAACACCCCTATGCTTGTTAATAAATGGGCAATGGTAGGTCCAAACCATTTGGTCATGCCAAGAGGTCCACAAATGAGTACTGTAGGTTTGACTATTCCTAATGATACAATGAGGAGTCAGTTATTTTTTAGCATTTCCACAATTGCCACACACTTATAGGAGATATCTTCAGATAGATGTGGTAGATATATGTTATGATCTCATGCTCCCATTTTGACAGGTACATCCTCTAGCATAGGAGCTGATGATCTATATGAGATAGTAGATATACCATTGCCACTAGAGGTTTTAGCTATATCAGATGTGGATGCATTGCATTGTATGGCATCTTATTTAGGATTTGATCTTCTTGGTTCATATTAGGCCTTGTTGACAGTCATGGGGATTCCTCTTTGTGACATTGGTGGACACATCAGCCATATATTTTCATGCATAGTAGGATCACAACCCTCATAGAGACAAGAGGATATCCCTACACATTCTATAGCACCTACTCCTACAGAGGGTCATACAATACTTGTCCCCACAACACATATCTTCACACCCACTCAAGATCCTATAGCACCTACTCCTACATAGCCTAGCCTTAGAGCACCTACATTCTATGGTTTAGATATTAGTCAAATTTCCAGAGAATTACATAATGCTATGATAAATATTGTAAATTTATATATGTTTGTATTTATTTGTTACTATAATTTACACATGTATATAGTTTGTTTAGCATGCTTAAGATCTTTTATATGTATGGACTTAGGTCTATACATATATATTCTTGGGTGGTTCAATTTAACTTGTGTACATGTACATGTGTGTTCTATAGGGTCTTAGTGATAGTCTATTGTGTTTTGGAGATCTTTAGACCCCAATAGATCCTACATGATATGAGTCATAGGTATGAATATGCATTTTTTATTATATGTTTGATAGATATATATTATACATATGATATAATACATGCATTTATACATGTATAATTTTATAATTTTACAAATTTATTTCATTTGACATAGGGTTTAGATCTAGATCGTATAGCCTTTCGGGGTTAGGGATCAAGAGGGGTATGTGGTTGATCTTAGTTTACACATGTATATTTCATTGATATTGGGATATATATATCTGTGTGTGTGTGTGTGTGTGTGTGTGTGTGTGTGTGTGTGTGTGTGTGTGTTATTTCAAATACTTTGATATATAGATGTATGCTATTTTAGATACATGTGTTATTTTAGATACATTTGATACATGTGGTATTTTAGAGATATTTGATGTGGTGTTTTGGAGACATTTTATACGGTATTTTGGATACATTTTACATGGGTACATACATTATTTCATAGATGTGTTATTTTACATAGATGTACATATTATATTCATGTTGAATTTATTAGGTTTTCAATATTTGTATTTTTATTTTATAGATCATGTGTTATTTTGTAATGTATGTGTTACAATATTTAATCAATAAATTTAATACATATTTAAGAACATAAAGAGTACTAGTTAATGTCTTATGTGCATGTCAAATTGATCTTTTAATGTCTTAATCTTTTAAGTTTATGTATGTATTATTCATGTTCCTACATATGTTATTCATCTTAATGCCTTAATCTAAGTGTAATTAACTATATTTAATGACATGTCTTAAGGGGAGATCCTAAATTATACATAAGAATATAGATTTAAATGTATTTTTTATTTCATAGATGTATGTATATATGTTCATGTTAAAAGTAAACATGTATGTTTTCAATATTCATGTTTATGTTTATGTTATTATTTTTAATGCCTTAATCTAAGTATAATTAACTATATTTAATGACATGTCTTAAGGGAAGAGCCTAAATTATACATATATAAGAATCTAGATTAATGCATAGGTAAGAATATAACATATACATGTACATAAGAACATATAAAGAGTATGACCTAAAGAAAGCATGTTACAACATTTAATTTGTAAAAGTTAATACATATAAGAACATAAAGATTATATACAAACATAAATAATGTATATAAATACATACAAATACTAAAGGAGATGTCTTAAGGAGAGATCCTAAAAAGTGGTACTAAGGGGATGTCCTAATAGGTGGTCTTAAGGGGAGGCTAGGTAATAGGTGTAGAACAAGATTTAGTATGCAAAGAACATTAACAATAAAGTAAACATTCACAAACCAAAACTAAATTCACATATATGTTTAGACAAAAAAAAGCAAACAAGAAGTGCAAACCTCAAATGAGAAAACACTCCATCCTTTCTTGATTTTGTAGATGTGTCCTTTGATGTGGATGTATGCTCAAGATGTTCAAAGCTACTTTAATGGAGATGGGTAATGGAAAATTGGTAGCTTTGTGAGCTCTCAATTTGGCATTATAAGGGTATGGGTATGGATTTTGGCTCTCAAAAGGGCATGATAACTTTAGCTCAAGGATTGTTGTTGAAATGGCTTGGGATGGGATTCAATTTATAGGCCAAGTGGTAGAGGGATGGAGGGCTTAGATGCAAGGATGGGGAGATGGTTAAGGAGGGCTAAGATGCACTCAAAGGGGAGCACATGGATTGTGCTTTTTTAGCACCAATGAGAATGTGACACTTGTCACAAGGAGGATGAGTGTGAGAGGGTAGGGTAAAGGGTTGGTTAAAGGCATGATGAGTGGCGTTGAGTATGTAAGAGAGATGTAAGAGGAATGAGTGTGGAAGAGGGAAGAGTGTGCAAGATGGATGTAAGAGTCATGAGTGGGCTTGTAAGAGTCTTTTATGGTTTGTAAGAGCACTCATGACTTGGTGGTTGGGATTTTTGAGGGGAGACTTTGGTTTGGTTTAGGAAAGTCTTAAACTTGTTTAGGGAATGTGACAACATTAGGGGGTGGATTAGGCTTGGGTTTAGGATTAGATTAGGGATGTTAGAGATGTGCAAGTGGATGTCATTAATGAGAGTGGGTGAGTTAGTGGCTAAGCTTGGCTAGTATGGGTGGATGGGGTGGATTAGGCTAAATGGAGGATTAGGGATAGGTTAGGGGTTTTTGGATTTGAGGATTTTATTTATCAAATAGATTTATTTAATAAATGGGGATTTTTGGAATTAGATAGAAGAATAGGATTTAATTGATAAATAATAGGTTTATTTGATTTATCAATTATGACTATAGATGATTAATTAAATTAATCAGCTAGGGATGCCAAAGGATTAATTAAATAAGAATTTAATTAATGATGCCTTTAGAGATGGAAAAATTAGATTACCAAAGCGGTGTAATCAAATTTAGGTGTCTACAATAGGTAGTCCAAAGGGGAGGTCTTAAGAGGTTGTCTTAAGGGGAGGTCCTAAAAGGTTGTCTTAAATGAGATATCCATGTCTATGTTAAATAAAAATAACAAAACATGTCCAATTTTGCATATCCAAAATAAGTGATCCAATGTATACAAATTTATAAAGCAAATATCCTGTCAGCATTAAATGTGAAAGTATAAGAGCTATATAGACATAGCTAAACTAGAGCTCCACAAACATTGTATTGTTAGGATCCTCTCTAGTTTTTATTATCTTTAGAAGTTTTTCATGTTCTTCAATAGATAGTTTCCACTTTTAATTTCCACAATTTTTTATTCTTTGTATTGCTTCAAATTGTAACTTTGTTGCTATAACATGGCTACTATAATGTAGAAAATTTCCTCTAGGCTTGTATTCAATAAATTCAATACCACTATCAGTTACCCTTGTTTGTTGATAATATGTTCCTTTAATAACAACTGATCCAATTGGATATAATTGTTCATCAATATCTATAGTTCCTTCTACTAACTTGTGTTTTTCTTTTATGCATCTTAAAAGATCATAGTCCATAGTTTTTGCATTATCTAGTAAGGCCTAAACTGCAAAAATATTTCCTACATGTATGTAAAAATAGATAAATATAAATTAATTTAAAAATGAATATACCTGTATATTAATTTATATATATATATATATATATGTATATGCATACAAACCTACCATAACTAAATCAGAAACACACTCATTATCAGCTGAATATATAGGATCATGAATGTAAATGTCAATGCTAGCATCTTCAAAAGGAGGCTTTCTAACTATCTCCTTCAAATCCCAATGTGAAACATATCCATTCACAATATTTTTGCATACACTCATTGGATTGTCCTTAATGCAGTCATCACAAAAACATGTTTTCTCTCTTAATTTAATTACTAGAGGTTTATGCTTTCATGTAGTCATCACTTGATGTAAACTTCTAATACTAGGAATCGTTTGACAATTGTAAGGATTAGATCAATCTATATTTGTTACAAATACAAAAACTAATTGCCATATTTCAAAATAAATATTCAATAAAAAATTGAAAATTTTGTAAAATACATTAAAAATGAATATAAAGTTCACCTTTCACTTCCCAAAAGTAATGCTTATTTTATTTAGTATCTTGAGTACCAAAATCAACTTTGCACCATTCAACAATTTGATTTGCACTCTCTATCCTATTCCCTGTATGTACATACAACATGCATATATATAATTTAAAATATATGCTACTAGTACTCAAATGCACATTAAATGCATATTTATCTACAAGTTCATGTTGTCAAAGTGCACTCTTTATACATGCTTCTACTCCATCATGCTCCCCTTTTTCATGTCTACTTTCAGAGAAATTCCATAAAAGCTAGCATTGGTTCTGGCATGTTGCATTACTAACCAATTAAATGCTTTTGTAGATTTGAATTGTCTTGTGAACATGAAATGATAAGTAGAAACAATTATCTATGTACATGTATCAAATCAAAATAGGCATGTACAAATAAATATAAGTTAAAATAAAGTTAAATAACTGTTTAAGTTCATGTATACTAACCTGCATATCCATTAGACCAAATCCACTGCTATGAAACATTTATTCTATGATTTCTAAGATCTTCATAGAGGATTGCAAAACAATGAGCCACATAACTCCTATCATGCACTCTATCATCATTAATATAGAAATGAACCTCTAAGATGATGATGCATTCATTTTCATCCAACCTTTCTATCTCATCCACCTCAAATTGTGCATGTCTATAGGTCACTTGCACAAATATTGGAACTTGTAAAGAATGATAATAGTGCCCTTGAAGCTCTATTTGAGGTGCAAATATATAATTCTTAAGAAAATCTATAACTAACAGTATACAACTAGGTGGAAAACAATTTTTGGAATCACAAAACTGTTTAGCTTGTAATCGTGTACCGTGGCAATGTTGGATATGTGGATATACCAATGGATGGAACTTGGTCATAAACTCATCATACCACAATTCACTCTCCTTCAATACAATTTTTTTGGATTCATCTCTTGTCTTATTTTGGTATGTCTGATATTCATATCTCATCCATGAAATTGGTGTCAATTCATGAATATTCTCAATTTGCATTGAAAATTTGTGTGAATCTCCACAATCTTCACACTAATTTTTGATGCATTTCACTTTGAACTCATCTAAATCTTCTAATTTATCACATAATATGTACTTCACAATTTGTGTTGTACTGCTAGGGATGACCAAATTAGGATCAAGTATTGCCATAAATTTTTTATATGATTACAAGTGTAGACCAAATTCAACATGATTTCGACAACAAGAAGTTTCACACATCTTATTTATGTGTATAAAGGAAGGACGCAAACTCTCAAACATTCTCTGACTTATTTTGACACTTGGAAATTCTTACTTGAATGTTTGAAATAATTCACTTTGAGTTATATCTATGAAATGTTTTCGATGTTCAATTTTGGCCCCTGGCTCTTAATCTTAAATTTGTATAGTATCACGTCTATTGGAAGAAACATGAGAATGTGTGGTCCCAAATTCAATAACTTTTCTTTTTACATCTTAAAAAAAAATTTCTTTTCAAGGAACTCTACAAATATTCACCCAGTTATTCTCACTGTTATCATCTAGCATATTTCTCCTCTTGATATATCTCTAAAAAGTTCTTCTAGATATATGTAGTTCATCTAAAATTGCATGCATCTATTTTCTATGTGTCAATATTCCACTAGATATAGTAGTCATCAATGCTCTGAGTGCATTACTCAAATCACCTCCTCGAGTTGTGTAATCAATATTTTTATAAGCATTTTTCAAGTTTTCAACTATTGTTTTATTAATATTATGCACATGGCTTTTCCTATTATCAATACCCAACAACTCCAAAATAGCTCCCATATCTTTTCTCCTAAATAATTTGACATATAATTGTGCTTGTCTGAATATAGTTTTATCTTTGAAATATTCATCTCACATGTTTTGACAATGCCTTCTAACAGTGTTATCATTTATCATATCTTTAGATGGAATTTGGTTAAAAGGTAGTTCCTCATCCAAATACATCAAATTTTCTATGCCTTTTAATTTGTTTCTATCATTAGAACTACCAATTTCTTCCTCTTTATGAATCTCATCCTTGTTATTACTTTCAGTCTCTTCATGAATCTCATCTTCTTCAGGAATCTCAATAGGTTGGTTCTGGTTACATTTTGTATGACCTTTCATTTTGTCATCTCTTATTCTATCATATTTCCTTGATCTTTTCCTTTTACTACCCATTAAATACCTTACTCTATAGAAACAAAAAAATTAATTTAGATTTCACTAAATACTAGCTAATGCTTCAATATAGAATGTACATAAAAATAAGTAGACAGGAAAAATACCTTAAAAATATTCGATCCTTTGTAGTTCTAATTAAATCTACAAAATAGTCACTGAAAATGGCTTCAAAAATCATTGTCTTCTCAAAATGCTCCTTTATTTTTTGCTATTTTTTATATTTAAAAAAAAGAAAAAGAAAAATAAGTTTTATTTTATATGAAATAGTGAAATTAATTGTTGGTAGTTTGATAGGCCGACGGGGGTTATGATCGAAACTCTTTCAGTCAAAAGGGTTACAACCGAAATAGTTTTGGCCATAACTATTTGTGTGGCATCCTAAGTGGTAGCCACACAAGAAAAAATAAGAACTTTTGTAAACATCTCACTTTGAAGGCTAATTTGACCTACTAAAATGATTTTTTTTTTCAACTAAAAATATACTTTTCTAGGTTTTGGAGTCAAGATTATGGTCATATAAATTTTTTATTATTTTGATTGTGGATAATATGTTATAATTTGAAAATATTAGAAGTAGGTATTTTAAGATTCAAGAAGATGTCTATTCAAAAATAGGAAAAAAATAGTAAATCATGTTAAAAAATTATTATTTTTAAATGCCACACTAGAGGAGAGAGTCTTCTTCAAGAATATGTAATTTGTTTTAAAAAAATATAGATTTGATAGAAAAATTTTCACAAGAGAAAAAAACTATCAAGTTCTAATAACTTTGGATTTGACTTGTTATAACTTGAAAAACAGTAGCCAAATTTCAATTTTTCATTTTTGGTGCACTAGGTATACATGTCAACTCTAACATATTCTATAATAAGACCAAAATATGATCATTTGCATATATTTGTTTGATGGGAAAAAAACTCTACATTTTTCAGCATTTTAAAAAAATTGAAAAATAGACTTAAAATTTTCAAAAATAAATAAAATTTTTACTCAAATTTTCTTTAAACAATTACAAACATAAACTTCATCCAATTTTACACATTTCATTAGTTTACATCATCTTCAAATTCTAAACACAAATGCCACTTTTATGTCATTAAATTTGAAGAGTTTAAATTTTGATATCACTTTCCTTTATAAAAAGTGACACAGGTTTGTTTTTTTACCCTACTAGAATATAGCTTCTCAAGTTGTTTCTTAGACTGTGTTAATTCTCCTTTCATAATGATATCATACTTT
Source organism: Cupressus sempervirens (assembly GCA_028749045.1). Taxonomy (NCBI): domain Eukaryota; kingdom Viridiplantae; phylum Streptophyta; class Pinopsida; order Cupressales; family Cupressaceae; genus Cupressus; species Cupressus sempervirens. The sequence continues at coordinate 168,494,220 of CM053784.1, forward strand.
TCAAGTTCTGCATACTCCAACTTAGTATATTCAAGTTCATATATAAATTTTGTAAGGTTAGATCTCAAACTTTCATTCTTAGATTTATAATTTGACTTGATTTTTCTATCATTTCTCTTTGGGCTCAATTTTAGATAAGAAATATTTAGGTCATTCTTCACAATCTCATTTTCTTTGTTTAGTCTAAAAATTTCATCAATTTCCTTTATTTGATCTTTAGGCTCTTTGTTGGATTTTAGATAATCAATCTTATCTTTCACCTTTCCAATGTAGTCTTTAGTAGGTTCATATCTTTTTTTTCAAGTCATCTCTTTCTTCAATAAGAATGTCAATTTTCTCAAGAGCTTCTTTTAGGTTCTTTTGTAACTATTCCATATCAATAGGGATCTTACTTAAGTTGTTAAGCCTCTTTTGAGTAACTATGCTCTGATACTAATTGTTATAAATAGAAAATAATGAGGGAGGGTGGGGGGATTAATAGTTTTAAAATGTTAGTCCAAAACTATATATTCTTAACAATCTTATAAGTTGGCTATGAAAGAAAACTAACTATGTCAAATACTAAACATAAACATGCAATAAGAGAACTCATAACACTATATTTTGTTAACTAGGAAACCCATGGCCAAGGGGAAACCCTGGTGGGGATTGTATCCACAAGATGATCCATTAATAAAAAGTATCTTGAGAAAGATATTGACCCTATTAGGATTCTATTACATTTGTATAGTATCTTGGTCCTTGTTAGAGGACTTAGGCCTTCTTAGAAACCCCAAACCTCTTAGGAGTTGTAATGTACAAATTTAAAATTTATGAAAGATGAACATGTTGACACAAAAACTTGCACCCTTTCTTGAGGTGTGACCCTCAAATGACCTTTTGTAACATGGAAACAATCTCCAAGTGTGGGACTTAAAATGAGAGATTAAATCTTTGAAGAAGGCCAACTTCCTTACTATTAGGATGCACCTAAACTACATCTCTTAAGGAAAAGAGAGGAGATGCACTAGAAAGAATTTCTATCTAGTCTTTCTAATCATTTGCACTTAAATTTAAAAGAACTCAAAAACTGCCTATAGCTTATCAACTTTAGTACAAGATGAAGGTCAGAAAACAATACAATCAGGAAATGAAAACATATTTTCACTTAAGAGATTTACTAAATGAGATTTAGCATAATCATATAGTGCTATAGATGATGAAGATACATCCAAAAAAATAAGGCAAAATATTGTACTATGTTATTTTGGCTAAAAGCAAACATAAAAATAATGGTTTCTATTAAACAAGGCAATAGCATCTATAGAGGAGAATTATTGAAAAAGGACTAGAAAAAGAGATCCTTAACAATATATAAGTTTCTATTTCAAAGATATTGGACATAAATCATTTAGAAACATTCAACTCAAGCTCCACCAACTAAAGTTAAGATCACAGAGTGCAAATCATGAAAATTAGAAAAAAAATCTGATTTTGTACAAAAATTTGCTCATGAATTGATAGAAAATGAGCCAATAAATGATCCTATAATAAAGAAAATCTTGCCCATATCCTCTCCAAGTGTAAACATAGGAAGAAAAAGCCTTTACACCCTATGTAAAAACTCCAAAATCTAGTTCAACAGTAAATATTGAGCTCTTAGGTTGCATCACAGTCAATGAGAAAAAATAATGCAAGCACAAAAATGCATAATATTTTTGAGCTTTGTACTATTGTAGCATAAAATTATTACTACATAATAGACTTATGTTGATGTGTAGAGTACAAAAATGCATCATAGTGCAACATCACAATATGAAAATGTACTACAGTGTACATGTAATGCTCCGTCAAGGGATCCAAAGAATTAACCTAAAATTTTACTAAGTTTTCCAAACAATTTTTTTTTTTTAAACATTAAAGTAAAACCATTCATAACATTCGCGGAAGCAATAGTAATGTATCCAACTGAAAGTAAACATAGCATACATACTAGGTTACATTCTTTAAAGATCCCTTAACGTTGAATCACATCTAAATTAACCATTCATCTAACATCACATCCTTATGAAATAAAAATGATACATCCAACATTCTTAAACCATATACAAGTATCCTTTTAGTAGTTACATTTTAGTTTAGCTCAATCATCCATTGTACATGTTACAAGGTATGAAAGGCTTAAAAGAATATACATCTATGTAAATAAATTACATCATCATCCAATATTAATCCATGATGCAATTAAAGTAAATGAAACCACATATCATACATGATACATTATCACAAAAGATATAAACATCCATCATAAAGATAACCATATATTACAAACATAAATAACTAAGTGCACGGTTCCTCCCAACCATAAATAGTATCATTAGACCATCATGGATCCTAGCCATCCCTCCATGCATAACATCTCATAGCACCAAAGATATCATCGGCTATTAACATAGTAGGAATGTCACTCCTAAATCATCCTACATCATATGCAGAAAGAAATCTAACATGCAAAGTAAAGCGTAAGATAACATCATGCAAATCATGAATGTAAGAAACATACCAGTAAATACATCCATCATAAGGTATATCATCTATCAAAATGCTCCAAGAACAAAATGAAGATAAATACCAACCAAGGATACTCCAGCCACGGTGTCTCGAACGGATCTCAAATGATAAGAGTGATAAAACACTACCACCCGACCACGTGGAACCTAAGTGGTCCATTCCCACCGTGTTGAGGAGATAATCTCATGTCCCAAACAGGATATCCAAATCACATAGCATAAATCTCTATAAGTCTAGGAATCCTAAAAGTATACTAATTCAAAGGTTCCATCACACAAAACTGACATCTAATTCCTAGAGGCACACAATGACATGTAGGAACCTACTATGCAAGTGGCAAAGTGTCATCACATATATCATGTACAAGTTACCCTGGCAGTTAGCTAAACTCCACGGGTCCATACTGATCCTCATGCGGCCACTAGTATCCTCTCATACTGACAAGGCATACTATGGAATGCAACGTCGCAACCAAGCATTCTCTCTACTCCCATCCTAGTCTGTACAAGCACTCAAGGCATGGGCGAGAACCAAAAAAATTATCTTTTTAGGTTCATTTAATCCCCATTTAGTGTGTAAATGTTATCACTTATTAACCAAACTTACAATGAGTTACCTTGGCAGCCACTTAGGGCCTCGGCCCCCATTGAAAGCCACTTCTCGACACTACAAGTAGATAACCTACCCTAAGCTCATGGAATCATAAAATCACCCTATTCCTATACAAGCGACTGGATAGAAATACCAAAAGATAATTCATAAAAAGAATCATCAAATATCCATGATAAAAGAATCAAATATCCACAATAAGAATCATCAAATCTCCATCAGCATCTGAAAAGAATCCATAGAAAATCATGACCACAATAGTTCTCTATTGGCAACTGAAGGCATCACTGATAATCAAAGTATCCATTGGTTCTCAATAACCAAAATATATCTCAAAATCATATTGATCGAAGACTCCAAAATGGTTGAGTCAAAACATGTCACAACATGACATCATCAAGAAATAAATCAACATTTTAGTCCCATCATGGCGACTAGAAATCAATCCAAGGATAACTGATCGATGACTCAAAAATATGGTTAAGTCCAATGTCTTAGATACTTATAAATCAGCTTCACTCAAGAAGACTGATGAACAATAACAATCAGTAAATGCAAACATCTCATAGAGCATTCCATCACATAACCATGGTTGGGTTTAGAAAGATTGAGACCAAATAAGATCAACATATCATCATATCTCATAACCCCCGAGCCTTTGGTAACAACCTAAGACTGGTCAACACTAGTCAACCCAAAACCCAAAACAAGAAGCATAGAGAAAACACAATGCAGACACATGTTTTGGTTTACTAAAATCACATAGTTAAATTGAGTGTAGAGGTTTCAGTTTTTTGTTTGCAAGTATACTTCAAATGTATAGGATTTACCATTTGACCTACAAGACAACCTGTTTGTTTCCCCAATAGCATTATCCTTCCATTATTTAAAATTTACATTCTAAGAATAACTGAAGAATAAATACTTTACTCATTAAATTGATCATCATTGACCTTTAACTAAGTTAAATCATTCGCTTCATTTGCTAAGATCCATGTTACTAGTTGAATAACTCTTCTTTAATGTTACTTCAACTTTCAACATAAATCAAGGATCATTATTCGTTATATTATAAGAGAGCCAATTATCAATCTTCGAATAAGAAGATTATAGCTTTATTAAAATGATCAATTAAATCAATCAATTAACATAGGTACAAAATCCATGACTTTTACCATTCTAATAATACTTAATTAAAACTTAATTAAATATTACTAAAATTTAAGCCTTTTAATTTTAGTCATTATAATAACTAAATCATTACCAATAACCACTAAAGTATCTAAAGTCATTATTCAAGTCATAAAATAAGACTTATCAACTTCAATGTAGATACTTAACAACTCCACTAAAAGAATCGATATTAGCATATCCATTAAAACTTTATTATATAACTTAATTATTAATTAAATCTAATTAACTCTAATTAATTTAATTAATAATTACATATCCATGGCAATGTTTCAATAAATATCAATTGACTAATAACTAACTATAATTTGTGCATTAAAAGTCAACCATAATCCAGTACACAAATATTCATATTCATAGTTCAATAATAATAATTTGTTAATATTTAATAACAAGCTATATTGGGAATCTTATTAATAAATCTATATTGACCACTTCATCATTCTATCAATGAATACTAACATTCCCTTAACAAATTCATATTATCGATAATCATTTCAATTAAGACTCTATCGCACAACTTAATAATTTTAAAATATACTATTAATAACAAGTTATATTAATGATCTTATTACCAAATCTACAAAATCAGATTCATCCTTATTTTAAATAGATACTTATATCTCTTTTCAATTTAATAATAATTAATAAATTATTATTAAATTAATAAACCATACTTAACATTAATTATTAACATCTATGTATTACAATAATTTGCAGACTTAAGGTATCAACCTCTTTTATTAAATAATCTTAATTAATTCACAATTAATTAAATTAATTAATGAAACATATAATTCGCCATATCAAATTATGATAATAGTAACTCAATTAAAACTTGACTAAATATTACCATAATCTAAATCACTTAATTGAATTATTCATAATAATAGCTCATTAATATCAGTCATTAATAACTAATAAAATTACAATAATTTTATTAATTAATTAAAAAAAAAAGACTAAATATCATCACACTAATGTTTAAGTTAACAAATAATAAAGCATGTTTAACAAATATATTAAATAATATAATGCTAAAACCTTATTATAATAACATTAAAATAACATTAAAACTGGTTAAAGCATATATATATATAATAACACATTGGCATTTAATAAATTACCAGTGATTAATACATAGCATTTTCTTATGTCCTAATATATAAATATAATCTATTGGTAAAACTTAATAACATCAAACTTTATAAAAAAACAAACAAACTTTTAAAGAGAATTTGAATATCGCTAAGGCCACTTATATCTGCGCAGCCCACTACCACGTGGGTACTCTGCGATCATGCAAGTACCTTGCTTTCCACGCAGAACAAAGCAAGCATGCCGCCACCGCCAGAAATAAGGTAAGTGGTACGTAGGTAAGGCAAGTTGTTTTTATTTTTATTTTTATTTAATTTGTTTGATATATATATGATATAAGAGAAACTTGTTTATATCAAACTTTATGTAAATAAATTTCTTCTTCAATGAATACAATTACATCATTGCATTGAATCCATAATTCCAATTATGGTTTTTGTTTAATTAAAACAAACTTTCCACATAATAATAGTAAATATCTAATACATATATATATATATATATATACATATATATATATATATATATACATATATATATATATATATATATACATATATATATATATATATACATATATATATATATATATATATTTTTTTTTTTTTTCTTATTTTTTATTTATTTATTTATATTTTTATATATATATATGTTATTTTATTTTATTTATTTATTTTTTTAAAAAAATTTTTTGCAACTATGCAATTTCTCAATTCAGAGTTTTTTTTTTTCTCTTTTTCTTTCAAATCCTAGTATATTTTTAATTCTCAATTCTACTCTAGTTCGAACCCAAACCCAAGGTACAACTAATTTCCTCCTTAATTAGATCTAGGTTTTTTTATTGTTTTCTTTGCAACCAAATAACATACATATCTAGATTCCAATTTCAAATTGCATATTCAATCACAAAGAGTATTCAAACACATATAACAGACACGATGAAGATAGGAAGAGAAAGAGTGCAAATAGAATAAGTGAAAATCATGAGTGCACCTGGACACTGATGCTAATTTGCCATGCCTCAAAAGTCCATAGAAAAATCCCTTCCTTCTCCAACATTCACAATTTCTCTAAGATCAAAGCCAACCAAAATTCCCACATTACTAGAAGTGCTTGAAGAAGCATGGGAGCATGTGGAAACATATGAGCATGTAGAAGCATATGAGCTTCTCAATGCACGTAAGCTTTGAAGCTTGTCCAAACACACTAGGAGAGCCTCTATTTAAAGGCCTCTAAGATGCATCAAGAATGTCTCTAGAAACAACTAGAAGATAAGCATGATGACTAAGCATGAGTCTACTCCAACCTTCTAGATGAGTTATAAGGTTGTAGACACCATGTGCTCAAATAATATGCTAACTCTTAAGTGTAGACAACTTGTGCATACTTAGAGTGCAAACTCATGTGTTGTCTACATGACAACTCTCTAGAATTTGCAAACTCCTATGTGAGAAAATATTAAAATAATGCACATTAATTAATATAATATTTACTTTACTCTTTTCAATTTAATTAATTTATTTATTAAATCTCATGCACTAACTTTAATATCTCCACTTGTTTTATCTTAATATATTTATATTTTAATCACATGTACACATCATACAACCTATAATCTTTTAATAATTTTAATATATTTTTCACTTTTACATTTATTTTTGAAACTTTAGATGCTAAAATATTTATTAACTTAAATAAATATTATCACATTCCAACTTTAAAATTATAGCTTTTATCTTCAAATTTAATTATTTTATTTAATTAATTTCCCAATTAATTAAATAAAATAAATATTAAAATATCATATTAATTTTCCATTAAATTAAACCATTAATTAAATCTTTTAATTAGGGTTAATTAATAGAAAATACTCCAAAGACTCACAAGGTAAAATACGAAAATCCATCATAGCCAAAATACATACAAAATCAAACCAAAAGGGTTAATATCACGAATTACGTCGTCTGATGCATTCGAAGGGTACTCAAGTCAAATACTTGTCCTAATTTCCAATTAGGACAAATGGCTTAAAGGGTTGGAATTTGGACTTGAGAATTTATCTCCTCTCTCTTATCATTGAGATAATGTGGTAGGGTACACTCATCTTGGCAATTCAGGGAAGTCGATACCCGATACCTGCAACTTGCATAAAAACTATGCATGTACAAGCACAATATATACTAAACTAAACAGGCAATGGTAGGAAGTGGTGCATAGTGTAGATCCCGACTAGCAGGTGACTATGACTCCCTTCCTTAACCACATCAGACATGCCATACATAAGAACAAACATGCACACCATACACATGCAAGTATGGGGTAAGTATCCATAAGAAAATACATATGATAATAAATCATCTTACTAATCATCATTAATAATTGCAAACATTGAAAATAATCATCATGCGTACATGAAATGTAAAGTACCAAGTAATCTCTTCATAAAATGAATTGAATCCATAGCACAATATCTGATAGTCTCAAAACAATGTTGCTAGCCATCAACATAAAACTAGCCCTAAAAGAGTTTGACAATGATAACAAAAATGTGACCTAGGGGCAGGCACTACAGCACAACATGCAATGTCATGTAGCATAAGATTGAAACATAGCAAGATCAAAACCTGTGCAAGATTGTGACATTTAAAAAAAAATGGTGTTCATATGATAGACCAACTCATTTGATGAAGTTCCTTTGATGCCCAAAAATGCACTATAGCACAAGATCACAACCTAAAAGCTCCTCTCTTTAAACTCTCCTATGATGATGCATGGGTAGAAAAATGCACCACTATTTCAACCTACAAATGTCGAATGAGAAAAAAAGTGTTCACTTAATAAGGTAGCTCACTCACCAATTATCCTATGATGTCTAAAACTACAACATATTTTGTCCACCCAAGAATTCCCAAAAATGCACAACTTTTCCTCACCAAAAATTACAAAAATTATCCCATAAAGATGTCTTTGATCGATTATCTATACTAGGATAAATGGTGATGAAAAATGTGAACATTTCTTGTGACTCAAGGGTATGCTTTCTTGCTAACAATATTATCAATGACCTTGAAACAATCTGTTGGGCATGGAGTCATAAGCATCAAAAAATGATGCACATCTTTGTCACACATAAAACTAGAAACTCTACAACTGACAAAACAAATCAAAATTTGCTACCTTTAGGAGGGAAATAGATGTTCTGGTGAAATCCTTGCAAAGATATAAATATCTAAATTATTCTATTTGCATGAACTTAACCTCATCTAGAAGCAAGGCTTAAGAAGAATTTCATTAGCTAGGATCAAAAGAACCTCACCATTATCTTTTCAATTAGTAATAATGTATGGGCCACTCTAAAAACCATTAGATTTGGACTGCCCACTTGGTTTAGCTCTATCTGTATCCCACTTAAGAATAAGGTCACCCTCTTTAAATACTCTAATTGTAACCTTTTTGTGAAAACTTATTTTCTCTTGTTGTTGGTGCACCATAAGTGTATGTAGAGCTTGTTTTCTTTTCTTTCTTCTAATTCAATCCAATTTATGAGATAATTAAAGAGAGTGATGAGATAATTAAAGAGAGTTAAACTTGAGTGAAATTGGAAGTCTTAGTCCCCTCCCATATACTAGCATGAAAGGTGAGTTTCCAATTTCTCTCTTGGCTATAATCCTATCATCCCAAAGGGCTTTCCTCAACTTGGTATTCCAACACCTCTAATTATTTTCAATTGTCCTTATTATTCTAATGATATTTTTATTGGACGACTCATCCAAACCATTCCCTTGGGGGTAATAGTTTGAAGAAATACTTAAATATATTCCATGACAAACCACCCAAGAGAAAATATGAGTTCAAATGAAAGAGTTGGCATTATCTAATATGATAGTTGAAGGAACACGAAATCTAGTTACAATTCCATCAAGAAATTCAACCACTAAAGTTCCTATGGTTTATCTTAATGTTATTTCCTCTTTCCATCTTGTGAGGTAATCCATGGTTGCCAAAATTCATTAATGACCAGAACTGGAGGGTGGGTTTATTAGACTAATGAAATCCAAACCCCATTGGGAAAATATATGATTATATTGAATAGGATGAAAGGGAAGGGAAATCAACCTTTTTTTTCTTGAAAAGAAGGAAAATTTATCACATTTCCTTACTCACCCATGAGAATCATTAATTAAGGTTGGCCAATAATAGCCAACCCTCATTATTTTCATTATTGTGATTCTAGCTGAAAAATGACCATGAGCAAGGCCATAATTGAATTATTTTAATATCCTTTTGATCTAATTTGTATTGATACATCTTAATAGGACTCCATTAGAATCCTTCTTGAATAATATTCCATCTATCAAGACATAAGGAATATATTTTATTCTAAACTATATTCTTTTAGCTCTATTTAGATTTTGTAGATATCTTCCTTCTACCAAGAAGGTAGTCATGTCATGCAACCAAACATTCTGATATTCATTTTCAGCTAGCTACTCAAGTTATAATAAAATTTCAACCTCCTTAGGTGTCCCAAATATATGAAATCAATTTCTCACATAATCCATTGACTCTCACATGCTTGGTGATATGAATCTCAATGCCATAGTCCATGAATTTGGTGATCCATCTCGCCTTTTTTTCACTAATAGCCTTGCTTAAAAGGAAGTCCTTTACACTTATATGTGCAACCAAGAGTTGGTTCCTATTATGGGATAGCATATCTCTAAAAAATTTGAGTGCCCTTACAATAGAAAAGACTTTCCTTTCAACATAGCTATACCTTATCTTATAGTCCTTAAGCCCTTCACTAAAGAAATCAAAAGGTTGCTCCCAATTCTCTTTGTTTAACCGTGTCAAGACAACTGATATACTTGATTCTCCTTAAAGAGAATAAAGGATGGAATCCCTATCAAAGTTAGGATTGAAAAGAGTGGGAGTTTATGAAATGGATTTCTTGATCTCTTCAAAGTTGGTCTTTCCTTCCTTGTTCCAATTAAAAATTATATCTTTCTTTAGCATGGATGTAAGAGGCTTAACCATAGTAGTAAGTTAGGGATGAACCTTGTCACAAAATTGATCATGCCCAAAAAAAATTGCAACCACTTATGGCGACTAGGGAGTGGAAGAGAAAAAGTTATTTAAATCCTTTCTGGGTCTAGGGTGAGGTTACCCTTTGAGAAAATGTGTCCCAAGATCTTCCCTTGATCAACAAAGAAAATGCACTTACTCAAATTTAGAGATACACCATACTCTCTAGATTTGATGAACACTTGTCTCAAATGATCAAAGTGATCTAATGTATGCTTTGAATAGATAGTTATATCATCAAGATATATTAGCACAAAATTTTCTAGGACACCCTTAAAAGCCATCTCCATTTCCTTTTGGAATATAGCACCTACATTAGTTAGTCCAAATGTAAGTTTACAATAGGCATAAGTAACCCACTTAGTAGTAAATGTTGTTTTATATTGGTCTAATTCCTAGACCAAAACTTGGCTATAACCAAAAAAAGCCATCCCAAAAGAAAAACCTCTCTGAGTCACTAACTTTGGACAAAAAAAATTTCATAGAATGAAGGGGATGATGATCTATAAGAGAAGCCTTATTAAGGTCCCTAAAATCTACACATAATCTAATTTCTCCATTCTTCTTTCTAATAGGAACAAGATTAGCTACCCACAAGGAGTGTTTAATAGGAAAAATAATATTAGCCTCTATGAACTTGGACAACTCTTCTCTCTTTAAGGGTTCAATCTTTGGGTTGACTGGTCTTTTCTTTTTTCTAACAGGCTGTGCATCATGATTTAATTCTATGGTATGTTGGGATTGTTGAAATTTTATTTAGTGCTCACCTTAGGATTCATGGAAAGGGCTTAACTACCTCTTCTGTACTATAACTTAAGTGGTTGTATTAGGCATTGAAAAATTGATCGTTTGGTGCAATGAAAACCCCACTCTAACAAGTGGTATTAGAGCTTGGTTATAGGTTTGAGTCCTTAGACCCTCGGGTAATGTTGAGGGGGAGATTGTTGGAATTTTATTTAGTGCTCCCCTCAAGATTTGTGGCAAGAGCTCAATTTACTCTTGTGTACTATAACTTGAGTGGTTGTATTGGGCATTGATAGATCAGTCTTTTGCTATAATGAAAAGCCCACTCTAATAGGGATAAGCTTGGGTCAAAACCCTTGAGTTTTTCATATACACAAGCAATAATTTAATTAAATTCTTGACCTAAATTAATGAAAAATTCCTATTCAATCTTAGAGAAAATATTTCCCAAGTTAATATTCTTTCCATCAGTAATGGTGACAGGTTGCTAGTCTTCCTTCCTTCCAGCTAGGATCAATCCTTTACATCTTTCCTAAACATCAAAATTGAATATGCTCTTTGAGGTGACTAGACCTTTAGGAATTTTTTGAGCATCAAGCTTCATGATTTGATCTCCATACTGACTTTGTAGTTTTGATTAATTTATAGTAGAGAAATCAGCTTCATTTTGTAAAAAAATAACAATTTGCAAGTTAGAATTAAGCACTTGCCAATTTATACAATTATCTAGGACAATAGACCTTACAACAAGTCTAATATATTGTTCCTTTGTGTCTGTAACATGCTCTAGTATGTCACAATGAAGACCAATTGTTGCAAGTCTATCAGCATGTTTTTTCCTATTTCTAAGAACACTTTGAATGTTGAATGCCTATAAACCCTCAAGTAAATCCCAAACTCTATTTTCATATGATTTAAGAAGGTTGTTCCTTGTGAAATTCTAATTTATAATTTGGTTCACAACCAACTCACTATCCCCAAGTACCTTCAAGATAATTATACATCTTCTTTGTGCAAGTTGGAGACATTGGATCAAAACTCCATACTCAACCACATTATTAGTGTAATTGAATTGAGGTTTATATGAAAAGTAGTACTTCTCCAAATTGAGAGAAATAAGAATTACACTATAACTTGAACCATTCCTATTCCTTGAGCCATCAAGGAACATATTCCACAACCCATTAGATCTTCTAGTGCTTTCATGAGGTTTGGAATAGGGGCATTCTCTTGAAAACTACAATAATTCCCAAGGCCTATTTCTTTAACCTCTTGCACTAGATCAAATTGGAAATCATTAGCCCACTTATCTAGTAGATAACTAGGAAACTTTGTCAAGAGAGTAACATTTTCATGGGTGTTGCATTCCACATCTTCTTCATGGAGTGTGCAATTCATGTTTATGGGGCTAGGTGTATATGTCTCTATGTGATTAAGGGCCAATGGCTCTACCTTTATGGAGGCTTTTATTCCAGGTATCTAGTCATAAAGAACATGTAAGACTAATAAGATGAAATATAGCCTCCTATTTGTGAAGTAAACTATTTAGATAGAAACATAAAAAAATTGATGGGAAGCTTGACAACTTATATGTCTTGTATTAAAGTACACCCAGGATATGTATGTATTGCAAATTTTATATCTATTAACACTCCCACTATTTGGACAAAACTACCATCCAACTAAATGACTCCTTTAGCCAATGGCTCATACTGAATACCAAGAAGGTCAACTACACACTTTGGCATAACTACTTGTTGCTAGCTCCAGATTCTATCATACAATTGTGAACTAATCTATCTCCTATAATCAAATAGACATAAAAGGGGGAAGGCTTAGTATTCTTACTTGTACCATCTTCTCTTATAGGTTTCACAAAGTTTCTTTCCCCATCGATGGTAGCTAGTCCATTATGTACTTTAATAGCTTTTAACTCTTGCTATAGTAATTCCCACTAATATGACATCATGAGAGCATCTCACATAGGAACACTAACATTAGTCCTCTTCATTTGATATAAAATATTGAGAATAGTATATGTTGGCTTGGTTGGAATCTAAGAAACTACATGGGTTGATATATGAGTTGGGATAGTTTGAGGCTCCTTGGGATTCTTGTTATTCTAAATTTGTTGTAGAACAAAAACTTTGTGGTGTATGCTTGCAGTTATGGTATATGGAATGGTCTCTGAATTTGAAACCTTATTTGATGGATAAGGTGACTCCATTTCTATATCTCTCCCCTTGCTTCTAGTGTTATGAGTTATTATGCTATTACTATCATGTTTTACATGAGAATAATCCTTTGGCTAGTAATTCATAAAAGATGAGTCTCCTTACTACTGGGATTGGAATCTAATAGTAGATTGATTAGCATCATATTGTTGCTTTGTTATTTTATCTTGTATGACCAATTATTGAGAGGACTCTACCCTATAAAATGTACATTTATCATATGAAAATTTGTAAGTAGCACAATATTCTTGTTCTTAAGAAAGATTATTTTGAACAACAAGTGTCCTTACTAGATTTTCATTTGTGTTTGTAGGGGTAACATTGCCCATGAGCCTATTTTAGTTGTATGAAGCTTGATTCTGATTTGGTTTCCTGAAGGATGAAGGATTTTGATAAGGCATATTGAGCCTATTGTCCCTTGAGAGTTTCCAATTTATTATTCATTTTCTACACCACTATAGTATGATCTTGAAATCTCCTTTCCATATCAGAACTATGATCATGGAAATTTTTATCTACATTTTTGCATCATAGCTTGCATCATGGCCTCAATTTTATCTATTTGATTAGAAGGTGTAGAAGTTTAAGGAGTAGAAACAAGAGATTGGCTTGTAGACATAGTAGGATTAGGATCTATTGTAGGTTGATGTCTAGGGAAGAGTAGCATTGGAGGTCTTGGAGCTAGTTTCCTCCTTGAATTAATGTTTTTTCTGCCCTTATAGAAATATCATATGCAATAGGTAGAGTATGTGCACCCAATATTTGTAATGTAGTAGCAATGTCGCTACTAAAAAATCTAAGATAATCCAAGAAAGCTATACCTAGGGAAGGCTTCAATACAATAGGTATTCTTTCACATGTCTTTTGAAATCTATAGTTCAAATCTTTCATAAACTCATGGGGTGCTCTTCTAATTGTATTTATCTGCTCTAAAAGGGACAAGTGATCACTTTTATCTTCAAAGTGCTTGCAAAAAAATTCTCCTAACTCATCCTAGTGATGGATAGAGTTTTGTGGTAATCCTCTATACCATTGCAAGGCCTTTCCTTTTAATGATGAAGGTAAAAGTCTAATAGCAACATCATCCTCTGTAATACCATGCATATTATAAATATTTGAAACTACTTGAATATTTTATATTGGGGAAATAGAAATTTCACTAGTAAAATCTGGTAAACTCTTAAGAGAAGACACTGGTATATCATGTTTTTGAGCCAAAAAAAGAGGAATGCCACCATTAAAGGTAGAAAAAACCAAGTTTCTAGGGAGAGCCATGCAAATTAATGATCTGTTGAAATGGAAAAATGGTGCCCTAGGTTGTAACCTATCAACTGAATGAGTAGAAATGGATCTAGATGGTGTACGTGTTGCTTCTAAAGTCCTAACTGGTGATATAGAAATTCTATTTCTTTTTCTTCTATGATTTAAAAGTGAAAGTTGGGTAAACTAGAAACTACATCTACAAGATGCCCTTGTTTGAACCCTTGGCATGAATTGTAGTTAATCTGGTTTGGAAACCAAAATTTAGAGATGGAGTTGCCAACTACTTGACAATGAGTGTCTTCAAGATTATAATAATGAGAGAAACACTATCCTTTCAGTACAGAGGTTGAAGTCCTTTAATTGAAACCAAGATACCAGTAGACTTCATAGTGAGATTGAATGTGGTCCCAACAGGTTGTTGGTCTTAGATTGGTTTCAACAATTGAGTGTCAACACACTTAACCAATTCTCAAGATGATGTGGAGTATAATACAGATGCTGAGCTATAGTGTGTGCTGAGCCAAAACTTCAATAGGTGCTGAGTGAACTTCAGGTGCCAAGCAAGATTCAAGTGCCGAGTGTTAAGCGATGTTGAGTCACTATAGGTGCTGAGAAAAGTATAGATGTCAAGTTAAACAGAATTACTATAGGAGTGGAGTGAAATAAAATTACTGTGTGCCAAGCATTAGCAACTAGTAAGTGTCGAGTAACATAGAATCAATATATGAGCTTGTGTCTTCACAAACTCAAACGTAAACCATTTTTGAGCTGACTTAGGATGAATCTTGAAGGATCTTGAAGATAAGATCAAATCTTTTGCATTACCTATGTATCAACATGCATCCAATAAGAAAATTGGAGAAAGCATGCAACCAATAGGAAAATTGAATGAATTGAGCGAGAAAAGAAGAATAAATATTGATCGTAGATTCATAGCTAACCCTAAGTCTTCAAAGCCTTTAAAAGGGGAATGAAACCTCATTTTGTGTATTTATGTGAGAAGTGTATGGGTGAATTATAGTAAAGTTCAAAGGGGTGTTTAAAGACTTAGAAGGAAGAGGAGCATTGCAAAATTTAGTTGATCAAAATAGAGCAATCAGAGTTTTGAGGAAAGACATATCAGATAAAGGAAGGATCAGAATAGACAGAGTAGACTAAGGATCTAGAATCAACAATTAAAGATTGCAAGTCATCAGTTCAAGACTTTCTAATACTTTCTATCCATTGTATTAGGAATTAAAATCCTACGATGATAGGTTGGTCTAAAATCCATGTTGTAAGCCTTTCAATAATGTGCTAATCCCTTTAACAAGGTAACATTCCAAGTGAGTGTTTGTAAATCCTTTAACCAAGTTTCTTTTAATAGGGTGTAAAGTCATTAATAGGACAGGCCTTTCACAAGGTAGACCATTGGAAGTGGTCAAACTTTGTAACCTTAAATAGTTACATATTGTTGTAGTGATACTTTGTGGGTATCATCCCCACCCCAATTTTACCTTCTCATTTTTGAAGGTTTCTAGGTTATCAAAATCTTGTGTCATCTATTTTCATGTATGTCTTTACTTTCATGTTAATTAGATGAATTAGAAGCATGTTAATGATTTGAACTAAAATGTTTTAAAGGTTAAATATAGTTACTTCTAATTCACCCCCCTCCCCCGCTCTCAGAAGTAAATGTTCTGACTTGTAAATTCCAAAAATTGGTATCATAGCCAAGTTCTTACAAGGAGGAGCCTTATAGGTTGGAGAAAAGATCTAGAAATGGAAGTCTACAAACTTGGTAACATCATAGAGAATTGGGAAATTGATGTACAACCTGCTCTACATACTTTAGAAGAAGCAAGAGAAGAACTAAGAAAATATTTAAAGAGAAGAAGAGAGATTGCCATAGCTAAGAATGATACACAATACAAGGAGATTGACACCTCAAAATTGTTTTCAAGTGGAGATTCCAAAGAGTTTGATGCAACAATAGCAGACCTAATGGAGAAGAATAGAGCTCAAGTAGAAGAAATCAGAACACTCAACATTGAACAAGAATCACAAGCCATGATTCTTTGTGAGGTGACTAAACAGAAGAAAAGAGCCATTGAAGATAAGGTTATGCAAGAAGAAGAAAAGAGACACCTTGCCAATAGGTTGGAAGAGAAGTCAATTGAGCTTGCAAGAATTTCAAACATGTAGCTAGACACCCTAAGCCAAATGATAAATGCACATCATGAACTGAATGCAAAAGATATTGAGATCTCTACATTGAAGATGGAAAATGAGTAACTACAAAATGACCTAGAAAGAGAGAAGGAGATTGTAGAGAGATTCAAAAAACATAATGAGGCCATCAAGTACTTTGAATAGCTACTGAAATCACCAAGGGCTAGCAATGATACTTCATGACTAAGATACACCAACACTAAAAAGGAGAGTCATCCAAGACTGTAGAAGAAAGAAGTAATAAAGGTAAGAACACTAAACCTACTTATCATTTTTGTGGTAAAAAGGGACATACCTCTAATGTATGCAAGAGTAAGAATGCTCATTAGCATGAAAAACCTAATAATGTGGGTCACTATCACAAGTGCAAAAAACAAGGACATCAAGCACATAACTACAAGACTAGGACTATCAAAACACCAAGATTTTAGGGTCACTACTACAATTGCAAGAAGTATGGACATAGAGCTTTTGTGTATAGATCAAAGCCTATGTGAACACCTAATTAGCTAGCAAGGTAAAATAACTAGGGACATCACTACAATTGGAAATACAAGGCTAGGTATAGTTGTCATTACTATTAGGAATCCAGACACATCCTTCAAAATTGCATCAAAACACATTTTAGTAGAAAGTACAGCAGATGGCTTAGGCAAACTACATGCTTCAGTAGTTTGAAGACTGACCATATTAGCATAAATTTCTCAACAAGGTCAAAGGCACCCAACTCAGAGATCAACAAAGGAAAAGGAAAAGTAGATGTTGAACACATTAGAGGAGAAATAAATAAGACATGGAAGAAGAAAGATGGGAGCAACTCATCAAATGAAGGGATCACTTCACCTAAAAGCTCAAGTGGTCACACTTCATCAAACCAAGTACAAGAAGGCATGAGGAACTGATATTCAAAACTTATTCATACATCAGTTCCTAAACAAGCAAGTACTAAAAAAGAAAAGACCAACATGAATAGGGGTGCAAAAGTTAAAACTTCAAGATTTCATCAGTGTTGCCAAGTTGCCCTCAGATGCCGAGTAAAATTTCAATACATGCCAAGTTGATTACCAAAGACAATAGAAGCCAAGTTGGAAGTGGAAGCCGAGTAAAGAGAAATTTTGGTTGAATCCGAGTGAAGGATACTTCTATGGATGTCAAGTGGTGGAATGATTAGTTGCAGCCGAGTTGGAAGTGGAAGTTGAGTAGAGAGAAATTTTAGTTGAATCCGAGTGAAGGATACTTCTATGGATGTCAAGTGGTGGAAAGACGATGGAAGCCAAGTTGAATGATTAGTTACAGCCAATTTGGAAGTGGAAGCCAAGTAAAGAGAAATTTTATTTGAATCCGAATGAAGGATACTTCTATGGATGTCAAGTGGTGGAAAGACAATGGAAGCCGAGTAATGCATAAATGCTTAATATGTTGAGTGGACAACTGTAAATGCACTAAGCATTAAATTCTATGAAAATAGGGTATATTATCAAAATTTTAATCATTTTTCTTCATCAAAAACAAAGATAAAAGATAAAAGAGAGTACAGAATAACATCAAAGCAAAGAATCGAGCATTTGAGCCAATTTCAATAGTGATTCAACATAGTTTCATCAAATTCAAGGTATTTACATTTGTGCTGAGCTACACAATTTTAAATTTCTTTGTGTTAAAACCCTAGATTCCACAAATGGCTTCTAGCTCTAGGAAAACTTGGGAGAAAGAGCCATTTGAGGTTCAACTAGTGTCCAATGAAGTGAAACAACTAGATTTTTGGCCAATCCTAGAGGTAGCATACAAAAATGACCCAGTTGGAGCACTATCTATCATACCCCCTAAGGTAGTTATGGTCCAAGATGTTAGAAGATGTTACAAATGAAAAATTGGAGCCATAGGAGACATGGAAATGAGTGAAGCCTATGACAAATTGTTTAAAAATAGAATATTGAAAGAGGAATATCAAATTGTTGAGAAGACGGGTTTGACGCATGCCTTAGAATTCTCCACAATTTTCAAAACTGAATGGATCAGGATAGTACTTAGCAAGATTCATGATGGAAGCTTATGGTTGGAAGATGGTCTAGTAAAAATAACAAAAAGGGTTGTACATAGAGTGATAGGGTACCCAACCCTAGATTGGCCAAAGACCCTTAGAGGTGATTCCAAAGAAGTAATTGAAAAGAATATTGGTACCAAATGGAACAAGAGAGGAATGACAATAGACACCATCAAAGACCCTCTTGTTGGCTTTGTTGTTAGGGTTATTCCACACAAATTCTATCAATCTAGCAGACTTAATAGTGTGCCTTGCATTGCAGTGGATGTGGGTTACAAATTAGTGAAAAAGGATCATACTTATGATCTTGTAGAACTACAACTGCAACAAATCAATGAGAATTTAGTAGCAATAATGAGAACCAAGGGAGCCCAATGCAAGTTTGGTGCAATTTTGATTTGCATATTTTTCTATGTATAGAATGAATTTCCATCTTTTGGTAAAGTTGTGTGGAAAGAAAATAGGTCTATAATAACTGAAGTTAATGAATGCATTGAACAAATGGGAGCTAATTTTGAAACCTTTATGACTAGCTATTTTGAAGATTCCAAGAAGACCATGAAGCAAACGCTAAGAATACTAGTTTCATTGGTAGAAAAGCATGTAAATTATGTATACTCTCTTTTAGATATTGACTACATCCATATTCAAGCTGCTACACCAAGAGTTAGATGGCTAAGACCCCTTGGCTATGAGATAAACATAGATGAGGTATCAACAACCATAACTACATTATTAGCTGAGGAAGTGGACAAGAGTGCACCACATTTTGGAACTTTTGATGTGGTCATATCAAAGGTCAACATGGAGTTGAAGACTACCTCCACACCAAAGAAGAAGGACAAACTTGTAAAGGAACATAAAGCCAAATGTGGTGAGGGCACATCAGAAGAAGAAAAAGAAGCTAAAGATGATGAAGAAGAACAAGGACAAGAAACAATTGCATTGAACCAAGGCATGGGTGAAAATGTAGAAGAAGAAGAAGGTGCCAATTAAGAAGCACCAAAACTAGAGCCTAAGAAGAGGAAGGCATAGAAATAGGCAATTGCACAACCCAAGGGGAAGAAGAAAGCAACAAAGTTAAGCCCATCCAAGCTAACTACAAGGGTAGACACCAAAGAAATAACACAAGTGGAAAAGGAATAGGGAAAGAAAAAATCCATAGAGCAAGGAGGGCCTACAAAAAAAAAGAAAAGAAGAAAATATGTTGCACCCCCAGAGTTAGATGAAGTAAAGACAGAATCTGACAATGATCAATTCAGATTGCTAAGGCATTCCACCAAATCTAATTTGGAAAATATTTTTCATAACATTAGGGACAATGTAGATTTGATTGGATTAAAAGGAATTGATTTTAATAAATTGTCAAGAGAAGAACAAAACATATTGGAAGAGTCTATCTACACTATAATGGCCAAGTTCAAGACTACCCCACTTGAACTAGACAATTCTATGCCTAAAGAGCTAAGCTCTATTGTAGAGAATAAATGGCATTACTGCCTTAATATGGAGAAGGAAATAAGGGAGTCAAAATTGGCTCTTTTGATGCCAGACCTTACTAAAGGTCAAATAAGCAAGGCCAATAAGAAACATGGGAGAAAATTTGCACCTAAATATAGAGCCTTTAGTATTTTATAGAATAAAATAGAGGATGTTGTAAAGAAATCCACGCAAATGTGGAAATTAATTTATGGGTTGACAATAGTCAAGGAAGGCCAAGAAGATCCCTTTGAGGCAAGAAATGATGAGGAGGAAGAGGAGAATGAAAAGGATGAAGAAGGAGAGAAAGAGAAAAAAGAGGTAACTGTGGAGAAGACACAGCAAGATGATGAGGCAACAATTGAGAAGCAGTAGCCAGAAAAGAGTGTCCAAGACACCCAATTGCCACCACCAAGTCCTCCACATAAAACACCAAGACTTGCTAAAATTTTAGCTGTAAAGATGTTCTTGACACCTCATGTTAGAACATCAATCCATTGACTGTAGAGGATCTCAAAAAGATCCTTCACCAAACAACATTGCAATCACAATTATGCACAAATCCTATTTTGGTGAGTGTGGAAGAATTGAAAAAATCTATAGTAGAGATTACTGAGGAGAAGATGAACACATAAGAACCACCTTCATAACCTCCCACAGCTACAAAGAATCAACCAAAAGAGCAAGCAACACAAGACACAACTGCTAATGTTGATTATACAGTAAAAGTAACAACAACTACCAAGGAATTAGTAAAGGAGAAGACAAGACAAGATGTTCCTACTATACAAAACCAAGGTGCACCTCCTCAAATCATTTTCATTGAGCAAGTTAGAAGTGGAGAAGATAAGGAAGAGGAAAAACCCCCCAAGGAAAGAGAGCAGGAGGCAATATAGACACTAGTAAACTTTCCTACCTGAAGGACTCCTACCAAATAGTTGAGCATTGATACAATACTTCTATAGATCTAAGCACCAGGCTCAAGCTCCACCAAGGTAGTAAGGATACTTCACTATGGAGACCCTACACTTGATGAAGAAATAGTCATACCAAGTTATGACTACAAAAGAATGAACCTGGCACAGATAAATGAAGTGCAAGAGGCACTAGAGATGAAGAAGAAGTAGGAGATACTTAGAAAAGAGTATAGATAAAAACAAGCATTGGTAGAAATAAAAGATATATTCCTTGATACATTTAGCTTTCCTATACATGATGAAACAAAGCCTATCATGAAGCAATTGTCCAACATAGTGGACCAGGTACAAAATCAAGACCTTGATACTAATGTCAAATTATTAGAATGGTCTAAAAATAAATTTTAAATGAAAGTTAATGAGAAGATATCTAGTGACATAGCATTATCATAGGTTGAACTATCTAAGAAAATAGAAAAGGTCCAAACAATACTTGAGAACATATTCTTATTGTTCTCCAATTTGTATGACTCGTCATATTTGACACAAGAAGCTAGCCAAA
Organism: Cupressus sempervirens; assembly: GCA_028749045.1. Classification (NCBI taxonomy): domain Eukaryota; kingdom Viridiplantae; phylum Streptophyta; class Pinopsida; order Cupressales; family Cupressaceae; genus Cupressus; species Cupressus sempervirens. Next base: position 168,516,207 of record CM053784.1, read on the forward strand.
GAATATTGAGCTTGGAAAGGAATCTTAAGATATCTAGCACATAGCTACATAAAGATCTAGCTGAAAGTGAGAAGCATTTTGCAACAATGCTTCACACTCAAAAGGAGTTAGCTATATTGACAATAGAAGAGGCCAATCTCAAGGCAAAATTAATATAGATTCAATCTGTTACTACCCCACATTTGGAAGTACTACATAAGGAAGTGACCTATGTAGAAAATGTTTTAAAGAAAGACCCTGATCTTTCTACCTTAGAAGGTCTAGTACATCTTGCAGCAGAGATAACCATCTAGCTCAAAGCACTGGAAATTGCCTTAGATAATTGGGATGCTTCTCTAAAGATGATAATGGAGGTAAATAAAACATTTTTTGCCTAAATATTCTATTCATTCTTATGGCCCTTTGACATAAGTGTCAAAAAGGGGGAGATATAATATTTTGGGGGAGATAACTATAGGAGATAATAAGAATGGGAGAGTAATACATTATGTAGATGTCATGCCCAAAATATATGGGCAAAACACATAAAAATTTTTTTTTCTTAAAGTTAAAAATTAAACTACTCTAAGTTTGATATGTTTGTGTTCATAGTTAAGGTATAGGTTCTCTACATAACATCTTAAGTTTACAAGCTTGAGGATGAAATAAATCATTAAATTTATACTCTCATTATAAAATTGATATTGACATTTGTTTCGTTATTACATAATTTTTACAATATATATATTTAAAATTATTGGATAACAATTTTAATGAGTATGAATCTAATTAAATAGAAATTTCTTAATCGAGAACCAACTTTAAGAAATATCACATCTAGACAATCACATAATTATACTTAATTCAAATCAATTTAATTAAAATCTAAATTTAACAATTAATAACAAACTTCTCTATTAAAGCTAACTAAAAAGAGACAAGGTCATAGCTAACACTAAGTACACTAAAACTTTTAAATAAATAACTTGGCAATCTAAACATTTATAATGAAAACTATTGATTAATTCAACTATCTTAAATTTAAAAACATTACACAAATAAAACCTACTAACACTAATATATTAACATAATCTAAATTAACTACATACTTAATACTAATATATCATAACTAAAATAAAACTAACTATACTTACTAAAACTAAATACATTTAAAATTTAAGATTTATTCTAAAATAACAATAACATTAATAATATATCTAAAATTGAATAAATCAAAATCAAAACTAAATTTCATTAGTAAAACTTTACTGACTTAAGCTAAAACTACTAATTATATTTTAAAATTTGAAACCTTTCAAACAAATATCAATTGAACTAACATTAAATTTCTACTAACTCAAAATTAAAAAAATTGAATACTAATTTAAATTTAAAATTATCATGATACTAAACTAAACTAACGATCTTTAACCAAAACTAAACTTACTAACTTAAAACCTAATATACTAACATTATTTAAACACACTATATAACCACTAACTAAAATACAATACTAACTAAATAACATTCCTACATCTTACTAAGAAAAAATTAATTTTAAAAGGAAACCCTACATATTGATCCCCCTAACTAACCTAAGACCTACCCCTACACTCTTGGAAAATGGGCTAACACTTAGTGGGCACACCCTAAGAACTCTTCCATGCTTCCCCAAATAGTAAATGCCCTACCCAAGGTCTACTCGGGGTAGAGCCTAGCCCTCATCTCCCCTTCCATGCAGTATGAACTTGAAAGGAGGTGAGCGCATAGGGTGAAGGGATGGGGGTTACAAGGTGGCCCTTTTTAACAATTTTATATTTTTTTTGTCATGACATGGACCTCCACGCAGGTATTGCACATACTATGGTAGGTGAATGATTAATTCCAGTGCCTTAGCTTCCCAAGCCTATTCACGCACCGAATGGGAATGCACGCTAACCCAAGGTCAAAGGTGATGAAAAGAATTCCCATGGGTGGGAGGTAAGAAAGGTAAAAAAGATATAAAAAATATTAAAAATACTACCACCATTAATACCCACTCAATTCCTATTACCATGTCACGTGGTCAAGGATGTTGCTGGAAAATTTGCATGCATGGGAGATAGCATGATTCAAGTCCCTAGTCACATCAAAGGATGACTAAAGGGTATTATAGCAGTAATCACATTGTCTAATTTTATACTCCAATCTGATCCATGATCCAAGAATGACGATTAGAATGAAGTAGGGGGGGTAGTCATAAGTGAAAAGTCCTTGGGATTGAGCGCCAAGTGGGAGGGGCATTAAGTGCCAAAAGTTTAATTAGTAAGGAGTAAGATAGCACTAGGAGTTATATATTAAAGTTAAGTAGCTAGAATTCCTAGGATATTTAGAATTAGATATTTACATAATAATATTTACTTTCTCTATACTCTTTGAATTTAAACTTTCCAAAATATACTCTGTTACTTCAATGAATTAATTTTTCTTTCTCATACAAAATCCAGAGAGCAAAATGCTTCTGTAGGTGCACTTTTTTGAAGTCAAATTTTCTAAGTGTTGATATAATCTTCTTGCTATATTTTTTTGTTATACTACAAGTGATATTCATCCTTAGTGACAACATGGATTCCCTTTTAACAAGCATACTATTACAAGGATGTGTATATGGTTATATTTTCTTTTCTCTCCTATAATTTATGTTTTATAATTCATCATATTACAAGGGTGTATGTTCCTTATTTTCAGAATTCAAGGAGATGCATAATCTCTTAATCAAATTTGATTTTGTCAATTATGAAATTCAAAAAGGAGAGAGATAACTTCAATGTCCACAATGTAGGATTTTCATTTCCTCTTAATACATAAAACATCAAATTGGAAACTTCAACATATCAAATTACTTTTCCTTAATATAATTGAAAACTTTAGAATTCATAATTCGAAGGCATTATCTATTAATCTATTTTCTCACATACATATGCATAATTCAAGAATCACATAAGAGAAATGCAAGGAGGTTTTCATAATCTTTTTATTTCTCTATTATTCATCCTGGTTCAAGGCTCCATCGGGAATGAGCCAGTAAGAAAACCCAACATCCTTTCCAATACATCAAAATTTAAATATGTTTTACATAATATTACAATTGAATTGAATCCTCTTCTAGGTCCTTCACAAGTGCTTTCTTCCAATACCTTTAATACCTCAAGGAAAACAAGGAGAAGACAAGAGCTACCCTAGGGTGAAACATCACAACATCAAGAACAAATCAAGCATACACCCCAACTCGATTTTACACAATAGGTCCAAACATAGAACTTGACTAGGGGGGAGGTAGATTTTCCCAATGGGAGACATCAATCACCATACCACAACATATCCTTTTTGGAGCTAAAAATTCAAGAACTTTTGTTCTTCTATAAGGCCCTTTTGAGGCTATTTCCACAAGGATTTTTATTCCTTTCCATATTCAAGAATTCATAATATTAAACAAGGTATGCGATGACAAGTAGGGGCCCATACACCCTACCCTCTTTGCCTCCTCTCACCATGAGAGGAGACTCTACACCATTGAGGTCCAACTAATGCCCTTCCCCCCATACATGGCCACTTCTTCCCTATCCAAGGGTGAGTAATGCCAAAACAATCCCCATGAAATACCCTAAAAAACAAAGCATCAAAGAAAGCATAAGAATAACATCAAGAACAAGTTAAAATCCCTCCAAATCAATCCCAACACACAAGCAAGCAAAACCAAGAACAACACAATGCCTTATGCATGATTCAAGCATGAACAACATGAAAAAACAATTCAAAAAAGTGAAGAACTCCTACCTTCACAACAAGGTATGGTAAAATGGAAAGTTGAGAAGAGCTTTTCCTTTTTTTTCTTCAATCTTCCAACTTTCTCTAAAACTAGAGATTGGGTAACAACCCCAAAACTACTCCAAAATGCCTCTAAGTATGATCCTTAACTCAAATAGACTTCTAGTAACCTCAAGATGAATTTTGAGTCACCAACTCAAGTAGGAGATAATCAATTTTCGCAATCAATCAAAAATAGGGTTTTTGAGTGACCCTAAAAGTCAAACAAAGAGACTAAGGGGGTGGAAAGTACTCCCCATCCATACCCTTACCCCTAGGGCACTTAAATTTAATGTTTTTAAACCTTAAAGACTTAATAGGAAACAAAGGCTAGCAGAATAGTAAGACCAATTAACAACCTTCAAAGAAAGATAGTGCAAAGATAGCACAAATAAACAAGGGAGTTCAATTTTGTCTTTCTATTGGATTTCCCAGCTAAACTTCCTCCACACTCATTGCACATATCAGTAGTTCAAGAAACGCATGCATATATGTAAAAATACTTATCAAGAAATTCATGTAATTTAAAACATCCATTTTTCTATAAAGCATTAAATGACAAAATCAAATATCTAAAAGTAAAGCATCACACATCATAAATAGCATAATAATGTTCAGTGCATCAAATAATGTTCTAACATATCGAGTCATGAGTATCAAAATAATAATGTATCATCGATGCTAGGATGGGTCGGGGTGAGGCCTCATAGTAGATATGGAGGAGATATACCTAAAGAGGGAGACAATAAAGATTTTGAATCTTGGAGAAATAAGGGAGTAAAGCCAAAAAGTACAATAAAAACTATAAGAAGATGTGAAAATGGGGAGCAGAAACAAAGGGCGAGTACAAAAAAATAGATATAGAGTACAGAAAAGGAAAAGAGTATCAGATACATCAGCATGAGACAAATTCAGCTCAAAGGAATTTTGGTTACAAAAATGGCACATCATCTCAAGGGAGTTACAAGTTTTTGAGGTATATAGTCTTCTGTAGAATTTTGAACAAGTTTTTGAATGTTTTGTACATATGTCGAATAGAATGTGTAGTATACACATAGAGATAAGATCCATAATGTTTAGTTAAGTATTTTTGCTACTCATGTCAAAGGGGGAGATTGTTGGTCTCAGATTGGTTTTGACAATTGAGTGTCAAGACACTTAACCAAGTCTCAAGATGATGTCGAGTATAATATAGATGCCGAGCTATAGTGTGTGTTGAGCCAGAAATTCAATAGGTGCTAAGTGAACTTCAGGTGCCAACCAAGATTCAAGTTTCGAGTGATAAGTGATGCCAAGTTACTATAGGTGCCGAGAAAATTATAGATGCTAAGTGAAATAGAATTCCTATGTGTGTCAAACATCAACAACTAGCAAGTGTCGAGTAACATAGAATAAGAATATGAGTTTGTGTCTTCACAAACTTAGATGTTAGCCATTTTTGAGCTGATTTAGGATGAATCTTGAAGGATTTTGAAGATAAGATCGAATCTTTTGCATTACCTATGTAATCAGCATGCAACCAATAAGAAAAATGGAGAAAGCATGCAACCAATAGAAAAAATTAATGAATTAAGCGAGAAAAAAAAAATACTAATCATAGATTCATACCTAACCCTAAGTCTTTGAAGCCGTTAAAAGGAGAACAAAACCCCATTTTGTGTATGTATGTGAGAAGTGTATGGGTGAATTATAGTGAATTTCAAAGGGTTGTTTAAAGACTTAGAAGGAAGAGAAACATTGCAGAATTTAGTTGATCAGAACAGAGTAATTAAAATTTTGAGAAAAACATATTAGATCAAGGAAGGATTATAATAGATAGAGCTGAACAAGGATCTAGAATCAGCAATTGAAGATTTCAAGTCATCAGGTCAAGACTTTCTAATACTCTCTAGCCATTGTATTAGGAATGAAAATCCTATGATGATAGGTTGGTCTAATAGCCATGCTGTAAGCCTTTCAACAAGGTGCTAAATCCTTTAACAAGGTAACATTCCAAGTGAGTGTTTGTAAATCCTTTAACCAAGTCACTTTTAATAGGGTGTAAAGTCTTTAACAAGATAGGCCTTTCATAGGGCAAACCATTGTAAGTGGTCAAACTTTGTAACCTTAAACTGTTACATTTGCAGTGATACTTTGTGGGTGTCATCTCCACCCCACTTTTACCTTCTCATTTTGGAGGGTTTCTAGGTTACAAAAATCTTGTGTCATCCATTTTAATGCATTTCTTTTCTTTCATGTTTATTAGATGAATTAGATTCATGTGAATGATTTCAGCTAAAACATTATAGAGGTTAAATATATTTAATTTTGATTCACTCCCCCCCCCCCACCCCTCTCAGAAGTAAATCTTCCCACTTGTAAATTCCAACACAGGCATGCCAAAAACTCTTAACATAAAACTTTGCATCCTTGCTTGAGGTTAGACCCTCAAATGAACTTGTGTAAAATGGAAATGATCTCCAAGTATGGGACTTCAAATGAGAGATTGAATCTCTAGAGAAGGTTGACTACCTTACAATCATGATGTACCGAAACTACAACTCTTGAGGGAAATGGAGATGATACACTAGATATAATTTTGATCTACTCTTTCCAATCATTTTTACTACTAAACTCACAAACTATACTACTTCTTGTAGCTTATCAACTTTAGCACAAGATGAAAGTCAAAAAATAATACAATTAGGAAAGGAACATAGATGTTCACTTAATATATTTACTAAATGGGATTAAAATAATCATATCATTTTGTAGATGATGAATATACATCCAAACAAAAAAGGAAAAATGATTACACAATCTTATTTGGGCTAAAAGTAAACAAAAAATTAGTGATTTCTATGTAATAACATCTATAGAGGAAAATTCTGCAAAAAGAACTAGAAATAGATCCTTTGAGAATATACAAGGTTTCCTTTTTAAAGAGATCAAGCATAACTCAGTGACCATCATTTAGCTCAAACTCCACCAACTAAAGTTAATATCACAAAGTGCAAGAAAAATAAAAATAGAATCTAATTTTGTACAAAGATTTTTTCATGAAGTGATAGAAAATGGGCCAATAAAAGCTCCTATAATCAAGAAAATCATGCACATACCCTCACCAAGTGGAAACATAGAAAGAAAAAGCCTTTACGTCGTATAAAAAAGCTCTAAAAAGTGGTTTGACAATAAGTATTGAGCTCTTAAGTTGCATCATAGGCAATAAGAAAAAATAATGTAGACATGAAAATGTGCAATAGTTTCGGCTTGCACACCATTGTAATATGAAATTTTTTCCACATAATAGACTTGTGATGACATGCATAGCATGAAAATGCATCTCAGTGCAACATGACAATAAAAAAACAAATTGCAATGCACAACATGTGATCTCACATAGTGAAAGATTGTAACATTACAACGTGCATAAGATCATGACATCGAATGAGAAGAAAAGTGTTCATTCGATAATCCAAATCATTCAATGAAGTTTCTTCAAAACTCAAAAATGCACTGGAGTGCAAGATCACAACCTAAAAGCTCCTCTCTTCAAACTATCTTGTGATGATGCATGAGCACAAAAATGCACCACTATTTCAACCTACTAATGTCGAATGCACAAAAAAGTAGTCATTTGATAACTCATTTGACACAACTCCTATGATACCCAAAACTACACAATATTTTCATGCACCCAAGAATGCTTAAAAATGTACACCTTTTCCTACCCAAAAATTATAGATATTATCTCATGAAGATTTCTTTTATCAGTTATTTGTAATGGGATAAATGGTGACAGATTTATCAATAGAGCCCACTCTAGAAATATGCATTATACAATATAATTCTTCAATACAAAGAGATAGATACAAAAAAAAATTTACACTTCTATTGTTATCTGTTGAGATAATGGGTGTTGCACACATTGCATAATATTGTTATTTTATTATTTTATTTTATTATGTAATGTTGTACCTAGATGGACATGCAACATGTAAATATTCTCACAGAATATTCTTGATTAGTTGTATTGTAACATTGTGAAAATATTTGATGTAATTATTTAATATTGGGGAAAAGAATTAAATACCCAATATTAAATGTGAGATCAAGGGGTTAGGTAGCACATGGTTTTAGCACATGGTTTATGTAATACCACTTGGTGGTTTTGTGGGACTTGCTACTATATAAGCAGCCACAAGGGTAGTTGTTGTAGAGAGAGTAAGAGAGTGACAAGGAGAAGACAAAAGGCAAGAGTCGAGCGGGACAAGGCTTGACAGGTTAGCCAAGGGAGCATTTTTGAAGGTTGAAAGCATGGCATGGAATGTGTGGATTCATGCTTGTTCACATAGTTTGCTCAGTTGTGGCTATGGCCATGAAGGCTTCCATGGTTGTATGGCAATGGTATTTTTGCTAAATAATACATGGTGATGGATGCTTTTGGAGGCTGGGTTTTTCCCTCAATGAGGGTTTCCCAGGGTATATCTTGTGTCACAATTTTGTGGGTATGTTGTCTATTCTCTTGCATGTGGATTTTAATTCCGTATTTATTTTCAGATCTATTATGGGTTATGTGGAAACGGTTATATTCTTTATTGCCAAGTTTCCTTACAAGTGGTATCAGAGCTATGGTTTTATTATTGTAACCCTAGATTGAATCCATGGGAATGCATGAGAGGATAAAAGAAAAGGCCAAGGTATATGAATGATTTATTGCAGATCTAAAAGTTTTGGGTTTGCTATTATGATGGGATGTTAAAATATTTGGGCATGTGAAATTGTTGGACAAAAAGATTTTTTCAGATGTTTCATTTAAAATGAGGCTTTTGGGGGGGGGTTTAGCTTGCAGAAATGACCTCCTGGGTAAAAACAGACCTCACCATTGGATCCGGGTCAACATTTCCATAAATTTTGATATATAATATGCCCTAGTTTTTCCATGTTAAGAGGAAATGAAAGAGTTTTTTAGTTTCAGCCCATGATGGCCGTTAAATTTAATCCCGTCAGAATTTTCGTCACTGAAAAAAATTTAAAAATGAAAAATCGTACTGAAAATGGTAGAAAGACTATTTTAGTAAAATGGCCATAACTTTCTCTCAGAATATCGGATTTCAGAGTTCTTATAGGCGTTGGAAAGCCAATTCAGAGAACTACAACATGGCATAGGTTTAGTTTTTTGATTTTAAAATTTTGTCAGGTTTTCAGAGCCCTAAAGTTAGATGTTATTTATTTTGAGCACAGATTAGGGCATAACTTGGGCATACAGAGTCAGATTTTGGACTTCGAGTAGTCAACGGAAAGCTCTTGGAGAGCTCTACACATTGGTTTAGATTTGGTGCAGGTTTGGCATGATTTATTTGGTGATATATTTATCTAAACAGCTTATAGATATATTTTGACTATGGTAACATTGTGAGTTTATGGCATTAGAGATTTAAGATTTGATCTCATTGTATACTCAGTTCGTAATTCAGTTTGGTCTCATGATGATATGGTTATTAGTGTTTGGTTTAGATATGCATGATGACTTGTTGGGTCTACAAGTTGTCAGTGTTGTAAGCGGTCTATACTTACAAGTTGCATTTATAGCTTGGTTATGGGCTATCTTTGCCCATTGATCTTTCATTATTGATGCATATTCAGATTGGTGGCTTGGATTTGGGTTGTCTATGCCCTAATTCACATGATTTACTATTTTCTTCATATAGAAGGGATGAGATGTTGTTACCAGGGATAGTCATAGTGGAGGATTGTGGTTGACTATTTTATGCTTACAGGTTGGACATATTGAGAGCCAGATGCTCGGTTCATGGATGTGATCATGGTGTCATGGATTTTGGCATGACATGATTGGTTATACAGGTACATCCTTGATGTTCATTAGCTTGGATTTTCTAATTTAGTTATGGTGGTATATCTTCTTGGTTGAGGATCATGGTTATTTAGTTTTTTTTGAGGAGCTCATGATGTGCACTTTGAGTTCTTTGATGGTTTGATGCCTTGGTTGATTCTCATGGTTAGAGGATGGTTTTTCATCATTATGTCATGGATAGCTTGGATACACGGTTTAGTGGGAGCTTGTGACAGTGATGGAGAGACAGTGCAGGATTACTTCCTGGCTTGGTTTATATCTTCTTGGTTTGGAGAGGATGGATTTTATGATGCCATAGGTGACTTGGTACCACGGTTGAGTGGGAGTTTTTTGGCATTGATATATTTATTGAGTGTTTGCAGATGTTGGAGGTTTGTCTTAGATCCTGTTGCTGCAAAAGCATCTTTGACATTTGCATGGTGCACTTGTTATCTTCATGGTGTATAAAGATGGTTAGATCTTGAGGACTCATGGAGTTCTTGGTTATCTTCATGGTATGTGGAGATGGTTCTTGCTGGTATGTGGAGATGGTTTTCTTCATGGTGTGTGGAGATGGTTGTATCTTGAGGACTCACAGGGTTCTTGACAAAGGTGCGGTTTATATTTTTTTATTTGGCATGTTATCTTTGGTGTGAGGATGGTTTCATTATTATGTCATGTTATACTTTGGATACGCATTTAGTGTTGTGACATGTTATGGTGTGTTCATGTGGAGCATGTTATCTCTTTAGTTGAGATGGTAAGATCATGTTGTCATGTTTATGTTCCTGAGGCCATGGTTGGAACTTTGACATTGATCTTCATTTAGTTTCTTGGTATTGAGTACACTGATCATAAGCTGGATACTTCATGATATTGCTATGTTGCATTTGGAGTTGGCATGGATTGATTGGTTACAGGTGCTCATGGATACTTAGAGACGGTGGTGACGTTGATTTCTCTTAGATTAAAGAAGTATTTGTTGGGATAGTTGATGGTTTTAGCAGGAAGTCCAAGGAGCAGTCACCTGATATGGACTTGAGAGAAGATTGTTCTTAGATGAGTCTTGGTTGGAGACTTGGGTATCTTGATGAGCATTCTCATTCCCCACTCTTGGTCTACTCAACGGTTTACTACTTGAGAGGTATAGCCCATTGTTTCTCTCAGTTGCATTATATTTATGCTTGTCTTTCATGGATATGAATCTTGAGCTATGGTACATGAATTAGTTCTGGAGGGTTCATTTGAGAGATGGTTTAGCATTGGTTATCTCCATGTGCATATGTTGTTATGCTGGTTGAGTTTGGGAGATGGTTTTATATTGGGCATATTCCTTGGATTAGGAATTGTTATTCCTTGGTTTAGGAATGGTTTTATTGAGTTTGATCTTCTTGTGAGAGGCTTACATCCATGATTAGTTATATGGTATGGTTTGGGTGTTGTTGAGGCTTCTTGTTGGTGTTTTATGGAGGAGATCATACTTGCACAGTTTACATCTAGAGGTGTGTGTAGAAGGACATGATACAGGTTATGATTTGCATGGTTTCTCTAGTCTTGGTTATCTTCTTGGATGTTCAGTTTTTCCTACATTGGATTTGAGATTGGTTGGAGATTGTGATCACTAGTTTGTGCTCATGTATGTCATGTGAGAGATGACATGGTTATTTCTTTATCTCTTTTCTCTGTTAGTTGTGGAGAATTTGGGAGACTATTGGAGACTTGTTATGAGAGTTTCTTCTTGCAGGATATTGGTTTATGTATTGTGGATGTCCTTGATAGTACATGGATTCACTTCTTTGAGATGTTGTGAGTGGATTGGTTATAGATTTGACATTATCTTTTGCAGTGGGAGCTTCTTGGTATATATGTGGCAGGTATTGCTCTTGAGGCTTGTGATTGCAGGTTATAGATTGGATATGTCAGTGATATAAGATTCACTTGTTATACCTTTGAGGTATGGATATTTGGATGGGTTTGGCACTTTGCTGTGGGTGCTATTTCAGCTATGGATATTTTGACAACTACGGATACATGTGATTACCTTTGGATCAGTTTTTTGTGCTTGGAATTTTAGTTGGTACAGGATTTTATGATCTTCTAATGCGACAGGTTGGGTGGTTTTCTCTTTGGATGGCTTCTATGTATATCCAGTGGGAGTGGCATAATAGGAGGTGAGATCATTCATGTTCGAGATGCTGGATACTTTGATTTTGTTGCAGGTACCAGGATGGAGCACTTGGTGTATTTTGATCCATGATGGTGGATGTGCTGGGAGGGATTGTTCCCTTGTTCATTTATGTGGCTACAGATTGACCCTATGCAATGTATACAACAAGTGGGAGATTGTTGAGATAATGGGTGTTGCACACATTGCATAATATTGTTATTTTATTATTTTATTTTATTATGTAATGTTGTACCTAGATGGACGTGCAACATGTAAAGATTCCCATGAAATATTCTTGATTAGTTGTATTGTAACATTGTGAAAATATTTGATGTAATTATTTAATATTAGGGAAAAGAATTAAATGCCCAATATTAAATGTGGGGTCAGTGGGTTAGGTAGCACATGGTTTATGTAATACCACTTGGTGGTTTTGTGGGACTTGCTACTATATAAGCAGCCACAAGGGTAGTTGTTGTAGAGAGAGTAAGAGAGTGACAAGGAGAAGACAAAAGGCAAGAGTCAAGCGGGACAAGGCTTGACAGGTTAGCCAAGGGAGCATTTGTGAAGGTTGAAAGCATGGCATGGGATGTGTGGATTCATGCTTGTTCACATAGTTTTCTCAGTTGTGGCTATGGCCATGAAGGCTTCCATGGTTGTATGGCAATGGTATTTTTGCTTAATAATACATGGTGATGGATGCTTTTGGAGGCTGGGTTTTTCCCTCAATGAGGGTTTCCCAGGGCATATCTTGTGTCACAATTTTGTGGGTATGTTGTCTATTCTCTTGCATGTGGATTTTAATTCCGTATTTATTTTTAGATCTATTATGGGTTATGTGGAAACGGTTATATTCTTTATTGCCAAGTTTCCTTACATTACCTTCAATATCTGATATCCCCTTTGCTTCTTATAATAAAATTGACATTCCTCTTATGATCCCTCAGAATTTATGTGTCACATAATACATACATACTTCATTGCATTCATAATTTTTCCTTTATATTGTTCTAATTTATAATTATCTGCCAAGTCGTCCTTCATATCTTTATACACTTTACCAAATATAACATTAACTTATGTTGACTTAGGGTTAACATCTAGGATGTCATCCTAATTAGTTAATTAATTATTTCATAAAGAAATTTATTCCTTAACCCAAAATGACCATTATTCTATCTTCCAATGTCCTACTTGTATATTGATGTAACTGGTAAACTAACCATAACTATGTCTGTATAGTCCATACAATCATGCACTCTTGCATATGTCACCATCATAGTGACATGTATCCATACCTAACTTTTCACATGTCCATGATAATCCTTTTAAGCTATCCAATCAAAACTTGATCTAATCTATCAAATAAGCTAAGTGATACTTAGACAATTTATTGATTAAAACTATCATAACTTAATCTTCATGACTTGTTCTCTTCATACAGATTATATGTTACCATAAATGACATAATAAAATATCCTATCATAGTCAATTTTTTAAAAAAATATGGCATGCTTCATATTTTCTAACATAAGAACAATAGTCTTTAAATATATGTGGCCAATAATATCTTGAACATAAAATCTTGTGAGGAATGATTTGGTAAAGAAATGGCCTCCACAAACTCCTTCATGAAATTCTTTCAAGATGGATTCTACTTGGTATGTGTCTAAAAGAAAGAGTAGCATTCCCATCTTTATTCTTCTAGTAGAGGTCACTTGGATAGGAATATATTTTGAGGATTGAAACTTTATAGTTTTGTTATAATTCTCATCCAAATCACCAAGGCATTTAATGTGTCTTAATTATTACACTATCCCACTATACCACATACATCTATCAATACTTACTTCAATGTGCTCAAGGCCTACTTTATTTACTTGAGAAAATCTTAAGTTTTTGTCAACCATAATCTTAGCCAACCCTTGACCTCTTATGAGCTTGATTATTTGGATGTTGATAATGAATTTTGGAATGTCATTTATCAATCAACATCATCTAACTATAGTATATTTTTGTCTAAATATGTCCTTGACAAAATCATTTGGGTATATGATTGTATTTGTACCAACCAATTAAGGTTTGGATGATTTTTGTACCTTTACTAGTGCATTAACCTATTTCTCATTTATGTCATAATTAATCTCACAACTTTAAAAATTTTGCTGAAGAATTCAATAAGTTATTAATGTCTTATTTCATTCTTCTAAAGCATGACTACAAAATGGTGTGGCAGGATGCCAATGATAAAATCGAGAAAGGCCTTTTAAAATAGGAGTTTTGAGCACAAGGGACTCTTTGATTGATCTTTTTATATCAAAAAAAATCTTTTAAGGCCTCTTCATCCCATACCACCTCTTCTCATTTCTTCAACATCTTGTCCATAGGCTTGATTATTTTTGCAAAATTAGGCACAAATTTTCTCACAATTTTGATTTGGTAAAAAAATGATTGAATGACCTTAAATATTTTGGGATCATTTATTTCATCAATCATAACCACTAGCTCAAGGTCAATCCTTTCTCCATCATTAGATAAAATATATCACAGACCTTCCTTTCTATCACCTCAAAATGATATTTCTTAGGATTGAGTGATACTCTGTACTTTTGAATTCTTTTTCTAATGAATGAAATAGTCTTCTTCCCTTTGAGTAGGTAGTGATATCACCTTGATAAACAACTAGAATAAAATCAATAAGTCACTCAAATGTAGCACCCATCTCCCTTTGAAATGTAGCACCAATTTTTTTTTATCAAAATGGCATCCTTGCATTTACATAAGTACCCAATGGAGCAAAGAATGTTGTCTTATATTTATATGTTTATATATTTCGTGTCATTTTTTTAATTATATCAAAAAGAAACCATACATCATAGATATTAACTCATTTATAATGACCTTTTTTAACAATGCTTCCATTGCAAGAAAATCATAGTTATCCTTTAATCATGATATGTTTATATTCTAAAGTTAACACATAACCTTATATCCCCGATCTTCTTTCTATTAGGAACAAGGTTTGTAACCCATGTGGAATGACTGGCATAGTTAATGATCCTAGTATCTATCATTTTTATCAACTCCTCTTTCATTTTAGGGGGGAAATAAAATTGGGTTAATAGGTCTCTTCTTTCATTGGAAAGGTTGAGCATTATACTTCAAAGGCATATATTCCTAAAATGAGCCATCTCTATAATCCTTTAAATTCATCATAAGACTATCTAGATACATATCTATACTTTCTCAACACAAAAATGAGGTCTAACTTGATTTGGAGTTAGCCTTTTACCAAGGAAAATTCCCTTCGTAGAATGCTCATTCCCAAGATTAACCTTTTTTATTTCTTCCTCTACTAAAACAAATTTATCAATCCTAAGATTCTCATGCTCATCAAAAGCTCTTTCTAATTCCACAAATACCTTTGGCATGTGATTAGTTTTGAGTTGCACAACTTCCTCCCCAAACAAGGTTTCCTTATCATTATGATTCTCTACAAACTAATTCCAATCAATCTTTTGATCTTGGTATTATCCTTCACATGTTAAAATTTTAATAAAATCCTTGTCATCATAAAAAATGTGGCAATTATGAACATTACCTAGTATAGATGGTCTAATTTTAATCTCAATTTGAATAATTTATCACAATGGGATGTGAATCTAATGGATATCTATATTATCCATCATTTTAGCTATAAAATTGTTAGCTCTATCAATTCATCTTATTGAAAATGCATTACAAAATTCAATCAAATCCATGACATAGTTCCTATATTATTTTAATATTGAGTTCTTGGTAGTAAACTTACTTCTAATCTAAGATACAATTAACTTTGAATCACCAAAAAATAAAATAGTTTTTATCTTATGCATGATATTTGACAATATTGTTGGTTCATTCAAATTTTAAGAAGAAAGAATATTCAAAGCTCTTATCAAAAGGAGATGTTGGAACAAATCCTCCACTATTACCTTCATTCTTACAAGATCCATCCAAATCTAGTTTCCATATTCTATTACTTTCCTCCTACAGACACACCTCATTAGGTTGATCAATATTTAGAGTTATTTTATTTAAGGTTATCTTGAATTTGGATCTATGTCTACTTGACATAATTTCACTCCATAGTCAAGATTGAAAATTTCAGCCAAGTATGTAAATCTTGTATCCCTATTAATTCTAATATATCTTTGATTTATAGGGATGGTTTCATACTAAAAGTCTAACTGAATATTTCCTCCAACCAAATTAAACCATTTCCTAAAATGTAGCAAATAATAATATGTTGGTATTTCTCCCATAGTAAATTCCATCTTGTATGACATATTTGGACATGTGGGAAATCTAAATTCAATTTTATTCATGACTCCTACGATAGGCATTGACCAATTATCCATCACATAATACCTTCCATAAAGTGTATCTACTATTTTCCCTAACTCTTTAATGACATCTACCAACATGATATTTACCACAAAACCTAAATCTATCATACAATTCCTCACCAGTCTATTGTTAATCAAAAAAGTTAGATAAAAAGGACCTACTTGTAGAGAGTTCTCATTAATATTGGTTATAAGATATATAATTAGTGCTTCATTTGTATTTTTTTTCTTTTGATCCTCTTTACCTTCTTTAAAAAAAACATTCAAGACTTATTTCCCATATTTAGGAATTATTATAATTTCAAAGAAAGGAACTGGAATCTTTACTTGAGAGAAAGCATTAGAAATAGATGAATTAGTACTTACCATCTACTTACCTCCTAATTTATTTCTAAGATGATTTGTTACCTTCATTTTTTAATCATTTGGCACTTCCTTCTCCTTATCTTTCTTGTATAAATAATCTTGTGGTCTATTGACAAGGACTCGTAACAATTTCCACATATCAAGATTTATAGTCTCATTCCTTAATCTATAGTTTCTTATGGCTTCCTACACAAGTACAATTATATAAGCTTGTATCTCTTCATCAGTTAATTTCCTTACCCTTGGGTTCTTATCCTCATCACAAAAGACTTGTTGTGAATAATTTTGTCTTATTTGAATCGTATCAACATTAGGAATATGCTCATCTTCTGAGGAGTCCTAACCTCCCCAAAGTGGTTTTGATGATAATGTGTTCAAAGTAGGCTACTCATCTTGTTTCCTTCCTTCTTCCAATATGCTATGTGAAATCTAATACTAGTTACGAGCCTATGGTAACTTGAAAATCTCACACCATGCACCACTTTCCACACAATTGATACTCCTCTTAAGAGGACTAGGGGTTTCATTCTTTCTTATTGGTTTTTCATCCTTCCAAGCAATGTTTTATGACATTTATTAAAATTTGAACTTATAAGGTCTATCATTGCTATTAGACTTGAAAGATTCATTATTTCTTTTCTTAACATGTAAATATTTGACAATGTTTAACAACTTATCAGTTTTTTTGAAATCTTTGTTTTGTTTTGGTGCTTTAGGGTTGAATAATCTAAAATCTTATCTCTTCCCAATATTACCAACAACATTCCTATCATTCTTATTAGTTGTTACTACTTTGAAATCCACTTGCAATATGCTAAGCATATGAAATATCTCATGGTGGTTTTTATGTAGGATCATCTTAGGTCGATAAGAAATCTTGCATCAAGCAAAAAAAAAATTATATTCCTATACAATTTTGTTGTTTGTAGAGTAGCTTTTGTTGCTTATTGTTTCAAGTTGTGTGTTTTTGGTATATTAATTTAGACCCATGGTTGATCATTTCCATAAGTGTGTGTAGTATAATGTTCTTTGTGCTTAGAGTTTTGTGCCTCCTTCAATGCTCATCTTTAGCTACTAGTTTCTTTTAGCATGCCAAAATGTTTCAATCTATGCAATTTCCTATGAAGACATGCATCTTACATGGTTGAGGGACATATCTTGGATCATATGTGGACCTATCCTTAAGAGCATAAGTTCTCTTTTGGTCATTTTGTTAATTATTTGTTTTATCCTCCAAGGAAAGACCTATTTTGTAATAGGAAGAATTCTGGTCCTACTTGCTACATAAGGACTTGGATTGGATTTAGGATAGTAAGTTCAGAGGTAGAGGAAGATAGACAAGAAAAAAAAAAAGACTCAATTTTGTGAGCTTTGATCTCTGATGTTGTAATTCATTATTTTGGGCATAACTTGGAAGGCCTTACAACTAGACATATTGAATTTATATTTTATCATGTGAGTTATCTAATCAATCAATATTTATTCATGAGTAAATTGGTTAATTTCTTTTGAATATGTATTTTTTATCTCATGTGTACTCTTGAAAAGGTGTTAGGAGATTGGAATTTGGTTACTTTCCCCTACCAACCTTGCACCATGAGAAATTAGAGGAAGATTTTCTTTCCTCATGAGTTTGGGATCATGGAGAACCTAAATTGAATTGGTTGTAGGGTAGTAGATCTAGATTTTTACCTATAACATGTAGAAGGTTACGATATTGTAGTAACTATTATCAATATTGTTCAAGGTAGAGGGAATGAAAATAATGATATTATTGATATGTTGAGGAAGACTACTCTAAGACATGAATTTTTTTATACACCATAGAGGAGAGGTGTACATCCATAGGATGTTAGTGACAATGAAGTGGTACCTAATCCTAATCTTGAACCTAACATGAAACAAGATGAGGAGAGATTTTTGAGAGTTTTGTTTAGGGAAAACTCCAGACCCATTTTTAATGTCACTTTCTATGATGGAAGGACTGAGAGTAATGTTTTGTTGGATTGGACAAATTCTCTGAGTATGAAAGTACTCCTTAGAATAGAAAGGCAAAGATAATAGTCACCAAGTTGAAGGGTCATTCTTTACTTCAATGGAATCATTTCTAGATTGAAAGGAAAAAGTAGAAAAGATAAGATTAAGACATGGGAAAATATGTTGGAAAGGTGAAGAAGAAGATCATTCATGTAGATCACCAGGTTAATATGTTGAGAAGAATGAAAAATATCAGACAAAAGGCTATGGTTGTAAAAGAATATATTGAGGAATTCTACAAATTGCACATCAGATTTGGTCATGTGGATGATGAGATTGAGAAAGTATTTAGATACCTGAATGGTTTGAGAACTTCAATTCATGATGAGATTATCTTTGTTAAGGTTGATAGTGTGAAAGAAGCATATCAATACTCCCTAAAAGGTGTGGATTTTTTGGTGAAGCAACATGATCAAAGATAAAGAGGAAGAGGTGGTAGATTTTAAATAACTAGCAAAAAATCCTATGGAGAAAGTAGAATATCTAACAATACAATGTAAGACAAGACAAGGGTAAAATGTAATGGAAAGAGAAACATATTGGTAAGAGAGATAATTATTCTAGAGGTATCTATACTAGATACTCTAGGAATAATAGTGGTAAAAGAGAAGAGAGATATTGGTTTAAGGGTACTTGTTTCAATTGTGGATAAGGACATGGAGATTTTGAATGTACTAATCCTAGAAAAAAAATTGGAGGTAGCAACAGAAAAACTTTGGCCTATGAAGAAGTTTTTGAATCACTAAATGTTCCTGAATGTGGTGAGAGCCCAATGTTAAGAGGAATCTCATGGAATGAGGAAATTAGTGAAGGCCTATTCTAAGGAAAAATTTTCTCAAGACAAGATGTAAGATTGAAGGAAATTGTTGCAAAGTAATCATTAATAGTGGTAGTTTGGATGATTTGGCTTCTAAAGAGCCAGTTAACAAACTATTGTTGCACAGGTTTAGACATCCTTAGCCTTAACATGTTGGTTAGATGTAGAAGGGGCATAAGTTACTAGCAAGAAAACAATGCCTTATAAAATTCAATATTGGAAATTATTATGATGACATTTTGTGTGATCTATTAATTGTTGTCATATTATATAGGATAGACCTTGGCAGTATGATAGACAAGTTTTGCATGATGGTAGGTTAAATCAGTATACTATTTGGGTTCATGGGAAGAATCTTAATAAGAACCATTGTACCATAGCAAGAGGTTGTTTTGTTGAAGGAAGTTAGTTTATTAAGGATGTGAAGGATTAGAGTTCTTATTTTTCTTCAATTGCTAGGAAGAGTGAGAAACAAGATGAAATTAAGCATGCACTTGAGATGGAATATTTGTTGATTGAATTTCAAGATATCATTTTTGATAATGTACCTAATGGTTTTCTTCCTATAAGAAGTATTATTCATTGTATGGATTTGATACCTAGAGCTAGTTTACCTAATAAAAAACTACATAGACCAATGCGTGCTGAAAAGAAATAATTAAATAGAAAAGTACAATAATTTTTTGGTAAGGGTTTGATTAGGGAATGTTTGAGTCCTTAAGTTGTACCAATTGAATTAGGACCTAAAAATAATGCAAAATTATTTTAGAGATATAAACAAGATAATAATGAAATATAGGTTTGCATTACCTAGGATGGATGACATAAGGGATTGTTTGACTGGAGAAAGACATTTCACCAAGATTGATTTGAAACATGGTATCAACATATCACAATCTAGGAAGGAGATGAGTGAAAAACTACTTTCAAGAAAAACAAAGGTTTATATGAATGGTTAGTTATCTACCTTGTAGTTTAACTAATGCTCATAGTATTTTCACGAGGCCATTGAATGAGGTTTTGGAGAAATTTGTGGGTATGTTCGTGATTGTATCCCTTGATGACATCCTAATATTTATTAATACTAAGAAATAATACCTTGAGTATATTAGACAAGTGTTACAAAGATTGAAAGAGGAAAAGTTGCTAATAAATTTGAAGAAATGATCATTCATGAAGGACAAAATTGTCTACCTTATTTTTTTTTTTTTTCTGTTGATTGTTTGAAGATGGATCATTAAAAGATAAAAGTTATTTTTGAGTGTCATACACATGATAATGTTGGGGAAGTTAGATCATTTCATGGATCAAAAAGCTTCTATAGGAAGTTTTTAGAATTTTTAGTTCAGTATGTAATGCCAAGAAAGAGACTCTAATAGGAGATAAAAAGGATTGCAAATGGAAACATGGAGCACATAAGAGTTCAAAAACATTGAAACAAAAGGTGGCAGTGTTACCTACACTTTATTTGCTTGATTTCACTAAGATTTTTCAAGTTGATTGTGATGCTAGTGGAAGTGTCATTGGACTTGTTTAGAATCGAGAAGGAAGACCTAAAGGTTTCTTTAGTGAGAAGTTGAATGATTATAAGAATATATTTTCATTTTATGATCATGAGTTCTATGCAATTTTGTTCAATCTTTAAAGAAATAGAGAAATTATTTGATGCATGAGGATTTTGTGCTATACATTGATTATAAAGCTTTACAGTATTTGGGAAATAGAATAAGTTGAATAAGAGACACATGTAGTGTGTAGAGTATTTGGAGAATTTTTCTTGTGCATTGAAATAGAAGAGTGGATAGTCAAACAAAGTGGTCAATGCTTTGAGAAGAAGGAATTTTTCATAGAAATGAGAATTAAGGTACTTGGTTTCAATGATTTGAAACATTTGTATGAAACTCATCCTAATTTTGTAGAACCTTGGAAGTCTTATAAGAATCACATGACAAATGAACAAGATAAGTGGACTGATTATTCATTCAAGAAGACATGTTGTTTAAAGAGATTCAATTGTGCATACCTTGAGGATCTATGAGGGAAAACATCATGAAGGAGAAACATAGTGGTGGACATGTTGGATATTTTGGAATTTACAAAATAGTGAAGATGATCCCTAACAGACATTAATGCCTCAGCTATACAAATATGTTCTGAAGATGGTTAAGAGTTGTAAAATTTTTCAAACAACAAAAGGAGCTAGTCATAATTTTGGATTGTATTAACCATTTCCTATACCAAATAAACCTTGGCAAGATGTTTGTATGGAATTTTTGCTTTCTTACCTTACCTAGAAATTAGAGATGTAATGATTATATATTAGTAGTCGTTGACATATCTTCTAAAATGGCTCATTTTATACCTTGTAAGAAGACATCTAATGTAATAGATGTGGTTGATTTTTTCTTTAAAGAAGTGCTAAGATTTCATGGGTTGCCAAAGACTAGTGTTTTAGATAGGGATACTAAATTTGTAGGTTGGTTTTGGAGGACACTTTGAAATTTGGATACTGAGTTTAAGTTTAGTTCTATATATTTTATCTGTACATACAATGGACAAATTAAAGTTGTGAATAAAAGTTTGGGTAGCTTGTTGAGATGTTTGGTTGGCGATAAGCCTGCTAATAGGGACTTGGTTTTGGCATAAGAAAAGTTTGCATACAATAATTTAGCAAAAAATAGTACTAAGAATACTCCTTTTGAGATAGTAAACAAAATGAATCCTAAAGGAACTACTAAGTTGAGGGATTTGAAAATTGAAATGAAGAGGAGTGCTAAAGATGAGGAATGTATGGATTTCATGAAGAATTTACATGAAGAAAGAAAGAATCTAGAAACTAGTAATCAAGAGTATAAAAAAGGGTTAGATAAAGGTGTTAGAAATATATAGTACTAAGAGGGGGTGAAGTGGGGAAGGGGGGTGAATCAATATTCTACAAAAATTTTCCTACAACTCAATATTGTTAATTACTTTATAACTTACATATGAAAGTAAACCAACAATGTTGAATAGTAAATATAACCATCCACATTGACAACTCATAATGGCCAAGGGAAAACCCTAGTGGGGATGAAATCTACTAGATGATTCACTAAACAATAGGATCCTTTTAAGGATATTGACCATATTAGGAGTCTACGAAGTACATATAGTGTCTCCAGTCCTTGTTAGAAGCCTCAATCCTTTTAGGAGTTGGTAGAAGCAAATAAAATGTATGCAAGAAGAGCACACTACCCTAACATTAAATTATACAATTCAATTCTCTACAAGAATAGAGATACATAAAATACCTTTTGTCTATCATACTTCATAGTTCCTCTAATCATATATCAGATGTAATTTTCATATCATTAACTACACATCAACCATATTTCATACATATGTCGCATAGTTCATCACATATGACACACATCTTCCACACTTATCTTCACAAGATAAGATCTTACTTATACCTCACATCTTCATAATTTACTACTTAGTCACCCTTCATGCTTTCACACGCTTGGCATAATATGAAATAACCTATGGAATACTATCCAAATAGTCATCTCATCATGACTTAGTAATTATTTTGTCACCAAAATAATTCCTCAAGTCGTATAGTCCAATTCTATGCTATGCTTTTATTTGCACTGTTAAATACTCATATGAGTATTTCATTCATAATTTGCATTGTACTATTCATACACATCTACACACTAGTACATGTCATCATGCCATAGTCATAGAGGTTTCCTTTACTATACATGAGATAACTCTTAATGAGTTATTTGTACACATCACATCTTCTCTTTATGCCACTACAAACTGTCTAATACTTAGACAATTCTCTATAATACATGTTACCATAAATGACAACACTCAATACATCTATTTGACGATATTTCCAACAATCTCCCCCTATTGCACTAATGGCAACATTTTGGAAAATTGATTAAGCCCCAAAATGCTTTCATACATAATTAGAAACAATTTTATTCATGTTTTGATGGATCATTACATTCCTTATATCTTGTTTACATTAATACATAAGTGTACTCCCCATTACATATATAATATACAACTATACAATTTTCCTTTGCATAATACTCCCACTTTGACATCAATGGAAAAAGTGTCAAAAAAAAAAACCATGCCAACAAAAGTAGGGTGGCCTTCTACTGATAAACTTGATATTTTGGAAAAGCAATCTGCATATGCAAGTTTCAATCTTTCCACTTCCTTCTTCCAATTTTCCTTTCCTATATGTCAAATAGAAATTAGCGTCCATAGTACATAAGATGCCACTTCAACTACACTCAATTCAATATAGGTAAATTTTTCATAGGAAGTCTTTGCTGCAAGACATTCCTCCAATTGCCTTTGCAAAATTTTGTTTTTTGTTGAAATTTCTCTAAGACTATAGAATCTTTTTGTTGTCTTCTCCTTTTCAATTTCCAAGCCTTTTATCTCATCATGTATCTTCTCGACTTCTACTTTACAATCCTCAATACTAGTCTCTGGAAGTTGTGGCTTAGCAATGAGTGTTTCAACTTCACTCAACTTACCCTTTATTTGTCTCTCAAAATTAGTTAGGTACTTTTATGACAATGTGCACTATCCATACAATCTCTTCCCTTCATCATTAATATTTTTGAGTTACTTGATGCTTTCATCAAGTGCTTTCAAATCATTTCTCACATTAGTGCATGCTATACCAAATAGTGATACATCATGCTTTACATGTGCTTGCGCTGAAGCTACTTCTATGAGAGTTGTGAAATTTTCATCAAAGATCTTCATGTTAGGATTTAACCATGGAGAAAAATAATAATTACATCCAAATATAAATAATATCATAAAATAATAGATCACACAAAAAATAACACAAGACACCAGGATTTAATGTGGTTCACCCAATCCTAGGGCTATGTCCACAAGCAACAAGTCCAATATTATTATTATCCAATGATTACGACCTAATTACAATTCATAATCCCTTATAGCTAAATATCACCACAATAACCAATTTTTTCATCACACATTCAATCCCTAACCCTAACACTTTTTATAAAAGTAGTTTTCTTGTTTTAGGGTTAAAACTAGTCACAACATGTCGACCATAAATTGGCAAATATAAGCAATATGGGAAATAGTAGCTATTGGAAAAATAGTATCCCAATTTATTTATTTTATGTATAGTACTTCCATGATCAGTCACCACAAACTAACACTTCACCAACTCATTGGCCTTTGACTGCGAGTCTTGATTTGCTATAATTGTAGTAATTGTCTTCTGCATTCTATCCAATACTTTAGTTAATATCTTCTCCAAAGACTTTATTGATTTATTTTTCTCAAAAAACTTGCTTAGTGAGCTCATTAGTCCTTTTTTATCTTCATCATCTAATACTACTGTTGATGGGCTAGCTACTAGTACTATAATAGATATAATTGTTGGGCCTTTATAAGGAATGTCAGCCTTATGATGGAACACTACCTTACCAATTTATGACTCCACATGTTTTAGATTGGGAAAGAATGTTGATTCTTGCATTACAATTTTCCCCTTATGCTTAAGTTTAGAATCTTCCTTTTTCTTCTCCTCTTCTTCTTTCTTTTTGTTTTTTGCTTCCTTTCTCTTCCCATCTTCTTCCTTTTTCATTTTCTCCTCATCTTCCTATTTCTTTTGTTCCTTTATTCTCTTTTCCTTTTCTATGCTTTCTAATTCTCTCTTCTTCTCTTCTTCTCCATGATCATCTAAGCTAGAGTAAGCTGCAATATTGCCAACAATAGTTTGGCCATCGGCTGCAAATGGGTTTTGTTTTGTGTCCACAGTTATGTGCATACTATCCTCTTGCATGGATTTAGTACCAATATCAATATGTGGTGGTGAGAGTGCTTTTGCGCCTCCTCTGCTTCTTCCTCATTTCTAGAAGGTATACTGACTTGCATATACATTGGGATGTTAGGTTTTGACTCCGCACTCACCTCTAGCATAGAGGTCATAAATTTTATAATTGCGTCCTCTATTTCTTTCCTTACCACCCCACGATTGCCTCCCATAGGAAGAATTGATCTTTTTTCGTTCCTTGACAAGGGTTCAATACCCTTCAAAATTCTATCTATGTCCTTCTTAGAGTCAACCTCACACTATTTATTTATCATAGAGATCATCATATTTAGATCTTCTTCTAGACAATACTCTCTTCTTTACATTTATAAGCCTATTATATAGATCTTCTAGTATCTTATTTTGTATATTCTCAAATTTATTATTCCTCAAAATCATATTTCTCACTATGGCATATTCTAACTGCATTCTATCTATATTACTATACAAGTTATAATACTTATTCAATTAAACAAAATTATCATCATTTATTATCTACATGTTAAGGTTCTCTACCTTCTATTTTCATGCTTTTTTTCTAGCTATAGTTCTACCTTCCTAAGCATCTTACACTACTATTCTATCCCTAGCTTCATCCTCAGAAATCTCTAAATCACTTACTTGCATCATTTTTCTCCTATTGCATGGTCCACTAGTGGTCTTCTTGACCCTTTTCTTGGTTGATGGTGTAGGTTCTTTCTTCACCTTCACCAATCTCTCTAATTTTCTCTACATTATAGGTGCTTCCACCTCTGGTTGCTTCCTTGACTGATCACTTTTGGTTCTCACAAGTTGCACTTGCGCAACTACTGCATAAGGTAAAATAGGGGCTTCCGCACATGTTTGTGCCACTATCACACCTTTTGAAGGTCCTACCACATCAATAGGAGTTGTTGCAATCACTTCAAACCTTTTTCTTACTCTCATTTCCATCGCAATGCCTTTGACCTCATTAAACTCTTATCTTTTCATTCTTGATTCCTTTAGGATAGAATCAATAAATTCATCTAGTTTCTTCTCACTCTCCTTGTTGTGTAGTTTTTACTG
The DNA here is from genome assembly GCA_028749045.1 of Cupressus sempervirens. Lineage (NCBI taxonomy): Eukaryota > Viridiplantae > Streptophyta > Pinopsida > Cupressales > Cupressaceae > Cupressus > Cupressus sempervirens. The sequence continues at coordinate 168,542,559 of CM053784.1, forward strand.
AACTACTCTCATTTTATTTTCATACGTTCCCCATCTAGGGCACTCTATGTCCTTTTCTTATTGGTGTATGATCTGTGCATACCCTTCTATGAGTTTTGCACTCATCTCATATCCCATAGGTTCTATGAACTTTACCCTTGGTACCATAGCTTCGATATAAGTGTTATCAATTTCCACCATAAAGCATATTTCAGTGTTATATTTCTCCACCATGGAGGGAGGTATCATATACATCTGTTTAGTTTCAGTCTGAAAGTTCTTCATCATCCTGTCAATGCCATTATCTATGAAATTTTTTAGCTTTGATCTATAACATCGAGTCATCATCTTCATTGCCCACTTATTGCTATCCTGATTTGTCATTCTAGGAAACTTCTTTGTAGCATAAAAGAATAAATGAGTCAATAGGGACTCAAATATGAAAATTGCACTCTTTGTTTTCTTCAACTTTGCAATGTTATCCAACAATTGTAATACGATAATCTCACATAGATTAACTTGTCTTCCTTGTACTGCCATTACATAAGCAGCATGCAAAAATATCGTCGATTCTAAATTAACCCTTGATCCATGGTTGAACTTGTAGCCTAATATCTTTCTTAGTAGTTTTAATCCTTTGTCTTGAATGGAGTCTACCTTCATGTTTCTTCCATCAAACCTTGTATTCAAGTTTGTGTCAACCATATTCTTGACATTCTTCTCATTAACAAAATTACAACCTCCATTACTTAATCTCTTGACCTTATGAATTAGGCCATTGTCAATAACAATCTGCCCATCACCTAGCCACAAGATATCGTCATTTACCCTGCTAAGAATTATGCAGGTCCAATCGTGATTGTCAAACTCTTTATAGAACATATACTTTACTAGATTTAACTATCTAGGTGCACATACTCAAACTTCAAGGTTGGGTCATTTTCACACATTTTTCCCAGATCTTGATGAATATCATCATCATTGATACTTTCTATCTTATAGTGAATATAACTTCTAAAATCCTCAACATGTAGCACATTCTCCAAAACTTGCGAAAATGTGTCCAATGGGTGATCCAATAGTGACACAAATGGATGCTTCTAGAATAAATACCCTGGTCTATTACTCACATCATACAGATTTTGACTAGCCGTTGACATTCCATCAATTTTACCTTTTTGATATACATTGATTTTATTTTTTTTATAAAATGAAGTAGTTGTTTTACAAAAAAATTCTTATGTATTCTTCATTATATTAAGATGTATTAGCTCATCTCACAATGCACAAAGAAGACATGTAGTTACTATGACTAATAATAAAGATAGTAATCATTCGAACCAAAAATTATTTTTTAAATAAAAAAAGTCGAACTATAAAATAAATAAAATATGTAATATTTAAAATAGCATTATGGCAAGTCATTTATAGAATACTTTCATGAAATATGTAATTTTTAAAATAACATTATGACAAGTCATCCATAGAATACTTTCATGATAGCATCATGATATTGTTATTGTATCCACCAAGGTCAGATATTTTGATTGTGACATTGTACCCTCATTGATCCATCATATTCATAAATAAATAACATTCACATTTCAATGTTTTTCTATTACATTAGAATGAGAGGAGCCTTATCTCATAAATTTAGTACATAAATGATATAAAATGAAGCCAACAAAAAGATTCAAAATGTAGAACTTATGACAAAATTTTGAACTTAGCACAAAACATTACCACATTAAACAATAAAAGTAACACTAAATGCAAACAACAATAACCAAATCTGAGCAGCAATTCAATCCGAAGCTATGCCCGGCCAGTTTTCCTGCATGGCCGTTAACGAAGATGTTGGCGTGCTGCTTCCTGAGCTGAAAGATTCCGTGCTCCTTTATTTCTATGAGACGGGCAACAACTTCTTTCATGGCTGGTCTACACTCCCGCCGGAATGAGGGCTTTTTCTTCTCTTGACATACGCAATATATATCACTGCTACCGCTATAACTAATGCGACTGTGCCCATAGAGCTACCTGTATTAGAGTATTCTGATTAAATATTACAGTTTTATTATAGTTACCTAATTAATAGTAAGGTAGACATTTTATCTGATCGAAAAATAATAATGTGTTTTTAATTATTCAGAATTTAATAATGACCATTAATGCTTATAAATTAAGAACAGTCCAATAAAAATGATTAATTTATTTTATTAATTTTTATTAAATTGATATTAAATATTGATGATGTGTTTCTTGAGATACATGTGAGTTTTAAAAAAGGAATTGTATTTCATAGTGGGTAAGGTACGATGAGTAGGCAAAAGCTAAAATATTATTCCTACCCAATTTTCAAATTGGAATGAATAATTTAGTTTAATAATTTTTATTAAATCAATACTAAATATTGATGATGTGTTCCTAAGATACATATGAGTTCAGAAAAAGGAATTGTATCTCATAGTGGGTAAGGTAAGGTGAGTAGGCAAAAGCTAAAATATTGATATCTGTTAATTTTATAGTGTGCTTTCCTTGTGACTCGTTGAATTGGTGAATATTTAATCCAATATAGAAATGACATTTCCTCTCTCACACACATTAACAATGCAGTATATTAACAAGTGATACAATGTGTCATGGTTCTTGGCAAATTGTTGAAGAAAATAATGGATGAAATAAAAATTGATAGTAAAGAAGGGAGAAATAACTATAAAGATAGAGAAGAAATTTTGATATAAAGAAGTTATTTTTAGATTGGAATGTTATAACATTTGTTGCATGAAGATTTTAAATAATTTTCCTGAAAAGCTTATGTGAATGAATGCTTTTTAATTCTATTAATTTTTTTTAAATGTTATTATTTGCTTATGATCAATTAGTTCTAATATTTGAATGATTAGTTGAGGGTCAATATTTTGTGTTTCATTGGCTAAATTGGATTTTCCCAATGGCTAAATGGGATTTGCCCAATGTTTAATAAGTCCAATACACTCACAGAAAAGGACTATTATCTTTTTCAATCTCTTATAGTTGATTTACTCAATTAGTACAAACACCAAATATACTTCACCATATTACAAAGATAAAAAGAATAAGGAATGTGTGTGATAAGGATTTAGAAATGATAATAGGGGAGGTCACATGAGGGGAGCTTGGACTCTATTTTTGGGGAATATATGTTCTATTAGAATTTTTGGGATAAACAATTATTTAGAATCTTTTCCTCCATAAAATTTTAAAGCTCCAAATTACTAGAGCAATATTTAATGACTAGAAGGTTATTTCTTTCTTCCTTTCTTTAAGAGTGCTACAAAAGAGGTATTAATTAGGCTTTTCTAATATCTATACAATTGATTATGGTAACAAATCTAATCCTCTGGCCTTAAGAACCCAAATATCATTTCAAGTTATAGGTTGCCCATAATAATCATAATATGAATGAATGAGTTTAATACATATTTTATGTGAAAATACTTAGAAATCTATATGTAAATGTCAATTATAATACACTTTGACAATAACAATATTATGATTTTAATACTCTTTTTCTAAAAATTAACAATATTATCTAAATATCTATATTTTAAAAAATTAAATAATAGTATTCTTCAATTCTTATGTAATATTTTGTTTCAAATAATATACTATATTATTAAATTATCTATAGCTAGGGACTAATAAATTTTAATATTCTAATAATTATTTAAAAGTAAAAAAGAAATATATCTTTAAAATAAATAAATAAAACTTTGTCATATCACATTTGAAAGTAAAAGTTAAAATGTATGAATTAATAAATTTAAAATATAAAAAGACAATTAAAATTTTAATTTTTTTCTTAATAAAATATACATATGCAATATCATTCATATTAGTTTTTAATTAGATTTAATATTTTATCGTAGGTTCTTAATGGAGCTCTATATGGATATATTGGTTGGGTGATAGGAACTTAACCACATAAGATGTGCCCTCTGCCCTTTGTAGTTTATTTTAAACTATTTTTTTAGTGCCCACAAATTTTGATAGAGCTGCATGATATGTTCTAAAATTTTGGTGTTTTTGAGGTATTGGAAAATTGAGATTTATTTAAGCATTCATTTCTGACAGTGCAATAAATTTGTTCTTATCTTAGTTCTTTTCCTCTTCTTAATTTTTGTATTTAAAAATTAAAATAACCCCCACCAAATATACTTTCAACCAATAAGAAAAAAGAAATTATGACTCAAAAATTAATTTTTAAAATATTGTCATTAAAATTTTAGAATTGTAAATTTTTGTTGCGATGCGAATTAATTAAGGGGGGTCTAATGAAAACATTAGTTCCCTTCCTATTATATAGGCAGGTAGTAATAAATATAGGGAGTAAACTAAACAATGAATCGTATCACTTTAAATTGGAGGAGACCATTGGTAATGAATGCAATAACCTTTATGTTTGATTTTGGCTGAGAATGATTGGTAAAAGAAAAGGATACAATGTAGTTAAGGTAGGAAAACCAAGATGTAGATTATGAGAGAAGAAAATTGCAATTAAATACTCAACCATTTTACATTTTTAGAGTGTATTTTGTCATTTTCTTGAAAGATATAAGATTCTTAAAAGTTATGTTTAGCTAGCCGCAATGAAATCAAGATGCAAACATCATGAATGAGATTTACAGATCCTTACTAAAATTGATTCCATGCTTGCACAACCATTAGTTTCTACCATGGAAACTTAATGATTCGTTTAAAATATGTTATTTATTCAACTAATTAATACGAGGAAATAGTAAAATATTCTTGGATACAAACATAATAGTTTGTATTCAAGTAAGGATTAAAATGGGTATTTTATAGGAGACCCAAAACTTTAACGATCTTTATAAAACTAATTAATGTATATTACTTTAAATAGTGCTAGAAATGAAAACAAACACCCCCAAACAAGTAGCATCCCTCTAAAGACCAGAAAAAGTTAGAAACAAGGACCAACACAAAAGCCAAACAACATGACTAAGCTAAAAAAAAAAAGACTAAAATCCAAAAGACTAAAGAGGCAACCAAGTATTAGACTAGCTCAAGTGTCAATTCCTCATTTTTTCCTTTCATCTTTTTCATGACTCTTTAATCTATACTTATTTCTTGGCCTTCATCTTCCTTGTTGAAGATCTAGTTCTTTTCTTGTGAGGAGACTCTTCTACACCTTTAGCCTTGTCCATGTCCAACACAATAATGTTGTTTGTGTGCATGTCCTATAACACCTCACCATGTGACCCAAAAGAAATTAACCTAAAGTTTCACTAAGTTTTCCAAACATTTTTTTCTTAAGATAAAGATACAACCATAGTTATGGAATAGCGGAAGTAATTAACATACACGCATATATCAACAACACATAAACAGATTACAACTCTTAAGTATCCCATGACATTGAATCACATTTAATTTTTAATTAAAACTAAATCTAATATAATAAATCTACATCAAATAATAATATAAAATTATGAATACATTTAAATAATATATAGTCATCTTGAATGCCACTTGGCAATAATCATAATGCACAATCATCCACTGTATAGGTCATAGGGTATGGAAGGCTGAAATAATATACATCATGGAATAGATAACATCATCTCATAAGATCTATGAAATCAAATACAACACTCTAGGTATAGACATCCATCATAGAAATACAAGAATATATTGAAAGGAGCATTTCGACAAACACATCTAGTAGTAGCATCTGGCAGTCAGATCTCAATGGTATAAGAAAAGGTACTACCACCCAACCTAGTGGAACCCAAAAATGTCCACTCACTACACTGAGGTGATAAACTCAACTCCCAAACATGAGAGAAAATGCAAAAGTCAAAAGCAACATCTAGGTTCAAGAAATCACCTGAAAGAAAATTGTCTCTAAGGGTACCAAGACAAAAGTATCAAATAATCGCATAGGCAACACAGACACATAGGAAATCTATTATGCATGTTGGAAAGTGTCATCGTAAAAACCAACTCTAGGGTTACCTAGTTAGTGTTTTAATCCTTCAACCCCCCTAGTGACTCTATGCAGCACTAGTATCCTTTCATACTGATAAGGCATACTAACAAAGCATGGTCATAACCAAGTGTCCTCTCTACTCCCATCCTAGCCTATACTAGCACTTGAGGCATGGACGAGGAAAATAATGACTCTTATTAGTTCATTTTAAACCCATCTAATGAAATGTTACCACTTATTAAATAACTTATAATGGGTTACCTGTCAGCCTCTTTAGGGCCTCGACCTCCATTGCAAGCCACTTCCCAACATGACATATTAATAACCTACCCTAAGCTCAATAAAATTGAAAGATCACAAAAGACCACATACCATAAATCAGTTCTTAAACATGCAACTAACAAGTACCAACAATCATTGATCATAATAACAGATTCCACCAAATTGATCATCCTAACAAGACTAGTCCCAAAATCAAGTACACATAAACCAATTCCATGTCACAACATGACATCACCAAGAATAAATCATGCAAACACCTTAGTCATATACAAGTGACTGGAAAGAAATCCTAATACAACTGATCAAATACTCAAAGGTTATATTAGATAGGTCACACCATTCACCTCAATTTCATACAAGAACACTAGAAAATAATAACAATCATTAGATCAAAACATCTCATAGAGCATACAAGACACATTACCATGATTAAGTATAAAAGATTGTATACAACACATCATCATGACATCACAAACAAAACTACCAAGCCTCTAGTAAACATTCTAATTTGGTCAAAGCTAAGTCAACCTCACACCCAACAGTAAAATCAAGCATCATAAAAAGAGTGCATACAAAAGTTATTTTCACAATATATTAGGTTTTGAAAACACACCAATTCCATTTTCACTTATAGGTTTTCAAGTTTTCGGTTTCACTATCAATATATCAGTTCATAATGTTTGTGATCTCAAATAGTGTTTCAGTTTTCATTTTCTCAAAGCATTATAATTACTAAAGTTTTCAAGTAATAAAATTTCCCTAGTATTACAAATCATTTTCATATATCTAAACCATATAAACACATCCAAGTTTATAAAAGAAAAAATTAATTCTCCCAATTAATTTCTTTGATTTTTAATTTACTTTAAAATTATATTTAAATAATAAAGTAATAAATCAAAATTTGAAATAATTAAATTTCAAATTTTGACAATACTTATTAAATTTTATTAATAATAATAATTATCAATTATTACCATAATAAGTTTAACTTTATTAAACTTTGGAAAAACTTTCCCAAAAAAGAAACCTACTAAAAATTAAAACTTCCAAAAACAGTAACATGCTAAAAATAGAAGCTTTCCAAAAATGGAAACCTACTAAAAATAAAAACTTTTCAAAAATTTGAAAATAGAAACTTGTTAAAAATAGCGACTTTCCCAAAATGGAAACTTGCTCAAAGTAGAAACATTCTCAAAATGGAAACTCACTAAAACTAGAGACTTTCCCGAAATAGAAATCTAAAAATAGAAACTTTCCCTAAATAGAAATGTGCTAAAAATAAAAAATTTTTCAAAATAGAAACCCACTAAAAGTGGAAGCTTTCCAAAAAAGGAAACTTGCTAAAAATGAAAAATTTCCAAAAATGAAAACTTATTAAAATGGATACTTTTTGAAAATGGAAAATTACTTCAAATAGAAATTTTCAAAACTAGAAACTTACTAAAAATAGAAACTTTCCAACTATGGAAATTTACTAAAAATGGAAACTTTTCAAAAGTGGAAACTTACTTAAAATGAAAATTTTCTACTAGGAATTTTGCAGAGAATCAAAGATCAAATAGCTAAAATCTATAAAATAAAATTCATTTTCTTTTCAAAACTCAAATATTGATTTCAACATCCAATTACAAAATACCAAAATAATCAAATAAGGGTTTTCAATTTAACTATTTCTCATATGTATTTGAGAGTAGAGAACAATAAATTTTAACACGAGGGTTTCAAAACTTAAATTCATTCATAGATATTTTCAAGAACAAAAAGCAATAATTTCCATGCAAGGGATTTCAAATTCTCAAAGCATAAACAAATATTTCTCAAGCAAAGAACAATCAACTTGGATACAAGAGTTTCAACGTAATAACATTTTGAAACTAGAACATGCAATAGACACAAAGAAGATAGAAGTTTAAAGAATGAAAAACCACTATTCAAATAAACCACAAGATCCTACCTAGATCTGATGCTAAAATGACAGATGCACACAACACGCAACAATTCTTTTTTTCTGAAAATCTTCCTCTCTAAAAATTACTCCTCCAAAACATGTGTAATTGCATAATGAGCTCTAGATCTTTGATAAAGAGTTCTCCTTTAATTTGGGGCTCTAATTGTGCAATTACATGATCTCTGATAAAGAGTTCTCCTTTAATTTGGGGTTCTGATTATGCAATCACAAGAGAGAATTCACTACTCAATTAATGTTTATTACTTGTTATCTTTTACCTTTTCATGCACAACTCTTAGCAATTTAAGAAAATCTTTATTAAATTAATTTTCTTTCTCCCTTTGATTAATTTGTTATATTTTAATTTCACGCATAAGTTTTATGTAATTTAATTAAAATAAACTTAATTAAATAATTGCTTACCCTCTCTTATTAATTTTCAAAGTGCTTTTAAAATAATATTTATTAACTTAAGTAATAATAATATTTAGCATTTGTTTAAAATGAACTCCTAAATATATTATTATTAAATTAAATAAATATTATCATGCCTAAAATTAGAATATAATTTCATCTTTAAATGAATTCTTTTATTTAATAAATTCATGAGATGTTTTAATAATATATTTATTAATTCAACTAATAATATTATTTAGAGTTTATTATTTAAAATAAAACTCCTAAATAATAATTATTAAAATAAATAAATATAATTACGCCTAAATTAGAACCATAACTTTATCTTTATGTTTCATTCTTTTATTTAAATAACTTCATGAGACGTTTTAATAATATATTTACGAATTCAACTAATAATATTATTTAAAATTTATTGTTAAAATAAAACTCCTAAATAATTATCATTAAATTAAATAAATATAAATACGTCAAAAATAGAACTTTAATATAATATTTTAAATCTAATTCTTTTATTTAATTAATTCATGAGATATTTTTAATAATATATTTATTAACTTAATTAATAACATTATTTAGAGTTTATTATTAAAATAAAACTCCTAAATACTTATCATTAAATTAAATCATTAACTGATCTTTTAATTCAATTTAATTATAATAGAAAATCACCACATGCCTACAAGAATGAATACTAAAACCCATCATACAGAACATAAAACTAATTGAATACTAGGGTCAAAATCATGAATTCATGTCACTTGACACATTCGTATAGAAAAACTAACTTAAATACTTGTCCTATTTTCTAGGACAATTGGCTTATGTTAGGATTTGGACTCAAGTGTTATCTCCCCACTTATACCATTGAAATATTGTTATAGAGCATGCTCATCTTGGCAATTCAGGGAAGTCAATATGTAGAACCTGTAATCTACATAAAATTCACATATGTACAACTAGAATATTCTAAACTAAATAGGCAATGGGAAGAAGTGGTACATCATGTAGATCTTGACTAGCAGGTGACTATGACTCCCTTCCTCAACCACATCAAAAACATCACACAAAGAAAACATACATGCACACCATAGAAATGCAGTATGGGGTAAGTATCCATATAAACACATATAATTAATCCATCTACCTAACCATCAAAAGATAACTAACATCACTAACTGAACATACATATATCATCATTGAAAGGATAAACATAAACACATGAAATAACTAAACAACTCATCACCTAACTCAACTGAGTATGAAATGACATGTAATCAAACCCAATAACCAAGTACTGATAACCATAAAAGACAATAATAGAAGAGGCCTAAAGTACTTTAGCTACTATTTTGTATCATATCTTTGCTCAAATAATTATTTAAACATACGATAATTAAAATACTTTTAATTTTCATTAACTATTAGGATTGTATAGTGCATAGCTTATTTTTAGGATTATTATTTTAAATGATCTGTGATAATTATTTTGCACTTAATTATCTTCTAGATTTTTTTCTTCCTCTAACATGCTAACATCATTTATCTCTAAAAAAGTATTTGAATGAACCTTAAATTAGTTAAAGCTAATGTGATTAGGATTTCTTGCTCCAACATACAATAATCATAAAGAAGAATTTCATGCTATTTTATATCTTGATTAGAAAGAGCCATTCGATCATGATGTTGGAAATCTAGTATAAGGTACTAAATTTCTTGAAACATATGAAGCCTCTTTGCCAACATGATGAAAATGAGGGTTTGAGGGTAATATTTTTTAGAGAGAGATAGAGGTTTTTACAATGGAGAAAAAAGAGATTTTTCAATATTTATGAAGTTCCTTTGGTATTTATGAGTCTTCCATAGGTAACCAATATCTTCTTGGCTATAGACCCTGTCCTAGGCATCAATGCCATGAATTTATTGTTTGGAATCTTTCACCTTTATACTTTCTTTCAATACAAGATTTTACACTTGAATATATCGTTCGTTGGTGTAAAAACATTTTTTTCTATTTGTAGTTGTTGACTCTGGATTTTCCACAAGCTTCCACATTTTTTCAAAAAAAATTAAAAATAAATGTGAGATGAAGCATGAAATGTGCTCCAAGCACAAGGTCTCTCCATCTATATCTGTAGTATTATAAATTTTATGTTTTATAATATTGACAATAATTCTCACAATTATTTCTAATCAAACTTACTCTTTGAATCCATGTTACTCAATATTGGTCACAAGTTGTATTGTTTACATGGTGAAACTATGTGTTCTATTTTTTCATTAATTGCAAGGGCTTTCTTTTTACTATACCTTGACCTCACTATAGAACATTGAAATTTTAGTTTTTATGCTTTGAAAATATTGTGAGTACTTATTGATTAATTGTACATTAATATTACTTTAAATAGAATGCAATTCATAATAATCTCTATTTTTCTTTATTTCTTCTGGCTAAAATACATGATTTTATTTTATTGTTTATTTTTCATAATCATTAAGTTATTATTGTAGTTTCACTATTTTCCTATTGGATATAATATCTCTATGAATATGCTTCTTAATTGATGAAAAAATTCCCCCTCTTATGATGAGCTTTATTAATAAATTACTTGCAAGTTTATTCATACCCTCCACCAAAGCCTCTAACAATTTTTGGTAATTATTGACAATGGTAGAGGCATTTATTTCTAAGTTCTCAATTATTTCAACCAACCCTTGTAATTTAATCTCAAAATCATTCTTGTAGTACCTTTCACAGGTTCCTCATCCAACTTGTTCTCAACTTCCTCCATTTTTGCATTAAGAGCTCTATGATTAATGTTGAGATTTTTAATGAAATTAAAGGCTAGTTGCTCCATTCTAAAGGTATACATAGAAATTTCTTTTGTTGTTTGGAGCACACTTAGAGGAGGTTAAATATCAATACCTTTAATGTCATAATAATCACTCTTGAATAATCACTCTCAACATTGTCCTCTATTTTCAAACCATTGGCATTTCTTCACCATATCCTTTGGAATATATTAGTATTTCCTTACAATTCTTCCTCTTCTTATTTGTTTTCACTGAGTCCATTTTTACTTCTCCCAATTTAGCCATCATATGCTTGCCCTTGAATTTTCTACTACCTTAAGTTTTAGGGTTTTTTTAATAGATATAGATGAAGGGAGAGTTTCCTTTACATGATCCATCATAAAATAAAAAATTCAACCTCATTAACCTTTCATGAAGAATGTGTTTATCTGGTTTCTTCTTTTACTACTTAATACTATGAGCAAGAGAAAAAAGAAATAAAATACAAAACAAGCACTAACACTATGTCTAAAATGATTTAATAGGATAAAATGGCAATTATGTGCCCTATCATACCCCCCATCACAAGTAACATTTTGGATAATCAATTCAAGAATAATTTTCCACAAAATTTTAGTAGATGGAGTAGCAAGAACCCCTCCTTTTCTCTAACAACAGCCTCATCCTTGGCCTTAAGAGTTTGATTAACCGCTTAATTGTCAATATCTTTATTTTGGTAGAAATTCATATATTTTCCTTTCAGGCCCATAATAAGAGCCATAATGTTGATGTAAAACTTTAGACAAAGCCCATCAAGAGTAACTTTCCCCTCTTCTTGATCATTAATTGATGCCTTCGTGATCTAAGGCTTTGCTTTCTTCATTTTGATCATATAAGACACTAGATCACCTTTATCCAACTTTTCCCATAGTTTTATTTTGTTCCTCCAAGCATCACTGTTCCCCCAACTCCTGCCTTTGTAAAGCTCCACCCATGATTATACTTTTGTAACTATCCTCAACTCAAAATAAATACCAAATACCACTAAATCTATTATAACAGTTAGGGAAAAGTAAACAGTGTGTAACACCCTACCAAGGGATCCAAAAGAACTAACCTAAAGTTATACTAAGTTTTCCAAACATTTTTTTTTTAGAGATAACATAAAACAAGAATTATAAAATAGCAAAAGCAATAACTTACATTCATACATAAGCAACACATAAATAGATTACATTCCTTAAGGATCCAAGGACATTGAATCACATTTAAATTTAAATAATTTAAATTCCAATAAATAACACATCCACATTAAAGATAATCGAGTTTTTTGGGATTCAAAAGTTCAAGAAATAATAATTACTATCAATAGTGGTCAAATGGGTGCATTAACCAATCATATTGAAATTTTAATAGCTTTGGATATAAGAGTCATGAAAATATGACTCAATTCCTAGTGGTCCACTATGGCTTTGATGGGTGGTTTTGCCAAAATAGACAATGATAAAATCACATTATTGGTAAATAATATAGAAAGAAGTATTGATATAGATCTTCAAGAGGCTTAGGAAATTTTTAGAGTAGAAAAAGCTGATCATTAACTACAAGTTCAAATCCATTTAAATAATATACATTTGTCTCGAATGCCACCTGGCAATAATGCAAATGCGCAATCATCCATTGTACATGTAATAGAGTATCAAAGGCTGAAAGAATATACATCATAAAATAGATTAAATCATCTCTTGAAAATCCATGAAATTAAAGTGCATATAATAAGTATAACCATCCATCATAATGTTGGGACTAAAAATTGCATGGTCAATTTTGAGTACCATTGAGAATTTGAGCCCTATAAATGCTTTTTTGATGAGTTTGTATCTAGCTATACCTTTGAGCCCCATGAGGTGTTTGATGTTTCTAACACCATGCATTCAGCCTGTCTAAGCATTCCATGAAGTTAAATTGAGATTTTGCATCATTTCATGAAGTCCCATTTTGAGTAATTGTCAAATTTGCATTTTCACCTAAGTGTCAAACAGTGACAGGAAACTATGTTTGTCATTGAATATCTCGCACCCAGAAATGTTTTGTAATTTTCCATTTTGGGAGTGTCCAGTGTCCATACCTGAGAACGTATTTTTTATATTTTGAGTCATTTCAAATCATTTTGACTAAGTTTTGAATCCGTCAAAGTTGGTCATTTATTGTTCTATGCATTTGTGTAGTTGTTCACATTTCTAGGAAGCCTTGTTTGACGTGCTATAATTTTGACCTAGTTGACCAAAATTTTGAAATTCCTTTTGCATTGAATTGTAGAGGTTAGAGACTTATTATGTTTCAAGTTTTAGCTCATGACAAATCCGTTTGATAAATTTTCAAATGCGATTCCAAACATAATTTCTATCTTTTAATGGTGTTAGCAAATGCAGATTGTTTGGTACCCCTGTTCATGATGTTATAACTCAAAATTCGTGATTGGTAAGATAAAATGGATTGTACCACTATGTTTCCCTCCAAAAATGCTTTAAGTGTTCTAATTTTCAAGTCATGAAAAATCTGTCTGCACACTTTTCTAGGTCCATTCCATTTGCAAAAGTCACTTTTATGCCATTATTTCAATTTGCAGAATCCAAGTAGCCCACTTTAACGGCTTTCCATTTTCACCTAGTTATTTTTCATGAGCCCAAATTGTAGATCCATACTCTCCTCATGATAGAGAACCAACGCCCCAATTTTTGTTCTCTCAAGTGTTAGTTTACCTAGTTTTTGAAGCCGATTCTGAACCTAATTTATTACTATTTGACATGTTTTCTTGCAAGCAATTTTGAGAAGGAACTTTGACAGTCAATATATTTTGACCCCAAATTCATCATGAGATGAGATCTGATAGGGTGGAAGTATGTAGAACAGAGAATTAGTGTGCTAGTTTTTAGAGCCCGATTAGAGGTTTGGGTTAGTTATTAAGGCCAGTCAACGAACCTCCTAGCGCAAAGTTGACAATTTTTAAAAAGGTGATAAAATGACTCATAAATGATGGTTCAGTGATCAAACTTGATTTCAATCAGTATCAAGTGATGAGTGGATCAATTTGTCTATTTAGTTGTTTGGAAACGAAATTTTTTTTAGCTAGACCCACGTTGGGGCGTAGCTAAATTCATCATATTTTTGATAACTAGATTAGATGGAGCCATGGAGGCACATCTCATAATGAGATCACCAATTGAGGAATCTCCATTACAATTATTGGATTGAGAAAATTAATCCTCTTTGTGCTAGGATGGAAATATACATAGTTTGAGAGCAAAGTTTGGACATGCAGCTGATATAGTTAAGAAAACTATGAAAGGATCCTTATCAATGGTTTCATTTTCTTCTTTGAATTATAAAAGAAAAAATATAGCTCTTTCCTATAAGTCAATCTCAAAAATTGAACAAATTATTGGGGAAAGAATAATTTTGAGTGAATGTGAAAGAAAAGGGCATTATATTTGCAAAGTGTGCCTCTACATTTTTTAGAGAATAATGAAGTAGAGCCTAGATCTGGGAAGAAGTGAACTCTAGAGGATGATAAATTAGATGATGATTTGGATTTGAAAATATTCCATGGTTGGAAATAGTAATGTTGAGATTGGGAATAACAGTCCATAGAATAGTGAAGTCCATGCATCGAGAAGAGCATTTGAAAGGCATTAAAAAAATTTATTCACCAAGCTCAAGATGCAATGTTGACTCTTTAATGACTAGCAGCTATGCAAAGTGAGAGACTTAATTTACCACATAACTACACATTAAAAAGGGGAGGCGTTATGCAAATGAAGATAAAAAAGCTTGTTTCTTTCATTGCCAATAATGGCCATTGCTGGTGCACAAGTGTACAGAAGAAGAGATGAAGATATTAGCAAAGCATGAGAATGGCAGGAGACTTGTAGCTACCAAACAAGGGAAAATCCCACACATGATCAAAGGAGCTTCCATGCAAGTGAAAAGAAGGAAGGTCCATGGCTTAAAATAGGGACTCCACATGCTAGTGAGAGGCAATTTGCAAAGCACATGGTAAGGAATTCGCATGTGAAAAGGGATAGCTGCCAAGTTGGAAGCTGCAGGGTAGGCAAGACAAAGAGTTGAATTTGCAAAAGGTAGGAGAGCATGTGGGAAAAGTTTTCATAAGGAACAAAGGAAGTCATTGTATTAAGGCAGGGGGCTCCATGTAGATAAAAAAAAATGAAGCCGACTCAAGGAAAAACAAAGCATCCACATAGGAGGGAAAGCCATAAAGGCCACGACAAGGAAAGAATAGTTAGAGTTTAACGGTTGGCATCAAAGTAATTCATGATTGGCATCAAAGCATTCCACATTAACACAAAGGACATCCCATGCTCATGGCATTTGAAGGCAGCTTGGGAGGATTGAACAAGTGTTCAAGAAGCCCATGATCCAGCAATGGAGGCAGAGAATGTTTAACAACAGTCAATGATAAAGGCAAGGAACATGCAGGGGCCTATGAATGAAGGCATCATGTCAAAAGAAACCCATGCTAAGAAAAAGTAGAGCATGCCATTTGGTAAGAGAATGATCTATTCAAACATTTCTTTTTCCTCATGATTTTACCTTGAAGAGAACGCAACAGCTAAGTGATGTAAGAGAATAGTTTTAAGATTTTGAAGAAAGCCCCATACATCCAAAGCCGTAGGTTAAAAGGCAGACCAATGCCTTGCATGCAAAAAAAGAGAGGCAGCAAGAACATTTTTGAAGTTTTATATTTTTTGAATCACTACCCTTAAAAGGAGAGTCCGCGCTGAATGAAAAAGAGGAGCCAGTAAGAAGATCATAGCTTAAAATAGGGGCATCTCATGTGAAGATGAAGTCCATGCATCAAGAAGAGCCTGCGCAGATAGAGTAGGAAAACATTTAGCAATATATCCCACATTGCACAAGCGTGGAGATATTTTAGCATTTAAATACTTTTCATTACACTAAGCAAAGTGTCCTAAGACAAAGGGCTTCTGTAAGCCACTCTTTCATGCATGAGGTTCCCACTCATGTGCTAGTGGATGCTAGCTAGAGGGTGATGTCAACAAAATTTTAAACAAAAAAGAAAAGAGGATGATGTGGTGAGATCACAGACTGAAGAAGGAGATGTTTCCACATGGTAGATCGTGTGGCCATCGCTATCTCACAAAGCAGAAGTTTCTCATGTGATAACATAGCGACATAGTGAGCTTTGATGTGGCAACAACATGTGGCAGCAAAGGATGAGGTCGCCAGCCAATAACATGGTGACAAGTGGCAATCAGAGCTAGTAAAAAAATGACATGTGGTTCCATTTAAATGGTTTGAGGAGGAAAGAAAGATTTTAAATATAAAAATAATACTATACATTCATCAAACTAGAGATTTGAAGAATTTAGTTCTAAAAGGTGAATATTCTATAGTATGAACTATAGAACTTTTTAAAATTTTCAAAATCTTTGGTTTTTAATGCACACCATGGAATCAAAGGCCTAAACTAGGTCCATAACTAGAGAATTTTTTTACTAAAAGGGGTGTTCCAATATACCACCAAAACCAGAATGAGCTGAATTTTCCATTTTTGAGGTCGGTTTATGCACTGGTGCTCACTCAGTCTCTAGACCAATTTGTGATTTTTGGGGCATTGGCAGCAGAACAGGTAGTTTTGATCATTGAGCATTAGAATTGGTTAGAGGATAGTTTTAAAGGCTTGATGGGATCTAAATGTTGAGAAATTCATACTTAAATAGTTCTCTTGTATTCTGGAGGTCACATTGAACTGATTTTCACTTTTACCATGAATTCACTTTGACATCAAAAATCAGTTATGATGGTGAGTCAAATATCTCAGATATTTCTACCTTGTAGAGACAAAATGATGGGATTTTGATATTTAGTTACAGAGAGAAGGTAGAGAGAGGCTTTTTTAGCTTCTTGGAAAGTAATTCTAAAGGGACACATGTCAGCTGCATAATGAATTCAAGAATTGCTTCCTTTCTTTATATACTTTCTTCTTCTCTTTTGTAAGGGTTGGAATTTTGGAAAGTTTTCTCTGGAATGAAGCTTTAGTAGAACTAGCCCTAGAATTGATGAACTCTAAATGGAAGGTCTAGGATGTGCTAGTTCTAGGCCATGAAGCTTTGCTTTGGCTGTGATACCCCCTTCCCATCCCATCAGTTTCTCATTCCCATCATTTTCTCTCTTGTATGATAGCATTTGTTCATTGTATAGTCTGATTTATTATGTTCTTTATGAGTTAATTTCATGCATTTTTATGTATTATTTCAAGGAAATCAATACAAGGAACATCAAGTGTTTAGTTTTAGTTTAAATATTGTGTTCTTTCTCAGTTGAGCTATGATGTGTTATGGTCTTTGAACAAAAATTCTAGATCATAGTTGTAGTACCTTAAAGTTGTATGTTGCTTCATTGTTGCTTGTAATTAAAGGAATTATGTAAATGCTTTAGAGTTTCAATAGGGTTGCAGGTTTATTGAGGAGGATATCAAGTAAGAATAAGATTTAGATCGAACATTGAGATCCAATTTACAAGGTAAATGGATAGATCTAGAGTCTTGGCATAAGAATTGTGTTCTAGATATCCAAAATACATGACAAAGATTCATGAATTGTCCGATGGATGAAGCACCGATCTGTTACAGGATCATAAGTTTGTTTTTCATACCTGGTCTTCATCCACTTTCCCCACCCACATAAAATCAAATCAAATTCAAATCATTTTTACATTTTATGTTGAAGATCTAGAACAGTTTAACCCTCACTCAGCTTGTGCATTCCATGGAGTTGTAATTTTCTACTACACTTCTTTGTTACTAAATAAGTCATTAGGAGAAATAAGGAGTTTTCATCTACACTAAATAGGTTTAGATTTATGTTTAAATTGCACTGGTACCATTCATCAAAACCTTAAGGTTAACTCGCCTAGGTCTTGTAAAGCCTGAAGTGAAGAAGGGTCAAAGCCTTATAGTTGGCTCGATGTCTAAAATGATGTGTTGAAGATGGGAGTTAGTGATGTAGTGAAAGGTAGAGGAGTCCCCAAAGGAGATGTCCTAGTCCCCAACTATATAACCATGTAGCGAAAACACAACAACAAGAAGCAACAATACAAGATCTGATACCAAATCATAATAATATATTCATACAAATATAATTGATTACATGCAATGTGTCAGGCTGTAAGGCCATCTCGGTTACAGCCAGATACAAATAAATTAATAGTTCTACAAGATCCCTCAAGATCCAAACCCAAACCCTAGCTAGTCCAGATCCACACTCTGGTAGAAACCTCCAAGGAAGATCTCAACTTGAGCTTGCAAGCCCACCAAGCATTCTCCTTTTTTTCCAAGCCGTAGCTACTAGCCCTTCTCAAAATTCACTCTCCCAAGCTCCTCCTTTTCTCCACAATGGATCATAATACCTAAAGACTCCCCCCAAACCCTTACTTATACTAATTTAAGCCACAAGTTTTCCTAGAACACAAATTAAATACAAATACATAAATTAAATGCCACAACTCAGCCTCCGACAACAATTAAATTCCCAAAATTGATGTCTTAGTAAAATTGTGATATCTCCTAGCTTCGAACGAATTAGAACTCAAGCTTCAAACCGTAGGTATAAATCTAGGCCTTCCGAAATATTTGAAATTTTCATCCTTTACCTCATTGTGGAAAATTAGTTATACAGCCTAAAATAGACACCAAATTCCTAGACCATGCTGAGCAACCAAAGACCATGTCAAGCTCCATAGACCATGTCAAGTTCGAAAGACCATGTCATGCTCCATAGACCATGTTGAGCTCCCAAGACTAGGCTAAGCTCCTAGACCATGGCAAGCTCCATAGACCATGTTGAGCTCCCAAGCCCATGCTGAGCTACCAGTGTATGCCGAGCACTAGTATTCACTAAGCTCCATAACCCTTAACCAAAATCCCTCTCAAACATGTAGGATTGCAAGTGAACCCAAGATGATCCCACATCAGTTAGCTACCCCTAGATGTGTCATATTCTCATCAAGGTAATTAGAAACCTACAAAATTTTCAAACACCAACAAAATAGCGACTCTACTAGGGATGTGTATATAGAAAGAACCAAAATCGCTAGCATGAAATAGATTGTAGATAGAAAATCTATAGCAAGAGGTGTTCCTTATTTTCCTTGATCAAGTTTCATGTCCCCCAGTGTTCTTATTCACTGATAGAAAAAGTTTGACTGAATTGAATAATTGGTAGTATCAAAGTCATTTGGCATTTTGATATGTTGCTGTTAGAATTCAAAATCAGTTTCAAGTTCTTTCACTTTGTCAAGAGTGTCAAATACCATGTTGTTGAATAAAGTTTCAAATACCTATTGTAATTTCTGAACCAACTTGTTATGTCTTACAAATTGGTAAATCTTTTCTCACTAAGTGAGTGGAAACTCAAAGTCAAATCTCTGTACTAGTGCTTCATGAATGTGAAGGTGTTATGAAGGAAACAACAATTGGAATGAAGATTTGAAGTATTCATCTTAAGTTCTTGACACTGGGTGAAATATTTGTATGAGATGTAGTGCAAGTGTTACTAAATCTAGATAAGATTCTGAATATGCTATTATTTGCAGCATTGAGGTAGTTGCAAGCATCCATATCAAAAGGTATTCTCCACTTTCATGTGTTTTCATTTATATGAAAGTAAGATTTATAAAATTTTCTCTGTCAAATGTTTCCAGCATTAAATAGAAGAAATGGTTTAATACAGTTCAACATACTTTGTGAGAAGTAGATCCATAAAGTGTTTTATATTTTGAAGTATGTTTGAAGTTGAAATGGGTAGAAATAACTCTAGATCGACTGTAGTTAATAAATTCTGAAAGTATTTGTGATGAATGAGTTTTAAGTTTGAAGAATGTCAAGTTACATTTCATCTAGTATGCAGTTGGTTAGTGAGAATTGTAGATCTGTTTATACCAAGAGGTACATGCCATTATGTTTTGATGGCATTCATGGTTTCTCAAATACTATGTCTTATAACCTCAAAAAGTGTTTGCCTAAGTTTGATGGGAACCATGAAGATTCAACTAACCATCATGTTCAGTTATTCAATGACTTGGTTAGTGATTTTGAAATTTCTCATGAAGACGTTTAGATGAAGCTGTTTGTTCAAACTTTAGAAGATGATGTTAGGGACTAATTTTCATTTTTACCAATGTGTTCAATTTCATCCTGGGATGAATTACTTTCAGCCTTCATGATGTAGTTCAGGGAAAGAGTAAGCATCTCTGATTATTTCGATAAGTTTTTGAATATCCAAGTCAGGAATAGTGAGTTAGTTCCTAAATTCAATATCAGATTTGCCAAATTGTTGAATGACATTCCTGAAAGCTATAAGCCAGATGATAAAGTGTGTTTAGTGGTTTATCTTAGTGCTTTTGATAAGAACATGAGTTACTTATTGAGAGATAAGGAGCCTAAGACTTTGCATCAAGCTTTTATGATGGCAATGGAGATTGAAAATAACATGAAATATGGATTGACTAAGAGTCACTTCTCTCAAAATGTTTGCTGGCAAGATGAAGTTCAAAGAAGAAATCAATGTCATGTAAAATTTTCAAATCCATATCAGCAAGTAGGTACCCCTATTGTAGTAGATGGTTTGGTTGAAAATTCAAAGTTGAAAACATGTGTAGATGAGGTTTCTTTGTTTCAAGGAAGAGATAAGTCTGTTCTTGCTAAATGTAATCCACATGTTTCCAGTATTACAATAGTAGATGATAGAGTTAATTCATTTGACAAGTTATACAGGAAAGATATAAGTTCAGCTTTTCATCCTTCTATTGGTGATTTTTTTCTGATGAAAACATAACCAGTCATGAAGTTGAAAGGTGTTCATCACAATATGAGGATGAAGAAGCTGAAACTTATGTGTCAAGTGATGAAGGTGAACATGTTGATCCAATGTATTATGAAGAAGCATCATGTGAAGACAATGATGAGGTTTTTTCCTCAAGGAAAGAAGAGGACAATGATAGTGCATATTCATCTTCACATGAATCGGATGTGGCATGGGAAGAAGAAAGCAATGATGAGAAAGTTTTTTCTCATGAAAGTAAAGGTATAAGTTCTTTCTCTAAATACAAAAATGAATTTCTAGTACAAAGTTATACAAGTCATCTTAAGGTTGAAGGTTGTGAAGAAAGGTTGTATACACAATACGAGGATAAAGAGGTCGTTTATAAGAATGGATTTCCTAATTGTGTAGAAGAATGTCTTAAGGATGCAAGTAGTGATAATCAGCATATAAGTGATCCTAAGATCAATGCATCAGCACCTATTACTAAGATAAATAATGATAGGTTTGCAAGACATTTGAATCATCTTAATGGAGACAATAAAAGAAACCTTGATTCATATTCTACATGCTTCATCGATGGAGTTAATGATGTGTCTTCGACTGATGATTTTGATTCTTTTTCTTCACATGATGAAAGTGTTCTTGACAATGGTATAAGAAATGGTTTTAAGGTGTATGATAACATTTTATATGATGAAGATTGTGATGATGATCAGCTTATGTTTTTTCAAGATGTTCAACAAGGATCGTTGCATGGATTCATTAACCCATTGTTTGAAGAAGACATGGAGCTTTCAGATTTAGTTGAGAATGATCTTAATACTGATAATTTACCTTATTTTTGTAAGAGGTCATATGGTTCTTCTTCTGAGTATGATGATGAAAGCATTGATGAGATTGCATCTGATTATGATAACAAGGTGTTTGATGAAGATATTATTGAAAATCAGCATGCACCTTGTAAAGATTTTCATGATGAGCTTTCTGATGTGAAGACTAATCTGTTTGCTGATTGTGAAGAACCATTTGAAGATTATGGATTAGTTTCAAATTATGATATTGATGACATGTGTGAATACTAGTCAGATTGTCATTTAGAGTACCATCCGGCTATGCAAAAGGATATACAATTTGAAGGTATGAGTGATCCTTTTCCACATGTTGAATATGATGCATTCACATTTGAGATTGATAGCATGCATGATTCGTTAAACGAAGAGATTTTTCAGTTTCAGTCTGATATGTTTGAGCATGTTGATCAGTATTTTCATAATGAGAAAACAGTTGAAAATGAACCAATTTTTTATATGCATTATGGAAGTAAGAATGAAGATTCAGTTTTACTAAATGTTGAGTTTCAGGATGCTAATCTAATTGGTGAAACTGATAGGAGAATTAATTTTAGTTTACCTCATGCATGTTTACATGAAAATCAGGTTTTTGATAGAGGTAAAGATTGGGAGAAAGTTTGATGGCTCGAGGCCATCATTTGTACATAATAGTAGTTGTAGTCGTTCCTGATTTCAATAAAGCTATTCGAGAGAAATTTTTTGAAGGTTTTTGGTGATGGTCTACTTCTTCTAGAGATATGAATCCTTGCCATGTTCACAAGGGACATGCATCCCTAGAAAAAGCCACTGTTGGGACTAAAAATTGCATGGTCAATTTTGAGTACCATTGAGAATTTGAGCCCTATAAATGCTTTTTCGATGAGTTTGTATCTGGCTATACCTTTGAGCCCCATGAGGTGTTTGATGTTTCTAACACCATGAATTCATCCTGTCTAAGCATTCCATGAAGTTAAATTGAGATTCTGCATCATTTTGTGAAGTCCCATTTTGAGTAATTGCCAAATCTGCATTTTCACCTATGTCAAACAGTGACAGGAAGTTGTGTTTGTCATTGAATATCTTGCACCCAGAAATGTTTTTTGATTTTCCACTTTGGGAGTGTCTAGTGTCCATACTTGAGAACCTAGGTTTTAGATTTCAAGTCATTTCAAATCATTTTGACTAGGTTTTGAATCCCTCAAAGTTGGTCATTTATTGTTTTGTGCATTTGTGTAGTTGTTCACATTTCTAGGAAGCCCTGTTTGACGTGCTATAATTTTGACCCAGTTGAACAAAATGTTGAAATTCCTTTTGCGTTGCATTGTAGAGGTCAAAGACTTGTTATGTTTCAAGTTTCAGCTCATGATGAATCCATTCGATCAATTTTCAAACACGATTCCAAATGTAATTTCTATCTTTTACTGGTGTCAGCAAATGCAGATTGTTTGGTACCCCTATTCGTGATGTTATAACTCAAAATTTGTGATTAGTAAGATATAATGGACTATACGACTATGTTTTCCTTCGAAGATACTTTAAATGTGCTAATTTTCAAGTCATGACAAATCCCTCTACACACTTTTCTAGGTCCATTCCATTTGCAAAAATCACTTTTCTACCATTGTTTCAATTTGCAGAATCCAAGTAGCCCACTTTGACTGCCTTCCATTCATGCCCAGTTATTTTTCATGAGCCCAAATCGTAGATCCATACTCTCCTCATGACAGAGAACCAATGCCCCAGTTTTCATTCTCCCAAGTGTCAGTTTACCCAGTTTTTGAAGCCAATTCTGAACCCAATTTATTACTTTTTAACATGTTTTCTTGCAGGCAATTATGAGAAGGAAAATTTGATGGTCAATATCTTTTGACTTTGAATTCATCATGAGACAAGATCTAACAGGGTGGAAGTATGCAAAACAAAGAATCAGTGTGCTAGTTTTTAGAGCCTGTCAAAGGTTTGGGTTAGTTTTTAAGGCCAGTCAATGGACTTCCTAGTGCAAAGTTGACAGTTTGTAAAAAGGTGATAAAATGACTCATAAATGATGGTTCAGTAATCAAACTTGATTCCAATCAGTATCAGGCGATGAGTGGATTAATTTGTCAGTTTAGTTGTTTGGAAACAAAAAAAAAATTTAGCCGGACCCACTTTGGGGCCCAGCTAAATTCATCAAGTTTATGATAACTGGACTAGATGGAAGCATGGAGGCACATCTCATAATGAGATCACCAATTCAAGCATCTCCATTACAATTATTGGATTGATAAAATTACTCCTCTCTATGCTAGGATGGAAATATACATAGTTTGACAGCAAAGTTTGGACATGTAGCTACTATAGTTAAGAAAACTATGAAAGGATCCTTATCAATGGTTTCATTTTCTTCTTTGAATTATAAAAGAAAAAGTATAGCTCCTTCCTATAAGTCAATCTCAAAAATTGCACAAATTATTGGGGAAAGAATAATGTTGAGTGAATGTGAAAGAAAAGAGCATTATATTTGCAAAGTGTGCCTCTACATTTTTTAGAGAAGAATGAAGTGGTTCCTAGATCTAGGAAGAAGTGGCCTCTGGAGGGTGAAAAATTAGATGATGATTTGGATTTGAAAAAATTCCATGGTTGGAAATAGTAATGTTGAGATTGGGAATAAAATTTCATAGAATGGCGAAGTCCATGCATTGAGAAGAGAATTTGAAAGGCATTGAAAAAAATTATTTACCAAGCTCAAGATGCAACGTTGACTCTCTAATGACTAGTAGCTCTGCAAAGTGAGAGACTTAATTTACCACATAACCATGCATTAAAAGGGGAGGCATCATGCAGATGAAAATAAAAAATCTTGTTTCTTTCATTGCCAATAATGGCCATTGCTAGTGCACGAGTGTACAGAAGAAGAGATGAAGATATTAGCATAGCATGAGAATGGTAGGAGAGCTCTAGCTACCAAATAGGGACAAAGCCCATGCATGATCAAAGGAGCTTCCACATAAGTGAAAAGGAGGAAGGGCCATGGCTTAAAATAGGGACTCCACATGCTAGTGAAAGGCAACTCACAGAGCACATGGTAAGGAATCTACATGTCGAAAGGGATAGCCACCAAGTTGGAAGCTGCAAGGTAGGCAAGACAAAGAGTTGAATTTCCAAAAGGTAGGAGAGCACATGGGCAAAGTTTGCAGAAGGAACAAAGGAAGTTGTTGTATTAAGGCAAGGGGCTCCACGTAGATAAAAAACAAATGAAGTTGACTCAAGGTGAAAATAGAGCATCCACATAGGAGGCAAAGCCACAAAGGCCATGGCAAGGCAAGAATAGTTAGATTTTCATGTCTGGCATCAAAGCAATTCACACCTGGCATCAAAGTAGTCCACATTAACACAGAGGAAATCCCATGCTCATGGCATTTGAAGGTAGATTGGGAGGATTAAACAAGTGTTTAGGAAGTCCACAATCCAGCAATGGAGGCAGAGAATGTTTAACCATAGTCAATGATAAAGGCAAGGAACATGTAGGGACCTATGAATGAAGCTGCCATGTAAAAAGAAACACACGCTAAGCAAACACAGGGCATGCCATTTGGTAAGAGAATGATATGTTCAAACATTTCTTTTTCTTCATGATTTTACCTTGAAGAGAATGCAACATCTAAGCAATGTAAGAGAATATTTTTAAGATTTTGAAGAAAGCCCCATACATCCAAAGCCATAGGTTAAAAGGCAAACCAATGCCTTGCATGCAAAAAAAGAGAGGCAACAAGCACATTTTTGAAGTTTTATATTTGTTTAATCGCTACCCTTAAAAGGAGAGTCCACACTAAATGAAGAATAGGAGCTGACTAGAAGATCATAACTTAAAATAGGGGTATCTCATGTGAAGATGAAGTCCATGCATCGAGAAGAGCTTGAGTAGATAGAGTAAGAAAACATTCATCGATATATCCCACATTGGGTGGGCGTGGAGATATTTTAGCATTTAAATACTTTTCCTTACACCATGCATAGTGTCCTAAGACAAAGGGCTTTTATAAGCCACTTTATCATGCATGAGGGTCCCACCTATGCACTAGTGGATGCTAGCTAGAGAGTGATGTCAGCAAAATTTTAAATGAAAAAGCAAAGAGGATAATGTGGCGAGATCGCAGACTGAAGGAGATGTTGCAACATGGTGGATCGTGCGGCCATCACTATCTCACCAAGGAGAAGTTGTTCATGTGATAACATAGCGACATAGAAAGCTTTGATGTGGCGATGACACATGGTAGCAAAGGATGAGGTCACCAACCAATAACATGGTGACAAGTGGTGATCAAAGCTAGTAAAAAAATGACATGTGTTCCCATTTAAATGGTTTGAGGAGGAAAGAAAGATTTTAAATATAAAAATAATGTTGTGCATTCATCCAAATAGAGATTTGAAGAATTTAGTTCTAAAAGGTGAATATTTTATAGTTTGAACTATAGAACTTTTTAATATTTTCAAAATCTTTGGTATTTAATGCACACCATGGAGTCAGAGCCCTGAACTTCAAAGGGCCATAAATGGAGCATTTTTTAATCAAAAATGGCCATTACAATATACCACTAGAACTAGAACAAGCTAAATTTTCCATTTTTGAGGTCAGTTTGTGCATAGGTGCTCACTAGTTCAATTTATAGGCCAATTTGTGATTTCCAAGGCATTGGCAACAGAACAAGTAGTTTTGATCATTGAGCATCAGAATTGGTTAGAGGGCAGTTTTAAAGGCTTGCTAGGATCTGAATGTTGAGAAATTCATCCTTAAATAGATTTCTTGCATTTTAGAGGTCACATTGAACTGATTTTCACTTTTACCGTGAATTCACTTTGACATCAAAAATTAGTTATGATGGTGAATCAAATATCTCAAATATTTCTACCTTGCAGAGACAAAATGATGGGATTTTGATATTTAATTGTAGAGAGAAGGCAGAGAGAGGCTTTTTTAGCTTCTTGGGAAGGAATTTTTAAGGGACACATGTTAGTTGCATAAAAAATCCAAGAATTGGTTCCTTTCTTTATATACTTTCTTCTTCTCTTTTGTAAGGGTTGGAATTTTGGAGAATGAAGCTTTAGTAGAACTGGCCCTAGAATTGATGAACTCTAAATGGAAGATCTGGGATTTGCTAGTTCTAGGCCATGAAGCTTTTCTTTGGCTATGATATCCCCTTCCCATCCCATCAGTTTCTCATTCCTACCATTTTCTCTCTTGTATGATAGCATTTGTTCATTGTATAGTCTGATTTATTAGGTTCTTTATGAGTTAATTTCATGCATTTTTATGTATTATTTCATGGAAACCAATACAAGTAACATCAAGTTTTTAGTTTTAGTTTAAATCTTGTCCCCTTTCTCAGTTGAGCTGTGATGTTTTATGGTCTTTGAACAAAAAGTCTAGATCATAGTTGCAGTACCTTAAAGCTATATGTTGCTTCATTGGTGCTTATAATTCAAGGAATTATGTAAATGCTTTAGAGATTCAACAAGGTTGTAGGTTTGTTGAGGAGAATATCTAGTAAGAATAAGATTTAGATTGATCATTGATATCCAATTTACAAGGTAAATGGATATATCTGGAGTCTTGGCATAATAATTGTGTTCTAGATATCCAAAATGCATGATGGAGATTCATGAATTGCCCAATGGATGAGGCACTGATCTGTTATAGGATCATAAGTTTCTTGTTGATACCTAGTCTTCATCCACTTTCCCCACCCACATAAAATCAAATCAAATTCAAATCATTTTTACATTTTATGTTGAAGGTCTAGAACAGTTTAACCCTGGCTCAACTTGTGCATTCCATGGAGTTGTAATTTTCTACTGCACTTCTTTGTTTCTACATAATTCATTAGGAGAAATAAGGGTTTTTCATCTATAGTAAATAGGTTCAGATTTATGTTTAAATTGCACTAGTACCATTCATTAGAACCTCAATGTTAACCTACCTAGGTCTTGTAGAGCCTAAAGTGAAGAAGGGTCAAAGCCTTATAGTTGGCCCAGTGTCTGAAATGATGTGTTGAAGATGGGAGTTAGCTGCCCCTAGATGTGTCATATTCTCATCGGGGTAATTGGAAACCTACAACGTTTTCAAAAACCAACACATAATACACAAGAATAGAGTGAAAGGAAATGCAAAACAAGGAAGTCCAACCATGACATCAATTGATAGATCTCAATGGTAAAATTAAAAAACACTACCACTTGACCTCATGGTAACCCAAAAAGGACCACTCCCACCATGTTAAGGAGATAGTCCCAAGTCCCAAACAAGATAACAATCCCAAAACTCAAATGTAATATCTAGGTCAAGGGAAAACCTAAAAGCAATCTAACTTAGGGTACCAAGATATAAATGACATATAAACCTAGAGGCAAACAGAGATACATAGGGAATCTACTATGCAAGTAGGCAAGTATCATTGCATGAGTCAACTTTAAGGTTACCCTTGTAGCCTGACTTGACTTTGGCCCCCTAGTGACTCTATGCAGAACTAGTATCCTTTCATACTAATAATGTATACTAATAACGCATGGTCGCAACCAAGCATCCTCTCTACTCCCATCCTAGTATATATTAGCACTTGAGGCATGGGTGAGGAAATACAAAGACTTGTAATAGTTTATTTTACTTTGATTTAGTGTAGTGCTTTCACTTATTAAAATAACCTACAATGGTTTATCTAGGAAATCTCTTTGGGATCTGGCCTCTATTGCAAGCCACTTCCTAACACTACAAATAGATAACCTACCCTAAGCCTAGTAAAGAAAAAAAGATCTTAACAGACCACATCACATTCACCAGTTCTTAAACATGCAACTGACAAGTACTAAAATCACTAGTCAAAGTACAAACATCACTAATATGGTCATCCTAATAGGACTGATCCAAGAAAGTATACATAAACTAAATCATAACATCATATGTAATCACCAAAACAGTACTTCCTAGCCTTTGGTAAACATCCTAGAATTGGTCCACATTCTAAGTCAACCTGAAACCTGAAACCTGAAACATAAGATAACATACATTTAACATTGTAATTTCATAGTTCTTTTTGAGTTTGAAAACACCTTATTTGGGTTTGTAGTAAGGTTTGAGTTTTACATTTTGCCACAAAATTTTAGTTTGCTAAAGTTTACAAATTTCCAAATTCTACTTTGCACATACCATATCATAATCCATTAATTCCAATTTTAATTAAATATTATTAATATTTAATTCAATAATCATTAATTATTAAAGATAATAATTATCACTAATTTATTAATAAAATAATAAATATATTAAATTATTAATAAATTAATTATTGATCTAGCAACAAAATAATAACTATTAAATAATAATAATAATAAGAAGAATGTTATGTTATAAAATTTAATATTTATAACATTTATAAGATTTTTAACTAACATTTAATAATCTAAACATTTATTAAAATTTAATGTTTTGATAAAATTATTATTAATTTAATTTTAATTTAATAATAATAATTTTAGAAAAAATAACATACCAAACAACTTTTTAAAGCCCATAGGCTAGTCAATACCATGATACCATGACAGCTATGTTGCCACAACAACATAGTACTGTTGCAGTAGTACTTCTATCATCAGGATAGTAGGGTTTTCCATGTAGCCTTTAATGGTTGTTGGCACCCCTATCACTACTGCGATAGGGTTGTGGTGGGGGGTTTGGTGGCCCTACCCCCAAATCAATTTTTGTATTTATTTAATATATATTTATAAAATAAATTATATTTTATGAAAAAAAAAACAACCCCTCAATAATATTGTTTTTGATAAGAAAATAAGGTTTTACAAGGATCCTAAAACCCAAAAGTTGTTACATATCATAAGGCTGTAAATAAAACAACAAAAGCTTAGAAACGGTACTATAGTGAACCAAAAGGCCATATTGAAAGATAGATAAAAAGCCAAGCAAAAAACCTATAGAAACCAAAAAGCCACAAGACAAATATTACTCCTCTACTTTCCTTTCAAGGTCCTACATTGTTTCCACCACTTCATAGGCTTTCTAACACTCCTCATCTATTTGCTCCCATTTCTTCAAGTAGGTCCTATCCAACTGGCCATGGGATATGTTCATGATGCTTTCATCATCCTTCCTGTCTTCATCTTTTTCCTTTTCCTCATTATCCTCCAGAAGACCCCTAGCTTTCAGCTTTCTAGTAAGAGTAACAATGTTTTCATTAAGAGAGTTCAGAATGGAGATCATCTGGTTAGCCATCTTATGGTTGTGAGTCTCCAAATTTTTCATCCTTTATTTGACCAACCTGATAGCATCCCCCTGATCAATCACATTCCCTCTCTCAAATTTCTTCCCTTGGCTTTCCAGCTATCCCGTTCTATCTTTAACCTCCTCCAATTCATGTAACAACCATTTAATTGATATGAAATTATCTATCATGCTATTTCTTGCATTGTTAAGCAGGTTCATTCCCACTTCCCTCACATTATCAGTTATAGCCACCAACGTTGGATCAATAGGATCCTCCATCTGTACCTTTCCCTCTTTTTTTTCTAGGTTTTGTGGATTCATGGCTTCCCTCACAATCCCCATCTTTGAATTTCTGACATTGAAATTTTTCAAAGGCACACACCTATCTTTTATAACCACCTCACCACTTCCTTCCTCTATTTTCTCCTTTTCATGCTCTTGAGGGAGACTTGGAGAGGGTGGAAGCACCAAAATCTCTGGACTAGAAACAATTTTCCCCTCTATAGGTATGTCCTCTTTCATCCTTCTCTATTTCTTTCTATGGTTTTCAACTAGCTCTTCCATGTCTTTATCTTCCTCACACTTATTCTCCTCATTTATATCCATGTCTTCACCTTCTTCATTATATTCATCTTCCCCATGATCAACAATGTTGGCCCCAAGGCCCTTGGGATTTTTCCTACATGACACCTTTGATGGAGTGGGCATATCCTTATCTTTACCACTTTCCTTCTTTACAGACAAGTGTAGACCTTCCTCCTTCTCTGAGCTTATACTCTGAACCTCTTCCGAGTTTGAGGAGAAGTTAGAACTCCTTGTGTCCTCAAAGGCAGCCCCAACATGATTCAGGGTTTTACTCCTAGATTGAGCCTTAAAATGCTCATAAATCAAGAGTAGTAAACTCTCATGCAGGGCTAGGTTAGAAGTAGTTTTTTCTTGTGCCTAGAAATTCTCTTGTGTGTAGAAGGATACAAATAAAATGGAAAAGAAACCTTAACCCTATAATGAAAATAATTAAGTAAAACAAAGTGTTGGATTCTAACCCTATCAAATCTAGTGTCTAGAGATATATATTCAATAATGGCCCTAAGCACATACCTCCATAGTTTTTTAATTGAATCCATCTCATAGTAGGTCTCTCTCTTCACCAATTCCTTTTTTTCTTATGTATTCTTGGTGAAGTCCCTCACCACATTTGCAGACACCTTTTTGTCTTTGTAAAATTTTAACCCTTCATCTAGAATTTTAGTGACATGAGCAAAAACTTCCACAATAATTTGATACAACACCCCATCCACTTTGACCCTACCATCCTTCCACGAATTTACCATAAGATTGGTTATTGCTGGGTTGTATCCATGAAGAATGGCGATATAATTTGCAGTTCCACCCTTTCCAGCTTCTCCATGACTTTTTTTCTTTGCTTCCATTTATCCACCTCACCTACTAGTTCTTTCCTACTCCTTTCACCCACCATCTCTATAGCCTAAATGTTTACAATTCTCATAAACATTGATCTTTGTTTCCCTTTCACAATCCACTAGATACATTGTTTAAAACCACTTTTTTTTTTACCACTTTGTCTTTTGATACAGTAAAAGTGGTAAAGGAAATATGTAATCCACAAAGAATGTTGTTTTGATACAATAAATGTCACCCACCTGTTCCATCCATATTTACCATCATAATAGTTTCTTTCACCCATACTAATAAGAATTTTGATAATTAACTTAGGATTACACCCATACTTCCTTGGATCCTCTCGTGATCGATTAGGATTTTTCCATTTGTCATAATATTTCCATCAATTTTCCATATCATCACCATTTCTTTCTTTATTGCTTCATTGGAAAACCAATCGGCCATTGATTTAGCATCCCTATATTTAAAGCTAACATAATTGCATTGAAATTTTCCAAGAGTTATATAAATTTCTTCAATTATATTTGCAATTTTCCATGTGGGATGAAGACTCCCTATAATACATCTGATAATATTATTTGAGTTCCCCTCCAACCTATTCTTTTTGTCACTCTCTCTCCCATCCCCTACTCTCTCTCTCTACCACCCCCTACTCTCTTTCTCCCCCCATCCCCTACTCTTACTTTCTCTCTCTCCCATCCCCTACTCTCCCTCGCTGCCACCCCCTACTCTCTCTCTCACACTCTTTCTCTCCCATCCCCTCTACTCTCTCTCTCTCTCTCACTCCCATCTCTCTATCTCTTTGTCTCTCTTCCTCACTCTGTCTCTGTCCCTCTCTCCCTACTCTCTCTCTCTCACTCCCTTTCTCTCTCTCTTCTATCCCATCCCCTACTCTCTCTCTCTCTCTCTCTCTCTCTCACACACACACTCCCATCCCCTACTCTCTCTCTCTCTCTCTCTCTCACAGCCATCCCCTTCCCTCTCTCTCTCCCATCCCCTACTCTCTTTGCCACCCCCTACTCTCTCTCTCCCCCATCCCCTACTCCATCTCTCCTACCCCTACTCCCTCTCTCTCCCATCCCCTACTCTCTCTCTCTCTGTCTCTCTCTCTCTCTCTCACACACACACACACACTCCCATCCCCTACTCTCTCTCTCTCTTTCTCTTTCCATCCCTCTCTCCCTATCCCACCTTCTCTGATCCCCTACTCTCTCTCTCTCTCTCTCTCTCTCTCTCTCTCTCTCTCTCTCTCTCTCCCTCCCTCTCTCTCTCTCTCCATATTCTAATCTCTCTCATTCTCTACCCTCTCTACCTCTCTCCTTCCCTCTCTATTGAAATTTACACTTCAAGAGTGCATGCAAACTAAAGTGTGTCTGCGCTATGAAAGCCCAAATTTAAAAATGCTTTAAATAGCACATGCACGCTATTAAGAACACATGCTATTTAAAGCTTTGGATTCTACCAAGCCTAAGTCTTGGTTTTTCCTTGGGGATTCAACCCAAAGGTTTGGAGTCTCTAAACTAGTTTGAGACATGTTTTGCTGCAAACATACAAAAATGATTGATTTTTCTTGTGTGCTCTCCTTCAAGTTTCCTCATGGTTGAGCATTAATAAAATAAGATTACATGACATTGTAGGTCTTTGTATTAGCTATATAAAGATATAATTTATTTTTTAATTGAACTATTTCAAGCCTTTTAACTATAATTTCCTTTGAATGTAAGTCCATTTTTGTCAAAAACTAACATGTACTAACTAGACTCTAGATTTTAGCTCGTTCATTGAATTTCACAACTTAGTTTTTTAGAAGCTAGACTCCATTCTAAACAAATTTAAAAAAAGAAGTTTTGATTTTAAATTGGTTTTCAATCATTTCTAGGGGAATCACACAGATACTTCATAGTTTTGTGATGTGTCCAATTAAAAAATTCATTAAAAAATACACATTATAAAATTACCCAAAAAATCTAGGATAAACTACACAGTGTTAGGTAACTTTTGACTAAAGTGATTAAACAATTTTTTTTTAAAAGGATAAAATTTTAGGGGGGGCACACTTTGCACCGTGTTATGTTTTTCTAAATAAATAGTACCACTTTCTATAGCCCCCTTTTTTGAGGACCTAAAACTAAACCATCTTGAAAAAAATTTAGTAGTTTAGAAACTAGATTCAAAGGACTACTACTTATTTTTTTGTCATATCTTAAAATTTTGAGCATAACTATCTTCAAATTATTGTTGAAGTTTAGAAAGTGTTGATTCCAAAAAAATAATGTGGCCACTTATACCCCCCTTTTGGCACCACAACTTGGTGCACTTACCCTACAAAAAAAACTTTGATCTAAATTTAATGTATTAGGTATAAATAGTTTAATCAAATGATATAAACTCATCTAGAAAAATTATTAAATAAAAATAAGAATTAAAATATTTTGTACATTCTTAGAATATATGCATTATAATTTACACATTATTATAATCGAAATGCAACATTGAGTCTTAGAACTTTTAATCCTTCATCTTCAATTTGATTCCCTCATCAATTATTTATCAGTAATTAAAATTTGTGTCTTTAAATATAAATGATGTAATATTAATGTTTTTAGTGAAAAATCATATAGATAGCATTAACCAATATATCACACAATGCTCTATGTACATGAAATAGAAACCATAAGACCAATATTAATGACTTCTAACGAAAAGTATAACACAATGCTCTATGTACATATTTACATGAAATAGAAACCATGCAGCCAAAATAAATGGTTTGAACTCTTTAAATTTACTTGAAATGGGATAAATAATTTATTTGTTATATGATTACTTCTCCTACATAAGTGCAATAAAATATAACCTTTCAAATTTTAAACGGTTTCAATTATTATCATCCTTTAGACCAATACTCAAATAATTAATCTTATATTTGGAAAAAAGTTTAAAATTTTCTAGTTACATATGCTTCAATCATAATCAACTTTTCAAATATTATTTACACATAATTATATGTTCATAGTGCTAACAATTATGAAAAAATTACAAGGAATATTTAGTACTGCATAATTGGATGATTAATTATATCCTTGTGTGGCAATTGTAGATGAAATAAATCTACAACATCAAAAGTAAACATATAGAAACAAAGAAAAATGTTTAAAAGTTCAATAACTATTTAACCTTTTATTTTTTATGATTTAGTAGCATTTAACTCTAGGGTCTATCCAACATCATTGTAATAATGAATGTCTAACAATAGAATTTGGAAGTTATCTACATGACCTAAGTTCTTGTTGGGTCCCCTAAAAGTTTAATTTTTTACTTTGGATTGTCATTGAGTATTTATAATATGAAAAAACTAAAGTTTGTGAAAGAAAAGTTGATTGACTTTAGGTGATACACTTGTCCCTTTGGAGGATTGCAATGCAATGAATTGGCACACTAAATGGTAAAATGGTTTGGAAAAAGAATGGCAATGTTTAGGTTCTCTTTACATGGACAATAAATTTAGGTGGAATTATGTCTTTAAATAAACATAATGATTAATAGAGGGCTTAATAAATTATGATCCTAAAATTAATGAAATTTCAAATAAATATGATGTCATTCATAATTTAATGACTTGCAAATAGAAAGTTAGTTATTTTAAACTTGAAACCTAGTTTATCTTTCTCTAAACTATTTGGACTTTTTTTTTAAAAGGAAAAAAGAGATTATATATTTGTTATAATAAAACCTAGAATTAGAAGATAAATAAAAATAAAATGTTTGAGACTGAACTATAATACCCAAAAATCTGAACATGAGTCATTAGATTACAAGGTTGATTTGATGCCCAAGACTAAGCAATAAAATTTGACAAGCATACCACCACCAAACTCAAGACTAACCCATAGAATATCAAATCCATAAGGCTTAAGGACTATCCCCAAAAAATCATCTTAACAATATATAGGCATACCATATGAGTCGACAATAGTCTACAACTATGATAATATGGACAAATCCATACATGGAAAATAAAGTGAACCATCCAACCAAAAAAAAATTGAACATAAATGCCCAACTTGCATGCTTGTAACAAATTTAATAGAGGGTCACAATTTATTCTCCCATCATACTCAAGTAGTCATCAACCTCAAACTATAGAATTGAAAGATCTTAACCCAATGTAGGTGGGTTTTCATGTCTAATGGTGCATGGAATCACATTGGAAGAATGGGATTCTAAAGCCACATCATCTCCCAAGTAACACTTCAAAGGAACATAATTGCATGAATCTAGATCCAAAGTGGGCACTACAAGAGGAACAAGATGCTCATCCCCATGATAAAAGAAATTAGGCTAAATTCACTTGATCACTAAAGGTTTAAGAACCCAAAAATTGTTGTAGTTAATGTTCCAACAATAATTAATAATTATTATTGCACATGTGCCACACCTTGTTGAATTGCTGGGAAAACAAGTTTAGTTTAGGATTTAGTCAAAGAGTTTGATTTTCTTGAGTTTCATTTCTTAATATGGTATCAGAGCTATCTTCCTATTAAGTTCTATTTGTTAGAGAAGAAGTTGTTATGAAGATGAGGCTAGGAGAAGAACCACTAGATGATTATGTTTTCATTGAAAAAATTGTTTGATTTTGAAAAATTCTATGCTTTGAAAATAAGAAAGAAATGTAGTAGAGGCTAGATCGATGCTCAAATAGTTTGAGGTGCCATAGGATTGAAGAAGCTATACCTTTACAAGGGTTATGAGGCATTCCATGTGGAGATGGTGTGTCTAATAGTTCAAGGAGATTTGAAATTCTGGAAGCCTAGCATCATTTATGAAGAGATGGTGTGTCCAATGGTGTTGTGAAGCTAGATGATAGCTACATAACTATGATAAAGTCTTACTCCTCTATGACATATTTTCAAAGTACAATTTCTAGATAGTGTTTCCTTTAGTTGTCACATTAAGTGGGGGTGTTGGAATTAATGTTCCAATGGTAGTCAATAATAATTATTGCACATGTGGGAAGCCTTGTTGAGTTGCTAGGAAAACAAGCTTAGTTTAGGATTAGAGTTTTAGTTTCAATCAAGTTCTTATTGTAGATGTGTTGAGTTAGGTGTCCATAAGTTTCAATTAGTGCCAAGTTTATGTGTGTATTGTTAATCATGAAGTTGTTTGTTGTCAATCTAATTAGTAGTCATTTAGGAATGTTGTTGAGTCAAGCTACTATATAAATTGGCATCTATTGTTCAATAAATACACAAGCTGGAAGTTCTTTCCTTCTTTGTTTTGTTTTTGCTATTCTATTTTTTCAATATGGTATTAGAGCATGGTTTGATTCATGAATAGTGATATGGTTTCTTGCTCTAATAAATGACTATATCAGAGCATCTATGATTCATGTTTGTTTGTGTGAAGTTCTATTGTTTTTGCTATAGGTTATTTTTGATTGAGCAATGCCAAATAAATCTTTGAGTATTTTGGAGAAAGAAAAAAGAATCTAATAAAATGTTTATTAGAATCAAGTGAGCAACGATTTTACTACCAAGTTGAAGAAAGACCAGAAAAATGTTGAACATCATAGAAAGAAAGGATATTATTGTTTGTGAAGCTTAAAATATATCTTGGGTAGTTTGGGCTTTATGTTTGTTGTTAAATTTGTGGTCCTCTATAGGAGTTTGGTGTCTAGGAATAGAAAATTCTTGGGAGATAGTATGTTAATGCTGTTTTTTTCTATCACATAATGAAGATTGTCTGAAATGTATTTATGATGTGGGATGGAAGTGTATGGATTGGAAGTAAGCAGATGTGACTCTCTAACTACGAAGGATATGTTGTTGTCAAGATGTGGGTTTGTAATAGAAGATCGTTGAATCAAATATCCCTCATGTTGGTATTGTACTTGAATATATTGCAAGGAATGCATTATCAGTAGTGTCTAACACTCTAAAATATAGTTTTATTTATTGATGAACCATGTATCTAAAAAATATTTCTAGAGAACTGGTGGTCACAGTTGGTGGGTACCCATGTGACTCGGCAGATGGATTATTTTTCATATGGACTCAATTATTATTGTACATGAGAAACATCAAGAGCTGGTTTCCCCTCACTAAAAGTCTTGAAGGGTTTGTGGTAAGCCACAACCTCTTGTTTAGGTGAAAATCCTAAAATTCATGAATAGTTTATGGTAAGCCAAAAGCAATTGTTTAGGTAAATAACCTAAAGTCTTTGAAGGGTTTTTGGTAAGCCAAAACTACTTGTTTAGGTGAATAACCTAAAGTCTTTGAAGTGTTTGTGGTAAGCCAAAACCACTTGTCTAGGTGCAAAACTTGAAAGTTTTTAAAGAGTTTGTGGTAAGCCAAAACCACCTGTTTGGGTGAGAAACCCAA
Organism: Cupressus sempervirens; assembly: GCA_028749045.1. Taxonomy (NCBI): domain Eukaryota; kingdom Viridiplantae; phylum Streptophyta; class Pinopsida; order Cupressales; family Cupressaceae; genus Cupressus; species Cupressus sempervirens. Next base: position 168,580,719 of record CM053784.1, read on the forward strand.
AATCAAATCAGTTGCCTTAGGTGGGGGAAATCAAAAGGTTCTGGGTAAACTGGTTAAAAACCCAAAGAAATTTTCAAATTGATAGTGATAATCAAAACCAAAATTTTATGTTGTAAATGAGTACCTAACAAGGCTTGATGCTAGGACTCATCTTATTTGAATTTCCTATTGTAATAGTTTCTCTTACATAAAGAATATTTATTGGTAGAAATTAAGGGAGGGTGTTGGAATAATTAAGACCCTAGTCTCCATGTCACTAGTTTGTTGCATGAAATCCGTTGTTCTGTTTAGCAATTGACTCATGTTCCCTATTCTTTAGCCACCAGTTTTGTAGAACTGTAGTGCTATCAAAAACAACAAGGTAGACTCCTTCCACAATGACTTGCCTTTTCCCATGTAGATGCAAGGTAGTTGTAATTTAATGTAGAAGCTTCTTATCAATCCTCTATACATGTAGAGACTTTGTAATGCATTAGTTGAAGTAACCAGATCAATATAATATATTTTTGTTTATGCTACTGCCATAGATTTACTTTATTGAGTGTCTACTTTGTTGAGTTTCATTTCTTAACAATAATTCCTTACCAAAATACCATAGATAAGCTCCAAATCTTGAGTCTAAATAGAAAGTTTAATGTTATCAAAAGATGATATGAATAACTATTTCTGAATAATCAAGTCCCTTCAAATGAAGACTACCCACAAAACCATCATCCTTCTAAAGGTTATTCTTCAAAAGCTCTAAACATAGTATATCATTGAGTACTATCCCTAGAAGGAAATTTTTTGAAAAATCCGTAGGAACAAACTGTGGATTTTGTGTAAGCTCACAAATATTCAAGGCAAAGATGGATAACATTTTCCAAGTAAAATGAGCCTACCATGAAATAGTAGAGAGAACCTCCTCAACAATGATGTTGCAAACAAAATTTGTGTAGAGTAAAGAAGAAACACTAGCATACTTTCCTATAGTTCTTCATCAGTTACATTCTCAATGACCAACTCACAATCTTGCAAAACCAAGAATGAGATTCACAAGTTGGAGGTGTAAGGAAGCAAAGGTGCTCAGAATTGCTTCCTATGCCAATCTTTAAGAGGATGATTATGCAAATTCAACTAACTATTGCAAAGATCTCAAGAAATGCATGATAACATAATCAAAATAATAATGAACACATAACACAGTGATTACCATGGGGAAACCCTTCTGGGAGAAAAATCCCACCCTCCAATACCTGCACAATGTATTATCAAACCAAGATGATTACAATACACTTGCAATACAAGTTCTTATAGGAGTGCATCACCACAACTCAAACTCGAAGAGACTCCTTCTAGCACCAATCTTGCAAACTGAACTCAATTACACAAATAGCTCCCCAAGCCCTCCTTTTATAGTGATTTTACACCCTAGAAACCACTTGTGGTTTTACAAAACCATGGTCAAAACTACCATGCCACATGTTACCCATTTGTGACATTTACATTTCCAATATGGAAAAACAACAAGGTTAAAATAGTAATCCCGTCCATAATTTTGTCTCTTAGTTTAGACCTCCATAAAATTCATAAAACAAGCTAACAATGCTCTAAAAATAGCCCTCCTATATTCTACTATGGATAGGGCACCTTTTGGTATTTTATACACTCTTTTCCAAGATATGAACAAGTGGAAAACTTCCACAAACAAATTTTGGAATTTTTGAGAAAAAGACGACAAGGTTGAGACACATGTTCTCAACAGGAGGGATGGTATTCAATTTGGCAATGAACACATAAAATACAACCTTCAAAAAAATTCATGGAGTCCCTACCATTAAACTTCTCAAAACCAATTTAAGAATTTGGTGAGCTCATCTTAAGTTACCAATATATTCCAAGTAACAAGTGCAGAAGAAATGATTTCTTAGAATGTATAAAAAGCCCAACTCCAAATGTGTCTAAATAAGGCATGAATTTTACTGTACCATCGATGATGTCACATGGACGTTGCTAAAAATAAAGATCACCTTTCATGTGAGATTGATTTTTCCATTGGGAAATAGTGCAATTCAAATTATAGGAAAGAGGTTGAAAATGATTTAGCAAATATAGGTAGACTGTCAAATCATCCAAAAATAGAGGATTTGTGAAAGCATTTTCCAAAAGTTTCATCAAACCATCTTGAGAAAATGGTTTAGCATGACGCAAAGAAAGGAAGAATCCATTATGAACCTCAATACATTAGTAATTGCAATAGGTTTTGAAATCCAGTGTATTAGATTTGTTTTAATACAAGCTCTAACAAGCCTTAATTCACCATTGTTTTGCATCAAAGTTCTTAAAAATCAAGTTTAAGAAATGATAGCAGAAGTGAATTTAATAGCTTCGTGTGATCATTTGGGATGAAAGAACTAAGAAATCCTCTATGGAATGCCATGTCATTTAGATGCCACTCAAACTAAGATTCTTATAAACAACTAGCTCGAGCTATGAAAAAATACAAAATTTGCCACCAATATATCTACCCATATAATCCTTAGTGTCCTCATACCCAAACAAGATTTTGAATTATGACTAGTTAGAAACTCCTTTATCCAAAATATTAAAAACATCTGGAAAGAGGTCCCGACAGTGTATATTAGATGTAATAGTTAGTGACCCCTTATAAATTGTCAAATTAGCCATGTTATCTGCTAGTGAATTTCCCTCTTGATATATATGTGAGAACATAAAAGAAGAAAATTTATTGATTATAGCTCAATGCTGCTCAAAAATGTAAAGAAGTTTCTAGTTTGAGTATGATCTATGTCATGTAGCCTAAACTATCAATTGAGAATCTCCCTCAATATGAATCTCTAATATTCCAGTCAATAATGTACCTTGAAGACCATGACGAAGGGAAAATGGCTTTGCTTGATTGTTAGTTTAATGTATAAGTGGGATTTCTTTTGCCAAAATTAAGTTCCCTTTAGAACCTTGAAGGAAATATCCAACCCTAGAAAACCATAGTTTTCCCCTTGAGGTACCATCAAAGTTCAACTTGATCAAGGGAGGAAATGGACAATGTCCTCGAATCTCCTTCCTATTCACCTTCGACTTTGAAATCATTGAACCAATTCTTGGAATCCTAATACCAATCCAGAATTTCATTATTTGATTATCCCACTAAAAAAAATTAAAGTTACTAGATGCTTTATTTATCACAATAACATTTAACAATTTTACTATTGATGATTCAATTCTACTCTGGACATACATTAAGGTTGAAGGGGTATTAGAAAATATTTGTTTATTCCTTTCTTACCAGATAGACCAATAGCAATAGTAGGGATAGTTAGCCATAATTTTGCAAAAAGAGAGCATGAGTATAAAATTGGCCATGCTTGTAGAAGGTCCCAAAGCTTAGCTGATAATGGATAAAAATACTATAGTTTAGCTAGTATGAATGTCAAACAATCTTTATCAATATTGCACAGAATGAAGAGAAGATCTAAGTCTCCAAAAGATTCCCCACAAAATACACACTTGAAATGATGAGATATTTTGAGCTTTCTTAATATATCAGTTGTGAGGATATGATGTCTAAGAGCTATCCATGTAAATGTACTAGCTTGTAATGGAATGCCAAAACTCTAATAGAGCTTATAGGCATGATGCAAGCCAATTTGTAGCTCATGTTCAAGAAGAGCCTAGTATGCAACCTTAATAGAGTATTGTCCTAAAGAAGAAAAAACCAAAAAAGTTTATTTGGTTGTAGAGAAAGGAACACAATTCTATTATCCAAAATATGTTTCAACTGAAGTTTAATCTCATTGTCAAAATGGAGCATGTCCACATCTTTCCAATAAACCTTTCTAGAATTGATTTCCACATTGTCAACATAATCAATCAAATGCAAATCATGGATCACAAAGACCCTTTCATGCATGTGAAGAAATGTAGCCTCTCAAATGAAGGGAATATGACCATTCCATGAATCCAACCAAAACAAAACATCTTCACCACTGTGAACTTCCCATAAAATATATTCAGTAATGATATGATGAGAATACATCATGAAGTCTCACATTGTAGATCCTTTTGGGGGATTACCAATAGTAAAAATTATCATTGGGTTCATAAAATCAAGATATTTAGCATGCATCAATCTACACAATGGTATATTTGGTTTCTTGTAGAGCTACTAGATTAATTTTGTACTAAATGCTAGATTTCTCTTAGCAATGTCTTGTAAACCTGAACCCCCACATTCCTTGGAAGGAGCCAACCCCATAAGAGATAATGAGGAAATCATCTTCTTCCCATTCATATTATTTTCCATAGAAAATTTTGAATTATTTTCTCAATTCTCTTTATAATTGAATTATGGGCTTTTAAAATTGCAAATAAGTAATTTGGAATCAATGCAAGAACATATTTTTACCAATGTTAGTCTTCTAGAAAATGATAGCCACCTGATAACCGAATTAGCAATTCTTGCTTTGAGCCTATCAATTATTCCAAACCAATATTGCTTCTTGTTGGTACCTTTAAAAAGTGGAATACCTAAATAAGAGTTGGGTAGCTTGGCTTCCTTGAATTGGTTGCATGATAATAATTCCTCCTTGATCCTTAGACATGTGTTGAAATAGAATATAGATGATTTTTGGTGATTGAGTTGCTGGTTAGAATTTGTTTCATATAGTGAAAGTACCCTCTTGACTTGACATATTTCTATTGTGGAAGCACTACAAAACAATAATGTATCATCTGCAAATAGAGAGTGTGTAGAAACCAAGTTTATCCTTAGGATTT